>JAYEVJ010000073.1:0-292500 GCA_036346265.1 Melocanna baccifera | reverse complement strand
AACTACTGATTTCTAAAGTATTTGTGAATTTAGCGAACCCTCACCATTCCATTCTGCTTTTATAGGAAGTAGTAGGTTTTGCATGCACTAGGAACGATCCACATTGGAAGATTTACTCAAGAAAGATCCAAGGACAGCAAAGACAGGGGCGGAATTAGGCCCAAGGCAAGGTAGGCTCTAGCCCGGGGCGTAAGAAAACATGCAGTGTATAGCCCAGATATTTTAAAATCAGCCTGGGTACTATTACTAATATTCAGCCCGGCAGCCCGTCCGCCCCGAGCCTCAGCCATAACGCGCTCGTCGCTCGCACTTTCGCTCGGCCGCGCGCTCCCCCCTCGCTCGTCAATTCGCCAAGCCAAGGCGCCCCCCCGCCCCCAGATCCGCGCCCCCCTCGTTTTCCCCCCGCCGTCCTCATCCCCTTCCCCCTCCCGCAGATCCGCCCTTCGCTCTCCCCCCGCCGCCCTCCTCCCCCCCGCCCCCGCCCCCCGGCCCCCTTCCTCCCCGTCCCTCCTCAGTCCTCCCCCTCCCCGCCGCCACCCCCTCACCCTCCCCCCGGCCTCCCCTCCTCCCCTCTCCCCGCCCCCCGCCGCCCCTCCCCCGCCGTCGCCTCCTCCCCTCCCCGCCGCCCCCTCCTCCCCTCCCGCCGCCTCCCCCGCCGGCGCCGCCCTCCTCCCCTCCCCGCGCTCCCCTCCTCCCCCTCCCCTCGCCCCCACGCCGCCCCCTCCGGCCTCCCCGCGGCCCCGCCCTCCTCCTTCCTCCCAGATCTAGATGTGGCGTGGTCGATGACATTTTGCATTCCCGGATGATTGTTGCTGAAGTTTCTCTATTTTCCTCTTAGGTAGTTCCTCGCTAAAACTTGGGGCTTGTGTGCGTGGATCAAAACATCAATGATGCTCCACGCTTCTAGTTTACTTCGTGTCTTGAACTATGTAATGCATATCTGCAATTTCAGTCCTAATGTGGTTATTGACTAATTATTTGAATGTTATTATGTTAGCAAATACAGAGACCTAGTGCAACATATTTTTCAATTGGCCCAGATTCATTTAGTTTTCTGCTAGATGGTTATCGAGAATTTGTCTAGCCAAGCTTTTGAGTGCAGTTACTCGGTTCCAAGTCAGGCCAGGCTGGTGTCATAGCGAGTGTTCAAGGTTTTGTTCGATTTACGAATAAGTTTACCAAAACAAAGAGTTTGCTATGAGTAATGGCTTAAATGAACTGTAAGGGAACAAATTTTGCTTGATGATGCGCCATCTCGCTTGTGATTGATGTTGTTGTTGATGATGCGCCCTTTTGTTGGTGTTGGTGTTGATGTTGCATTATCATGATGATGGTGGCCAACTGGCCATGAATCTTGTGATTGCTGAAGACAGGGAGGAGGGAGGCGGGCCCGGCTGAATATATGTGCACCGGTGAAGATGAAAGTGCAGGTTTATTTCGGTGTCTTGATGGTTCAAAAGATTCTGCAATTTCTTTGATTGACCAAGAAGGTTACTTGAAGGTAGCACTTGTAGCTACTCAGATATTGATTTCTTTCTTATTCTTGTTGACTTGTCTATTTTCTTTGTTTCTGTCATTTTGTTGATCTGAAGACCATGCATGCGAGGTTACGTCGAGAGAAAATATTGTGCAACAATAGCATTACTGTTGATAAGTTCTGAAAGTTCATATTCAAGATGGTGTTGGGCATGATTTTGGTGAGGGCAGTAGGTAAGCTCTAAAACCACGTAGCCATTGGAGGTGCACCATGGTTCTTGCTTGTCTTAGTGGCCATTTTATATGGTAAAGGTTGGAATGATGTAGAGAACCAGCGCCGGTGTCGCCCCCCTCCCGCTCGGCTCCTGCCTGCAGCCTGCTGGTCTGCGGTCTATGGTGCGTCGGCGGTCGGTCGCCTCCCAGACTCCCAGTCTCCCGAGCCCTACTGCCGCAGGCTACCAGGTACTCAAATTGTATCTCTATTATGTTACATTTTTTATATTTTGTTATCATGCTATGTTTTTCTTATTATGTTTTATGTTTATTTGTTTAGTATTGAACTCAAGTTTCATATTAGTAATGCAATTAGCCAATTATGAGATACTTTTGTTATATCGTGGTATGTGTACAAATTAGCATTAGTTTGAGGTTGTTAGAGTTCAGTCCGGGGCGTAGCCAAATCCTGGTTCCGCCAAGACATTTCGGAAACTCTTGGACATCTTGCAGAACATAGGACTGTGAAAGATCAAGTTGTCTCTATTTCTTGTCCGTGAACTCTTATTGTTTTCTTTCCCGTTGAAAGTTTTGTTTTGATCAAGTGCTTTCTTTTGATTTGTGTATGCCTATTCTTCTTGATTGGCAGGTTTTTCTTTTCTTTTTTATCAAATCAAAACAAGATTGTTTTTAGTTGTTTTGGGTTGTTAGACTAAAACACATAGCTCAGTTAGTGGTGTTCAAATGGACCGTGCCTAACAGACCGACCCACAGCCCGGTATTGTAGGCACAACACGCGGTATGAAGGGCGCCGGGCCAGGCCGGCATGACACGATGGGGTGGGCCATGCCTAGGCCGTCGTCCCACCCTAGTGTGTTGGCATGGTACGGCATGACACGCACAGTTGCGTGCCCGGCATAGCACAGGAATGGGTCGGCATAGCATGGCCCAAAAGGAACGACAACCTGGTAGGCATGCTTGGCCCGGCTGGCACGGCTTAGCCCGTGGGAATGACCCATTTGGCACAAAAATGTAACCGATAGGCATGTTTGTCCTGGGCATGGCCCATTTAGCACAAGTTACATTCAATTTTTTAAAATTTATAGCCTTTTTGTTGCCATTTATGAGTTTAAAAATATCAAAAATTAAAAAAATCTCAAAATGTTTCTATAAATAGGCAGTATATCCCTCTCATTCAGCCACACTCAAACCGGCAATCTTTTCTCTTTGTTCTCTTGTGAAAATTTTGAAACACTTTGTGATAATTTGGCAAAATTTGAAATAATTTTGCCAAATATCTGAAAATTTGAAATATGACCTACAGTTAAGAAAAGAGGTAACGATACTAATTTTCATGTACTTATATTATTTTTATTTTTTGTTATGATATAAAATAGGCAATAGTTTAATTTTTTATTTGCATTATGCAGTTTTTTGCACTTCTCCATGGAAAAATTTGATAATTTTCCTATGAGTGAATACAGAATTGATCTAAAAGATTTTTCATCCTGCGGGAATGAAACATCTCTGTCTCCGCCTCCACCTCAAATGGTCGAGCAGACCTTGGCTGTACCATCATTAGGGTCTACCAGTGTCTCTGTGTCAACAAGCATCGGAGCAAACAGGTCTAGACCTAGCACATCAGACGTGTGGGCAAATTTCAACAAGGTCATGAAGCGAGACGAGTTCGAAGATTAGGTAAGAGTTGCTGTTTGTAAAATATGTCATCATAAATTGTCTGCAAAGTCTTCAGGTGGAACTGGGCACTTGTATAGATATGCCCAAAGATGTAAAGAAAAACAAGGTATCGCCATGAGGCAAACACAACTGTAGTACAATATTGACGGTACGGTATGTAACTGGGATTATAATCCTGAGATAGCTTGAGAATCTTTAGCCCATTTAATTTCTTCGCAAGATCTTCATTTAAATTTTGGTGTGTCATTTGTATTTAAAAAGTACATTAGAACTGCTCATAATCCTATATTTACTCACGTTCTAAGCAGATAACGACTAGAGATTTAGTTGTAAGAGAGTAATAGATTGCAATCAGAAGTTGTAAAAGCATGTGAATCTGATAGGAAAATAATACTAGAGCCATATTCATACAAAATATCTTGCTGTCCTAAAGCAAAATAGCGGTAAATTCCCTTTGCTAACCAAGTTACGCATGGATTTCCCATCTATACATTGTTGAAATCATTTTACAAAACACAAAGCTACTTATTGTGGGATATAACTAAGCGATGTCTATGACTAGGGACACGACTATTCAAGTAGATTTATATTTTGTAAAAGTTGTACAACTTTACCCATTGACATAAATGTGTCACCATGTTTTACATGTCATGCGATATCATAAGTACCTGATTTGAGAGTTCAAGACGAAGCTTTTGTATTACCGGTCCTAATAGCAACTATGCTATGATTCATTAATGATATAGGGAGTATCCCTACAACATCCCGAGACAAATACAATATGTTGGTAAGCCTTGTTTGAACAAGCAAGGCCTCTACGAAGATGGATAACCTCCATGCTCATAGTAGCCCAAATCACCTACAATCACAAACCAAAGTTATTATGGTTCAATAGAGGTATGACAACTTATTATACTAAGGTCTCCCTATAGAGGAAATTGTGATTGTATCATAATACTTGGTCTATAGCACAATAGATCGAATCTTAATGACCTAGACGAGACAACCACAAACAAAAGTCTCGTGCTAACTGCACTAGTCTCAATAACCACTCACCTAAGTCTAAAAATATATTTTTAATTTTATTTATTAATCAAAATAATATAGGTACCATCTCTAGGCGAATTTATAAGTGTTTCCTATATTTAAAATTTTTGGCCAATTTCCAAGCTAGCACAACTAGTATCGAATCTGAGTATGGCTAAACATCAACTATTTGCTTCATCTACAAATTCCACCACTAAATATACAAGCAGTAGATAGCAATACTATGGTAACAACAATAAGGGTATCAATTTAATAAGATGGGATCAATGCAACAATTGGATATAATTATCAACCTTACCAATATAACGATTTTTACTAAAATTACACACATGCATAATAATTTAGAAACATAACATATATAACAGTGAAATATAATATCAACATGGTCAAATAGAGTGATTGCCTTACTTGTTGAAATCTTGGTCATGTTCTGGAGTGGCATCGAAGATTTTTTGTCACGCCAATATCTAAATATCTAATTGATAAAAACTAAATAAAACTATTGGTCTTGGCCTTGCTTGAAAGTACCACGATGAGAATCAATTGAAGCACTAAAGGAACTCATAAATCCTCACCATGGGTGCGTACAAGCTCAACGCATGTGTCTGGCATGCCGGTAATAGAAATCCACAATATGCTTATCCTTTTTACAAAACGAGCAATGGTGTAAATGTCTACTAAAAAACACGGTTCAAGAGGACAAAATACCATTGACATTCATAGGAGAAGTCCCTTGGGACATACTAGGATAGCCACCATATCTTTTTGCCCTTGTGTCGGCACTAGGCTCACACATGCTATGAGAAGAGTGATGCATGTTGCTAAATGTCCAACCACGCACTCTACACTCGTGTTTGATATGGTGGAAACAAAATTCGACAAATGTGTCCATTATTCCTATATAATACTTACTAAATATCAGAAGAGTCAAAGTTAGAAAAATAAATCGGCAACAAGTACTCAAGTTGGTCTGCTGGGTCTACCTATACATGGTGCCAAGAGTGGACCGGTAAATGCCATTGGGGGCACATGCCCCCCTCAATTTTTAGTGTAGGATCGTCGATAGCAATTAGAGGGGGGGTGAATGATTGCAATGAACAGCAGAAACTTTTTCTTCAATCTACTGTCTTCTGTGCTTTCAATATATTGATCACAGCAAGAACAAAAGACCAACGACAACAAACAATATATATATATATATATATATATATATATATATATATATATATATATATATATATATATATATATATATATATATATATATATATATATATATATATATATATATGGGGTATTGTAGCAACATGTAGAAAAATCACTAAAAACAAATGATCTAAAACCATGCAAACTTTTAGGCCAATTAACTCCACCTAGCACTTAAAGTCTCAATACATGATTCAAAAAGTAGAGGCGTATGGAGAAATTATTTTTACCTAACACATGCATGCATATGTTGCATGGCTAGATGAACAACCAAGCAAAGAGAACTTAAATAGTATTGGCTAGTGTTGTTGTACGCACATACCAAAGAAAAGAACATGCGGCTCCTTTGAGCTGGTGCTGCTATTGATTCTGGGAACCATGCGCAGCCTCTCTCTTCTCACATGTGAATCGAAGATAGCAGGTGGCGAACAAAAACGATGCTGCGCGAGTTAACTTGTCTGCGCGTAGACGATGCAAAGATCAAGACGAAGCCATTGACTGACTCAGAGCAATGCAGAACAGAGATGGGCCACCACCCTTTTTTTCTCCAAAAATCACCGCAGCGCCGCACAAAAACAACTGCTGCTCTGTATTTCTTTTCTTTCAAATACCACGGCCGCAACAGCAAACCGCCGTCGGCATCTCCCAATTCCCTAGTCACCTCTCATTTTCCACCTATTTATACATGTCTCTAGCCATCACTAGAAATCTTAATACAACTCATCTTGGATCTTTTTATCTCACCCAGACTTTTGGTCCACTACTTTTTAAGGGATCCAAAACCCTTTCTAATACGGGTTTTTCACTTCTGATTTTTCTAACTTATCACGTGTCGAAGCCTCCAGGACCGCACCTTCTGTATCTTCTCTACGTACCATCCATCTTTGATCTTCATGTGCCCACGCATGAGCTCGATCATCTGTGACTCTCTCGATCGCCTAACCTCGGATCTCCCCATCCTAGTTCTGGTCCTCCTCGTCATCGACCATGATCGCCTCCATGCTTCAACCTGCACATACAAAGACCAAAGAATATTTTTCCGGCACAAGTTTGTCCAAACTTAACCAACATCAATCCGTACACGCGCAACACACCATAAATAATATCGTAATCAATGTTGTCAATAATTCATTATCTAAAATAGACTAGACGTGGCCACATGTTCTAACAATCTCCCTCTCAACACAAGAGAAGCAATTTTAATTTCTCCAAAAACTCTCCAATCTCTCAAATTTCTCTCCCCTTTTGGCAATGTAATCATCAAGAAATTTCAGTGAGTAAGAATACTTTTAAGAATGAGCAATGAGAGTAAAAATCTAGAAGCTTTGTAGATTATCCAAGTCATGTTGCATTGGTTTAGTAAAGCAACCAAGTCATATTTTTTAGTAGAGCTATCTAGATTATATAAAGCCATATATCGTATAGCAATATTAAAACAAGTCGGTCAATATGATTAAGCTATTTATATCAATGACAGGCATCGCAACAATTACCAGACTAATTAGAAAGAGCACAAAGAGATATCACAATGAAAAGTCAAAGTCTAAAAGTGAAGCAAATCTTAACTCTAAACGGACTAGCAGTCTCATATAACAACTTATTGCTTCACACTTAATTCTTAGGTATGTGGCATACTTGTAGCATACTTCTTTTCATAATGACGTATTGTAGTTTTTTTATGGTAGCATGTTTGAAGCATATTTCTTTTTATTTTGTGCACTTTTGTGTTTTTTCTTTTTGTTTACCATGGCACGCTTGAAGCACACATTTTTTCAATTCTCTCTTTCTTACAAACTCTTTTTTAATAACATGCAAAATCGAGTGGTCATAAAAAATTATAACATGAAACATGCGAATCTCATAGCCAAGAGTTAAAATAAGACTCACAATCAAGCTAGTCCTTTTCGATGGACATCGTAAAGTAATAAATATAATCAATCTAGTCAAGGTATTCCGTCATGTCATGCTTTTAATTCAAATGCAGCAAGTTAATTATAACCAATCGTGATCAAAGCTACACAGCATATAAATAAATATGATAAAGAGAGCTCTACTACTCAATTGGTTTCAATGACTTAGACTTGATGAATTATTTAACAAGGACAATAAACAAAGCTTTTGAATTTTAAATGATAAGCTCCTTTTCAGAATAATCCCATAGAGTGCAACACACCAAACTCACTTTACAAACGAACAAATCGAGAAGTATCAAGCGGTTTTATGAGAGTATCAGTAATTTCAGAATCTAACTCCACAAAGATATATGACAACATCACCTTTTCCACATGATGTCTCAAAGAGTGAAATCTCTTGGAAGCTATCAACGAATGAAGAACTATCAAGTGTTCCAATCAAGTAATGATGTAAAAGACCGAAACCCAATCAAGATCATGTTCTCCATCCTCATCAGCTGTTCTTACATCACAAAAAACATCGATCTCACAGTACCGGGGTTAGTGAAATAAGATTTGAGAATCCAGTACTGAGATGCACGATGTGGAGGAACAGTAACAAAACTAGAACTAGAATCACGTGCATGTGGTCGATCAAAACGCTAAAAAGAACATGAATTATTTGAATTAAATTTCAAAACAGCATGTGAAGCAGATTTAAAATAATCATAAAAGTTCTCTAAAAACTTAACTTTCGCATCAGCTTCAGGAACAAAAGATGGTACATATTTTTCTCATTGCATTCAATCTTTCTCTTCTCTCTTTCTAAGTACTCCTAAAGTAAAATTCATGCAAGTGTCTATCTTTTTCACAATAGCTACAATGAAATCTAACAAAATTAGAATTCTTTTGAGATGATGAGCTAGCACCTACAGTATTAGCAATTGAACTTTGCACAAAATCAGCAGATTTAAAAATAATTTATTTCGGTTCATATTTTACTTCAATTTTTTTAGGTTCAACAAGATTAACAACCCTAATAGAATTATTCTTGGCATACTCAATAAAATTAAATTTTAGACCCTGATTCTTCATACTTATTTTTGACTTGTCTAGAATCATATTCAGATTTTTCTTGTCAAAAGAAAATCTCTCTAAAATATCCTTAATGTACTCATTTTCTTTAGCCAAGGTGGAATAAGTTGTGCATATAAAAGATTCATTCATAAGATCTTTAGAAGCACTAGACTGAGCCAATTTTTCTTTTTCAGTAAAATCATTAAGTTGTCTAGTCAAAGCTTCCATCTCCGTATTAAGTTTTGGACATTTAGAGCAAAAATATATCTCATGATAAAATATCTGTTGAATTATGTTTTGAGATGAGTTAAATCTAGCTTCTAATAATTCATATTTAGAGTAAGCTTTAGAATAAACAGTTGAAATACTTGATTCTAAACATATAGAAGAACTAAACTTGAGCTTTCCAATTTTATCATTAGCACATTTTAATTTTTCATCACAAGAGTCATATGCCAATCTTAATTCTTCAAATTTAGTAAGCACATCTCTATGTTGATCCATGTTTGATGCATTAATAGACCTAGCATTCTCTAATTTAGAATGTAAAACTTGACAAGACTCACAAGATTCATCATTAGGAATTAAAACTCTAAGTCTTGCAATTTCAAAATTTAGAGATTCAATCAAAATATCATGTTTCATAATCTTTTTATCTTTCTTTTCTAGTAAAGTACCAAGTTTAGCAACAATTTTAGCTAAATCATCATAAAAAGGTTCTACCTCATTGTAGTTGTCGCTGTCAAGATCATCATTGTCAATGGAGCTTTTGCTACTTGCCATTAGACACAACCTAATTAAATCTTTCTTGCCATTGGAAGTATCATCCTCATTGTCCGTGTCCACATCACTCAAATGAACTTGCTCAAGAGCCAAAAGAACACGATGCACCACCTTACGATTCATATAGCCCTTCTTTTTGTTCTTCCTTTTTTCTTTCTCCATCTCTTCTCCCTTCTCATTCTCTTCCCTTGCAATTCTTGCTAGAAACTTTGGAAACTTGGAACGAATATGATTGAGATCACCACACTCATAGCACATTTGAGAACCAATATTTCCTCTCTTCCTTGATCTTACTTTCTGCAAAGCTCTTGTGAAGCGTGTAGAGAGGAGTGTCAAATCATCTTTCGGGAGTTGCTCTAGTTATTCATCGGTTAGTGAAAACAAAAAAGACAAAGTATAGCTAGTGGAAGAATTATCACTATTTGACTTGTTAGATTCTGAAGCTAAAGCAATTGATTTATTACCATTATTTTTTCTAGCAAAAACATCTAATTCACGAGTTTTCAATTTAGAATAAAGCATATCTAATATAAGTATACTCATGACAGTAGATTCTCTAATAGATGTAACCTTCATATCTCATATAGACATATCTATTGCTTCAAGTAATTGATGTGCATTTTCAGTATCAGTATAAATAACATTAACAGCACGTAGGTTACTAAGAATTTTTTTAAAGCGAGCAAAGAAATCATCTAATGATTCACCAGGTTTCATCTCAAAACGCATGTAATCCTTTATACATATCTTAATGTACTTCTTTAATAGTAGATGAACCATCATGATAATCATATAGTGCTTTCCATACCTCATATACGGATTTATGATGCACAACACGATCAAAATCACTCATTCTTAATATTTAAATTATCAAGTTCCTCGCCTTGCTATTTTCCTCCACTTGTGCCATATTCGCTGCTGACACAACACCATTCTCGGGCACTTGATAAGGCTTGTAGACCTTCTCCCATATTGCAAAGCCTTGAGCTTGAATATATGGCTCCATCTTTGCTTTCTAGTACTGAAAATCAACGCCAGCTCAACTAAATATACTCATAAATCCTCACCATGGGTGCGTACAAGCTCAACGCATGTGTCTGACATGCCGGTAATAGAAATCCACAATATGCTTATCCTTATTACAAAACAAGCAATGGTGTAAATGGCTACTAAAAAACAAGGTTCAAGAGGACAAAACACCATTGACATTCATAGGAGAAATCCCTTAGGATATACTAGCATATCCACCATATCTTTTTGCCCTCGTGTCAGCACTAGGCTTACACATGCTATGAGAAGAGTGATGCATGTTGCTAAATGTCCAACCACGCACTCTACACTCGTGTTTGATATGGTGGAAACAAAATTCGATAAATGTGTCCATTATTCCTATATAACACTTACTAAATATCAGAAGAGTCAAAGCTAGGAAAACAAATTGGCAACAAGTACTCAAGTCGGTTTGCTGGGTCTACCTATACATGGTGCCAAGGGTGGACCGGTAAATGCCATTGGGGGTACATGCCCCCCCTCAATTTTTTGTATAGGATCGTCGATAGCAATCAGAGAGGGATGCATGATTGTAATGCACAGCGAAAAATTTTTCTTCAATTTCTTGTCTTACATTCTTTCAATCTGCTGATCACAGAAGAAAAAAAGACCAATGATAGTAAACAATATATATATATATATATATATATATATATATATATATATATATATATATATATATATGGGGTACTGTAGCAATATGTAGAAAAATCACTAAAAACAAATGATCTAAAACCAAGCAAACTTTTAGGCCAATTAAATCTACCTAGCACTTAAAGTCTCAATACATGATTCAAAAAGTAGAGGCGTATGGAGAAATTATTTTTACCTAACACATGCATGCATGTGTTGCATGGCAAGATGCATATGTGAACAACCAAGCTAAGAGAACTTAAATAGTATTGGCTAGTGTTGTTGTACGCACGTACCAAAAAAAAGAACACGTGGCTCCTTTGGGTTGGTGCTGCTGTTGATTCTGGGAACCATGTGCGGCCTCTCTCTTCTCACACGTGAATCGAAGACAGCAGATGGCGAACAAAAACGTTGCTGCGCGAGTTAACTTGTTTGCGCGTAGACGACGCAAAGATCAAGACAAAGCCGTCGATTGACTCAGAGCAATGCAGAATACAGACGCGCCGCCACCCTTTTTTTCCCCTAGAAATCACCGTAGCGCCGCACAAAAACAACCGCGGCTCTGTATTTCTTTTCTTTCAAATACCACGGCTGTAACAGCAAATTGTCGTCTGCATCTCCCAAGTTCCCTAGTCGCCTCCCTTTTTCCTCCTATTTATACATGTCTTCAACCACCACTAGAAACCTTAATACAACTCATCTTGAGCCTTTTTATGTCACCCAGGTTTTTGACCCACTACTTTTCAAGGGATCTGAAATCATTCCTAACACGAATTTTTCACTTCCGATTCTTTCAACTTATCACGTATCGAAACCTTTAGGACCGCACCTCCTGTATCTTCTCCACGCATCATCTACCTTTGATCTTCACGTGCCCACGCATGAGCTCGACCATCCGTGACTCTCTCGACCGCCTGACCTCGGATCTCTCCATCCTAGTACCGGTCATCCTTGTCATCCACCATGATCGCCTCCATGCTTCAACTTGCACATACGAAGACCAAAGAATATTTTTTCGATACAAGTTTGTCTGAATTTGACCAACGTCAATTCGTACACGCGCAACACACCATAAGTAATATCGTAACCAATGTTGTCAATTATTCATCATCTAAAATAGACTAGATCTAGCCACATGATCTAACATTTAGTTTATATCTGCATCAGTTAAAGTTTCATCATTCGTGTTCTCACTAGCCTAATAAAAGTTGTATTCTTATTGGGTCTAGAATTAGTTAAAAAAACAGAAATGCACAAAATCATTTGTGTCCCACTCAAATTTTATTCTGGATCCACCCTTGCATGGTGCCAACTTCACCACACGTCTTGCAGCGACGCCTCAGTTAGGGATGCCCCGGCCGCGCCGTTGTTCGTGCAGTCCTTCGCTGCCATACCATGAACTACGGTGCCCAAGAGTAGCATCACGACGCCCGTGCCATCCTGTAGACTTGCCGCTTTCCAATGTACCTATTTGGTATGTCCAAGGGTATGATCATGGTGTTGTAATAATTGCGGCATAAGCATAAATAGCAATATAATTCCAGTATAATTATGTAAACACATGGGTAGTATCAATACATATACAAATGATATAACATGCATGTAATCATATGATTTGATCATATCATTTGAAGTATAACACATATTCATTAAAGGAAGCAATAAACTTCTAAATGTGAATATGTATACCAATGTATAAAACATGTACCAATTAAGACTAGCGAAAAGCTCAAGTTTTAATCGATAATTTGTGCTTTCAAGAGTAAGGTTACACAAAATTAACTCTTGGTCGTCCCACTACTAAAGTCATATACTCTTCATCAATTGATTATGTCAAATAAGATTTCAATCTTTTAGCTCTAAAACTAAATTCAACAATTTTAAAGTTCAGAATATATTCAGCATATATGCATTCAGCCAGCAGCACAACAGCCCAAGGATGACTCAATTAAAGCAAATCTAATCACATTCAAACTAGCTTTCTCGCAAATGAACTTAACTCAAATTGCCAAGTAGTTATACAATATGAATCAGAATTTGCTACAATCTAATGGCAACATGAACCGAATGTCATATGACCAATATATCTATATTTGAAAATTAACTTCTAGGTCTCAAAGTTAATATCAATGACAAAGGTAATAGTGACTAGAGCTCAATGATTAAACAACCAATCTCAGTATATGACTTATTTCTTCATTGAGCAATCAATCCCACTGATTCTTTGCAATCACAAATATTTGAATGTACTGTAAACTACAAAGAAACAAGACGTATACTCATAAAGCCGGTGATACTCAAAATCATCGTGAAGGTCATGGAGCTAGGCACGCCACAGGGCGCTGTCCTAGAAAACCTAGCGCCTCTCTACACCACAGTGAGAGAGAGCACAGGCAATCGGAGATATAAAGCCCTCTTCGCCGGAGTATGCACACACACACACCGACAAAGCCGAGGTCTGAGATGCCGCACAAGCCCACGGCAGACGTCGGCTAAACACTTCTGCCATCGAGCACCGAGGAGGATAGAGATGCCACGCACCAGAGACATCAGAGGAAAATAAAGAGGAGTGAGGAAGAAGAAGAGCTCCCTGTGTTCGGATGTACTACCGAAAAGGGCCAACCACTTCTTATAGTCGAGAGGGAAAGGAGGGAGAAACCCCTCAGGCTGGCGCCATCAACGGCCGAGGCCAGGTCTCTCAGGCCGCCGCCGCCGCTCCTCCCTCTCCCCCAAGCCAGCTCGTCCAGATCTGAGCCCAACCGAGCTTGCACAAACCGGATCGAGAGTAAGTCGCACGGGAGAACGGGCGCACGGGGAAGAGGGAGCGGGTCGCACGGACGCATGGGAAGGAGGGGGCCGCACGGGAGAACCGGGTCACCGAGTGGGGCCTGCCTCCCGCCAGGTGCGCCGTCGCCGAGAGCCCCTGTGCCGTCGCCTTCGCCGCCCAAATCGCCAGGCCTCCCATCCGCTCGGGTCAAATGAGGAGGAGTAGAGCTTCTCCTTTATCTCACGCCCGGACCACCGATAGGTGGGCCTATTCCTCGTTTTTTTCCTTTTAATCAAATGAAAAATTCCTATTTTGCCCTCTGGCAAATACAACACATGGAGCCTCTGGTGCAGCCGACCACCTTGGCACAAACCATACTTATTCTGGAGGTCCTGATGACAGCTACTACGGGTTACTTGCCATGATGGATGTGTATGGCCACGAACTAAAACGTGGTCAGTGGAGTTCGACTGCAATTTGGGTTAGTCATGTTGGAGATGGTGCGAAATCAAGCTTAAATTCGATTCACGTTGGATGGCATGTAAGCAACATTTTGCCGTTACATTCAGATATAACATTTTAATAATTCAAATACTCAATTTGGTACTAGTCAACTGCTACTAGCAGGATAATGCAATGATGTTGTGACCCAAGGACTCAATGCCAACTTGGCAATAAACGTCTGAAAGATCATTAAACTGAACTACATCGTGGAACAAAAAGACAAAACAACTTGATTTTTAGGCCCCGCTCGTTTCAGCTTTTTTTTCAGCTTCAGCTTCTAGTTTCAACTTTTTTTTCACTATTCAGTAATTCGTCTCTTTCTAAAATTTTTTAGATTTTTTGGGCTTTCTCGTATTCCTTTGCATTGTCCGTGATGGATTAACATATTTTTTTTCTATTTTTATATTTTTTTAAATTTAATTATGCTCAAAAAGCCAAATCAGCTACAGTAAAAAAATGCAGCTACAGTAAAATTTCAGTCAAAAACCAGAAGCCATCGTTAAAACGATCACCCCCTTAATGATTTATGAGTTCTAATTGAGCCCCAATAAATGAGTGAAATATGTGATTGTCTTCTATCATTTCGTGTTATTTATCACTAAAACCTATCGACTACTGTGTAATATTAAATGAAACAATTTGGAATGCAAACTATGCCTTAATTGAAAACTAGAAGAAAAAAAGAGATAGGCCACTAGATTTTTTTTCATTTATTGGATTATTTTGTCACATCTTCTCTGTTCTTACTTTTTTTTTCATGTCAGGTGATGTTGTTCTAATCTGCATCCCCTTTTACAGATTTACCCAGAACACTACGGAGACTATCATCCTCACTTCTATGCCTATTGGACGGTATGTGACATTGCTGTTTTGGATTGACTCGCGAGTGAACATTCTCTTATGGTAAATCATACCTATATTAAAGTGTGTGTGTGTGGGGGGGTGGGTGGTTCCTGCCCCTAAGCCCGTCCACGCATCATAGCCAGCAAAAAGAACTCTCAAATTTTGGTAATTACGTATAGATTCTCAATTCTTACGAAAAGGTCTTTAGATTTTTGCAAAAAAAACCCCTACGCTCTTTTTTCGTTGGTAATACCCCGCAGTTTTCAAAATTACGTACAGGTCCTTGGTTCTTTCAAAAAGATCCTTAGTTTTTTTACGAAAAAAAACCCCTCTGCTCTCCTTTTATTGCGAAACGGCCCTCAATTTTTTACGAAAAAACCCATACGCTTTCTTTTTACTATAAATTTTCGCTTCTTTTACTTCGGCACACACGGTGACTAGCACGGCGTAGCGCCGCGCCTATGTGGCTAGTATAGACATATAGGATGCGTTCACGTGGGCTTCTGCTTTTATAAATATAGCATGGGTCATGAGCGTATCACACACTCTACTCCTCTTACTTCTGTCTCGCACACGTATCTCTCTCTTACACTTTTCCCACCACTCACGCCCACTTCTAAAAGTCACTTATTTAAACTATTACTATTCATTTTTAGCTAGAAGCCATTAGCTATAATAAAAAATCATCAATCACAACTAGAAATCATCAACCGTAATTAATATGTACGCCCCCATAGTTACTCATCCATGCACATGTATACTAAAGATTGATGGATATCAAACGACCGGGTGCTTCAACATGGACTGCCTGGTTTCGTACCAGCGAACGGTGCTATGGTAGCGGCAGGGGCTGCGATAGATCCAGTTTCTGATGCTAGGAATGGACGCCTACAGAATATCACACTCAAAAGTGTTTAAGGTGAGAGTTGCATCCTTCTACTTATAGTTTTAAATACACAGTCATGCTATATTCTCAACGACAATTTCTTGTTCGTACCTTACAGGAAAATCAAATAAGATTATAGTCTTTTTTAGTCAAAGCAGGAGGCTTTCATTATTCTTTAACAGGGAAATGAATAAATAAATAAGATGATTTTTTATCGATTTTTTGAAACGGTTTATTGAGTCAATCTTTTTAAAATATCATATCAGTTTATTGGTATTCGATTTATTCACATAAGCGTTTGTGCTAGTGTCAAAAGCTATAAACCATCGATTATAGCAGAAAAGAATGCAAGTAGGCTTCAACAATGTCCCTACAGCAGTGGGCTACTACTCAAGATCACTGTGCACCTACTTGTCAGAAAAGGCAAACCGTATCACGTTTGGTGCCTTCATGGCCGCTCACAGGACACTTCTGACTCCTCCGATCAGCAGCGGTACCCACCTGAATGGTCGCGCCGCATCTTTCATCGACATGTGCCTCGTTGATCAGGACGCAGCGGCGGAGCCAAGGCTCGGTGACCTTGGATGGCTGCCTGGGCTTGTTGATGAGCATCTCTTGACACCTTAGAAATTCCCAAGATAGCTAGTAACGGACGGCAAGCCTGGCCAGCAGCGATTCCTGGACCAGCTTGCCATCTTCTCGGGCTCCTTTCTTGGGGTGGTGCAACCCTGTCATTAGGGTTGAAAAAATAGCTCGAGACTTGCGAGCTGGTTCGGCTCGAGCTCGTTATTTTGTGAGCCAAATCGAGCCTGGTGTTAGCTCGCAAGGTAAACAAGCCGAGCTTTGAGTCACTCGCGCCGCTCATTTGGCTCGTGTGGTCGCTGGCCTAGGAAGGCTTATTTGAACAACAGTCGTTGGATGGAGTTCGGATGCTAGCCTCAGTCGTTAGATGGACTTCAAATGTTCGGACCGTCTGACCTAGTTGCTGCTTGCTGATGAGGCGTGAAGGTCCGAACCGTCTGAACCCCCTCAATCCAAAGTTTGGTTGAAAACATTCAAACTGTCTGACCTTTCACGCCACCAATCTCAATCTTCCCAATCTGTTCTCTATTTCCCCATTCCCCAATCAGCAACTCCCACAAGCTCATCAGACGTCTGGGGCACCACCACGTCATTGCGCCCTATCCTCCCCATCCCCTGTGCTCCCATCGTCCTCGAAGGCGCAGTGCATAGATCATCAACGAAGCATGGAGTCTCATGCACGAGCGCGAGGGAAGAAGTTGGCCGACGCCGGGGCCTCTGGCTCGGCACTAGTTGCCGAGAGTGCAGCCGATCGACGCCTCATCAGCTCCTAGGCGCCTCCTAACCTCACCCAACTGGTAGCCTCGGTGAGTTGAGCTTTCACCTGTATGTAGTTTTCATGGATGATATGTTGTAGAATTAAAGCTTTTATAACTACACCATCATTAGAAGTTTCTTATGTGTGTAGTGTATTATAGATAAGCAGTGGATGGTGACTGCAGTTGAATTTAATTTACTAGTAACTATAAGTTTTATCTCCAATCTTTAATTGTAGTCGTCGAGCGAGGTTGTGGATTAGGAGTATATGGATGATGATGATGATGGTGTACCATCTGAATCATCTAATGATGAGGGAGAACAAGGACATGTTTTTGTGGATTCTTCAAGTTTAAATGCTGTTGAAGAAGCAAATATGGCATTGATTGAAGATGGTACTGTGTCCCAATGAAGATGAAAGAGGGGGGGGGGGGGGGCAAAAAGGAGGAAGGGATCGCCCAAGAGACAGAAACATATATCAGATTGTTGGAAGATTTTTAAGGTAGTGACTGTTCCATCCAAGACAAACAAAGGGAAGATCGATACAAAAGCAAAGTGTAGGTTTTGCTACAAACTTATGTCTTACAAATAAGGGAGTACTACATCACATATGATGAGGCATATACCGAAGTGCTAGGGTAGGTCAGGCTGGTTTACCTCTTATTGCCACTCCTAGGGAACATGATCAAGATAAAACTCGTCGAATTATTGCTATGATGATAATTGTCCATGAGTATCCTTTTAGGATAGCCGAGCACACTTGGTTCAATGTTTTGATGAGTTACTTAAATCTATCGTACCAGTTCATTGGTAGAAAAACGATAAGAAGTGAATGTATCAAGATTTACAAATCAGAGAGAAAAGTCCTTAGGAAGAGTCTTAGAAGTGTCTCCCATATAAGTTTAACTTGTGATATATGGACCTCTAAGCAAAACATTTGCTACATGAGTTTGGTAGCACATTATATAGATAAAAGTTGGATTATACAATGTCGTGTGCTAAATTTTATTGAGTTGGATCCTCCACACAGTGGGGTTGTCATAGCTCAAGCTGTCTTTGATTGTATTAATGAATGGAAGATAGAGGATAAGATTATCACACTCACTTTTGATAATGCTTCCTCCAATGCTGCTGTTGTACATAGTTTAATAGCCAAGTTTGCTGCTAGAGGATTAGCTCATTTCATTGCTAAGTATTTTCATGTTAAATGTTGCTCTCATATAGTGAATTTGGTTATAAATGATGGCCTACTACCATTAGCACTATTGATAAACAACATCAGGGAAACAATCAAGTATATAAAGAAGTCTCCATCTCATATGCATAAATTCTTACAAATTTGTTCATCAATTGCTTTGAAAATTGGGCCTGGGTTATGCCTTGATGTGTCAGCACGATGGAGTTCAACATACAAGATGTTGTCAGTCTGCATTGCTTACAAGGAAGCTTTAATGTGTTATGCCGACACGGATGCAAATTACCAATGGCAGCTATCAGGCGAAGATTGGGCATAATATGAAAAAAAATTGCACCAATATTGAAGGCCTTAACTGTGCATTTTCATGATCAACTTATGCAACGGCAAATATTTTTTATCCTTACATAGTTAATGTCAAGATTGCATTAAGAGCGGCAATTACATCTGAAGATGGTTACTAGAAGATAGCAACATCTGCAATGTTGCAAAAGTTTGACAAGTATTGGGAAGAAAAGAACAATGTCATGGTCCTTGCTACTATTCTTAATCCCAGGTTTAAGATGAGATTCATTAGTTGGTGCTTCAACCAAATGTATGAGCCCTTAAAATCTGCAAAAGAGCTTGATGATGTGAAGATTGAGTTGGAAGATTTGTACTCACAATTTGAGATGAATCATTGGCATAGCAAGGTGACTGATCGAGGTGATGTAACCTCCTATTCAGCTATGGCTATAAACAGCTCATTATCCTCGGTCTCATCTCAATTTCAGTCGTCTTGCATTCTACTTCTACTAAGTGTCGAGACCCGAATAAGCAAATTCGGTCTCTCTGTGTAAACTGCACTAGTCCAGGATCACGCTAGTGCACACAGTCAAACATAGATGTCATCACAGTCATACACATGATAATAATAAAGGAAAACTCGAATATCGATAAAATATCAAAGGTACGACCTTATGGCCAAGCTTACAATATCTCTAGCCGGAAGGGCTTAACAAAATAGCAGCGGAAATCCAAAATAAAGCGTAGCGACCAATCGACAAGCCACAGGCTATCGAGTGGAGAACGAAGCCTAATCCGTGAAGTCGCCGTAGTACTCTCCTTCGAACTTCTTGCCGATAGTACTCCTCTCCCTCAACTGGGCAACATAGGCATAAAGCCGTGAGTACATTGGTACTCAGCAAGTCGTTTGTAACAAGTGAATGCAATATAATATGCAAGGCTTACCAAAGGAAGGCTGAAAGGTTAATTTGCATAAAGGCATTTCATAATGAAATATAATAAATAACTTGAAAGCGAAAGTTAACTGAAAACAATAGTAATAAATAATCAAAGGAATAAACATGAACCACTTGTGAATACCAATTCACAAGTTAAACCAACAGTGAACTACCCGCCCACTCCCAACATAAATCACCAAGTTATAAATGAAAACACTACCCTCGTGTGAAATCACCGAGCATTGTCCATGACCGAGGACGCGCTATTCGAATAGTTTTACACTCGCAGAGGTTGCACAATCTGTACCCACACGATGTGATTAGCCTCGATCTCGTAAAATCACAACAAGGCCTTTACAATGCTCTACCTCAACACAATCCTCGCCCACTAGGGTTTCGCATCACACCCCCTTGCGCCACATGGAAATCAAAGAACCATGTCCATCACAATGGCGTAATTGAATTGAAATATTACAAATTAATCAGCCAGTCCATCCCATAATAGACATGTGGTTTGCACGATTAAGCTCGATCAATGGCGCACAAAGTTAAGTCCTTAGCATTACCCGGCGAGGCTACCACATCCCCGGTGCAACCGCACCTCCCTTTATCGCACGATCACTCGCCCGAGTGAAACACCAATTTGTATAACCAAGCCAACGTCACACCAATGACGTGGCACAAATTTTAATACATGTGGCACCAACCACAGTTCCATATGTCATTAAGTCAAATTAATAATTAACATATGCTGATGAGATCAATCGTAAATATAAGCCAGCTAAGAAGTCTAATCGTACCAACCCATGTGACAAATAATCTAGCATCACTAATAAATTACCCAACCTATGGTGACAATGGCATCATGGTATTCCAAAATATCAAGGAGGTATAATCTCAATTGGGACGATAACTACCAGTGCAAAGGTTTGAATAAAAATAGCAATGCGATGTAATTTAAAATAAAATAATTAAATAATAGATTACTAAACTGTGTTCAACATGATCAAAGGACACGACTTGCCTTCGTTATCCTCAGCGGGGTACTCCTGGTCTTCGGGCGCGAAACCTGCTCCTCCGGAATCCGAATCTAACGAGAGAGAAAACGACCGAAAACAAAGAAACAAATAAAATGATAAGCAAATGAACTCCAAAATTCACAAAACTAGAACCAACAGCTAGAGCTCGATTTTAGATGAATTTAGAAAAACGAACGGGGTCAATCGGAGCTAGGACGGAGGAGAACGGGCTCTCGAAAAATTAATCCTAAAATTAAATCGAGAAAATCGGAAATGTCACTGTACTGTGGACCCGGTCCACGAGATGTCCGGTCTATGGTGGACCCGGCTCACCAAACAGTGCGCGGGAGGGGGGCGTTGACGCGGCGGGACCGTGCTGACGTGGCGCGCGCATGTGCCACCACGTGGCACGGTGATGCCGTGGCAGCTGACGTGGCGGCCACGCGGCTCGGGGCGGCCGGTTTTGCTGACGTGCCATGCCACGTGGCATGCCACGTGGGCGGTAGGACTGACGTGGATGCCACGTCGGCTAGGGCTGACGTGGCTCCGGCTCGGGCGCGACGACGGCGCGGGATCCGACGGCTGAGGGCAAGCCACGCGGCACGATCTGGACCTTCGGTCCAGATCTGGAGCGACGGTATGGAGCGGCGCGGGCGCGGACGACGGGCGGATCGCCGGCGCGTGGCCGCGACGGTGCGCGAGGCGCGTTGCGGCGCGCGCGCGCGGCGCGCGCGAGGGCGGATCGTGGGCGATGGGCGACGCGTGGCAGCGCGCGAGGAGCGGATCGGCGACACGCGCGGCGCGCGGCGACGCGGCCGAGGCGAGGCGAGGCGAGGGGCGACCGGGGAGGCGACGCAGCGACGGGACGGCGCGGAGAACTCACCAGCGACGGGAGCGACGGCGATGGGGTCGGCGGCGGCGACGGCGACGCGACGGGGACACGCGGCACGCCAGCGAGGCGACGCGCGCGGCGCGAGAACGGCGAGAACGGCGCGCGCGCGAGGCGGAGCTAGGGTTCGGCGGCGATGAACGGCACGCGAACCGAGGCGGCGGCGGGTTAAATGCACACGAACCGAGGTGACCGGATCGACACGACGTGGTCGGCGCGCACGCTGGGTTCGGACGGCTCGATTCGCCACGTAGGCGCGATCCGACGGCCGGCGAGCGCGTTAGGGTTAGGTTACGCTGGCGCGCGCGGTGAGCGGCGGAGATCGCGCGGGCGCGCGATCGGGCGCTCGAGGGAGAGGCGGCGCGCGCGCGCGGGACGCATTGGTGCCGCCGCGTGTGCGCGCGAGATGCGCGACGCGTGGCGGGCAATGGATCGGCGCGCGAGAGTGCACGCGGAAAGGGTACGCGGCGGCGGTGCGAAAAGGGATGGGCGACGCGTGGCGGCGGGATCTCGCGGCGGGAGGATTTCTTTTTCTTTTCTTTTTCTAGAAATTCAAATAAACTTCTAAAGGCTCTAGAAAATAGCAAATAAATCCCAAAAATTCACCAAAAATACCAGAAAATTCCTTGAGACCTGAAGAATCCAAATAAAATATTTCCAACTTATGTTAATGTTTATTTTATTCGTATTAATTTATTAAAACTTTAAAAATTCATTTGAAGCTTCAATTAAATTCCAGAAAATTCATTTTTAAAATTCCAGGCTTTAAAAATCTCAGAAAAACAGGATGTTACACTAAGCCATCAAAGTCAGAGTTGCTCATCTACCTAGATGAAGTGAATTAGAGTTTAGATAACAAGGGCTTCAAATTACTTGAGTAGTGGAGTTTGAATGCACATAGATTCCTAATAGTGTCAAAGATGGCTAATAAGTTCTTGACTATGTTAGCTAGCACTGTATCTTCATAATCAACTTTCAATGCTGAAGGTAGAGTACTAGATGACTACCAAAGTTCTCTACGTCTAGCTATGGTTTAGTACTTGATGTGTGCCTCTGGTTGGATAAGAGGTGCACATGGTGACATGAAACCACCTATATTTGTGGTAGGTTCTGTACTGCACTGTTTGTGAATTTTTTGCTTACATTATGGCTTACTTGAATCTCATGTCTCTTTTTAGGAAGAAGATGATGAGGATGATGTTGAAAACATACTATTTCCTCAAAGTGTCGTAGAGAGCAACTAGTGCATGTTAAATATCCATGCCAAGAGGACCTTTTGTTTTGTGGACCGTTAGAGTTTTCTTTTATGGACTGTTAAATATTAAATGTGAAGCCTTGTTATGTTGACATGGACTGTTAAATATGATGAGTAGATGCCTCTGTTCTAGTGTTAAATATGTTGAGTGTATATCTCTGTTAATAGATTCGCACGCACCGCCTACTTCACCACTCACCAATTCACCAATCACCATTCACCACACACTTAATGCCACTCATTTGAATGATAGCCATCAGATGGAGATCAAATGCTCGCCCCTCATAGTCATAACCCTTGGTGGCTTAAGTGAAGTCGACGGTGACATTCATTAATCTGATTACCGTTCGATCAGCATTGTGCGAACCGTTTCAGCCCAGACGTTCGGACCATCCATTTCAGCTGCTAGATCTACATCAGATGCACAGCAGATGATAATTGTTCGGCTGGACCAAACATCACCATCACTGTTGGTCGCTGGATCTACATCAGACACATAGCAAATGATAACTGCTCGGATGGCCCGAACATTACCATCGCTATTGGCCGCTAGATCTACACCAAACACACATAACAATCTGAAAAACATTGTGCTTTGTGTGGCTCATGAGCCCGTTGAAGCCAGCTCGAGCCAGGAAATGAGCCAAGCTGAGCTGGGCTTCTGGCTCATTTCCTGAATGAGCCGAGCCAAGCTGAGACGAGCCGCAGCTCTAGACGAGCTCGGCTGAGCCTGGCTCGAGCCGGCTAGGCTCGGGTCGTTTCCACTCCCACCTATCATATAGGACTCACCCAACAGGGTGGACAATGGCAACTGTTACTCTATTACTCTTGTTGCTTGTGCTGAGCGCTTTTACGATGGGCCTGGAGGTTGCGTGTAATAACATTGGTTTGAACATCCTATCTCTGACAACTATTACTAGCTTAATAAGATTGTATGCGTGGGAATAAATTATGAATTAAGAACTATCCACTTGTTGAACAAGCATATGCTGCGTGACACTGCTCCACCAAGAACCCCTGTTGTCTCGAATGATCACATCGCTTATTACTGCCATGCTTCCCACTTAGCTTGATACCTGATGTTAGACGCTTCGGTTCCTGTATTAGACATCTCGGTTCCTGTTTTAGATGCCTTGGTTCATATCTACACTTAATACACCTGCCCCTCAACTTCCTATCCTGGTTGGCCTATATATATAACCTTTGGTGCATCAATACATTCAGTGTGTGATTGCTCCGAATATTTCACACTCTCATAGTATCAGACGCGATCGCTCCTATGACTACACCCTTCCGCTAATTTCACTGACATGAATGACACATCCAACGCTGCCGCCACCCACTGTGAGCAGGAGGCTGCCGCCGCTACCATGCGTCGCAAGCAAGAGGTCGCCGCTACACACTGCGAGTAGGAGGCCGCCACTACCGCCGCTGCACGCTACACGCAGGCACTGGGCCCCTCTGAGGCCGTCGTCGTTGCTTCCCTCCATGCACAGGTGTACGGTGTCCTCAAGATCAAGGCCCTGTCCCTGTTGTCCTCGACCTCACCTCTCCAAACTACAACAAATGTGCGGCCTCTTCCTCGTCTCCCTTGGCAAATACGCCCTCTCACCACGTACTCTCCGACGACACCCACCCCAACATCGCAGACTGGGTCCAGATTGATTATCTCATTCTCTCATGGCTCTACGGCACCATCTCTGCTGAACTCCTCAAGATTGTGATGACTCCTACCTCTACGGCGCGGCTCGTATGGGTGGGTCTCGAGCAATAGTTCATCGGCAACCGACACTTGCCCTGTACCTAGATGCGGAGTTTCGCAACTTCATCCAAGGTGACCTCTCCATCTCCGACTACTGCCACAAGCTGAAGAGCATAGCTGACACCCTCGACGACTTGGGTGAACTGGTGCATGATCGCACCCTTGTTTTGTCCGTTCTATGTGGCTTAAACGCGAAGTTGGCATACATGGCAGCCTTGTTGACACGATAGAAGCCGTTCCCCCTCATTCATCGAGGCCCGCTCCGATCTACTACTTGAAGAAATCATGATGTCATCGCGTCCCTCTGCACCCTCCACAACCCTTATTGCCACAACCCCTACTGGCAATAGGGGTCATGGCGGTGGTGTCTCCAGGGGGCGCATCTAGCCACCGCTCCACTGACACGTCCTAGGGTGCTCCCTCTGGTGGCATCGGTGGCGACAGGAGTGGCTCCAGTCATCGTCGTCACCATGGTAATGGCGGCAGCAACAACAAGACTGGTGGTGGAGGTACGGCCAGGGGCGGCACCTCTGGTTGGCCGCCCTCCTTCTACAACACCTGTACCGATACCATCTAGGTGTGGCTCAAATAACTCCATCCAAGCCACCCCCCTGGCCTCCTCGGCCCACGCACCCCTACCGCACCACTCTAGCCACGCCACGGTGGTGCACCCCAGCTGCACACGATGGCGGTCAGCCAACTCCAGGCCAATTACCCACTACCCTTGTATCCGCGGGTCCTGCGCCTCCCAGTCTTGGTCCATGGGATCAGCAATCATTGGTAAACTCTTTCAACACCATGACTCTTGCTTTCCCGCTAACCACCGACTGGTACAAGGACTCTAGTGTGACCTTGCACATGACGTCGGACGATGGTAACCTCTCGCATTCCCATCCCCTTCACTCCCTCACTCCTTCCACTATTGTTGTCGGTGATGGGTCTCTACTACCCGTCATCTCCACTGGTTCCACTAGTCTTGGCCCTCTTCATCTTAATAATGTTCTAGTCACTCTACACCTTATCAAGAATCATGTTTCTATTTATCAATTCATTATTGACAACAACTGTTCCGTCGAGTTTGAACCTATTGGTTTTTCTATAAAGGATCTTTGTTCCAGGAACATGATCGCCAAGTGCAATAGCTCAGGCACCTCAGCCATGAGTTCTTGTCCCGCCTTGCCAATGTGTCCGCCATTGCTTGCAATAATGGACTCGCCGATACTATCTGTCATGCATGTCAACTTGATCACCATGTGTGTCTACCTTTTACTACTTCACTGTCTTGTGCTCTCAAGAATTTTGATTTAGTTCATTGTGACCTTTGGACTTCTCTTGTCGTCAGTGTATCTGGTTACAAATACACTTGATTATTCTTGATGATTGTTCGCATTATCTTTGGGCATTTTCTTTGTGATGAAAATCCGATACTTTTGCGACAATCTCGTATTTTTCTCTTATGTAGCTATTCAGTTTGGAACTAAGATCAAGAGTATTCGGTGCGATAACGGCCGTGAGCTTGACAACTCCACCGCTCGCACCTTTTTCCTCACCCATGGTGTTGCACTTTGCATGTCATCTCTATACACCTCTCAGTAGAACAACAAGGTCGGACGTATTATTTGTTAAACTAATAACATTATCCAGTCTCTAATATTTTAGGCTAGCCTCCCTTCCTCTTACTGGGTTGAGGCCCTTCACACCGCTACCTAGCATCTCAATCATCAACCCACAAAAACTCTTAATTTTCCACACCTTTTTTTTTTGTACTCTTAGGTGTTTCTCCTCCTACTCTCACCTTCGAGTTTTTGGCTGCAAGTGTTACCTGAATCTTTCTGCCACCGCTCCTCACAAGCTTTCTCCTCACTCCACCATGTGCGTGTTTCTTGGCTATTCGTCTGAACACAAGAGATACTGATGCCTCGATCTTTCCTTCACATCATCTCCTACCATGTTACGTTTTACGAGTCCTCCATTCCTTTTGCCGAGCACACCGCACTGCCCTCCCCATTGACCTTGATTTTTTATTGGAGATTGATCTCACGTCGATGCCCATTGAGCCTCAGCATCTTGCATGTCTCGGTGCCCCTCTTGGTGTGTCCCACCCGCTCGTGCTCCTACCAACAGAGGCGCCAGAGGACGCTGCCTCTCCTGCTCCGGTTGGTGCGGCCCTAGCGCACCTATGGCTCCAGACATTGTGGTTATTCCCAGCGCACCCTCTCCTAGCAGGGACTGCCCCCATCATCACTTCATCCACGGCTGTAGTAGCACTCAGTGCTCCAACCGCGGCTCCTCCCGTGGCAGTGGAAGTGCCCGATGGTCCTGCTGTGGGTCTACCAGTTGGCTCGCCAGCTTTCGGCGAGGTCGTTCTCCAGTAGTTTCCTCCAGGTGCTGTGTTGCTCCAGCCAATCAACAACTCCCATGCCATGGTGACTCGTGGGATGCATAATTTTTGGTAGCCACTCACCTGCATGAACATTCATGCCGCCACTCTATCTCCTGTTCCGACCACATGTCGGGCTGCTCTCGCTGACCCTCATGGCACAATGTCATGGAGGATGAATACGCTACTCTTTAGGACAACAACACCTGGACTCTTGTTCCATGGTCATCCAATGCAGTGGTCACTAGGAAGTGGATTTTTTGGCATAAAGTCAATTTGGATCGTACTCTTGCCTGGTATAAGGCTCGTTGGGTTCTTCATGGTTTCACACAGCGTTCTGGTGTTGATTTTGATGAGACTTTCAGTCCAGTCATCAAGCTAGCCACTGTTCTCACTGTTCTCTCTCTAGCCCTATCTCAGGACTGGCCTATCCACCAGTTGGATGTTAAGAATGTGTTCCTTCATGGTGCACTCTCTGAGACTATCTTATGTTCACAGCCAGCTGGATTTGTGGATTCCTCTCACCTAGATTATGCTTACCGCCTCAACAAGTATCTCTATGGTCTCAAACAGGCACCTTGGGCCTAGTACAACTGTTTTACGGTCTAGTTGTTGTCTCTCGGTTTCATAGAGGCAAAGTCCGACACCTCCCTCTTTGTGTCTCATCAAGATGGTGACACTATCTACCTGCTACTCTATGTAGATGACATTGTGCTAACTGCTTCTTCGGACAGCGTGCTCAGCTGAGTGATTGCCTCTCTCCAGCAAGCTTTTCCTATGAAGCTTCTTCGAACAACGTGCTCCGCCGAGTGATTGGTCCACTTCATCATTTCCTGGGTGTTTCTGTCAGTCGTCATGATGGCATCATATTTCTCTCTCAGTGGCGGTATCCTGGACCACGTTGGCATGACCGCTTGCAATTCTTGCAGCACCCCTTCGACACTCACTCTAAGGTCTCCTCTACTACTGGCACTTCTATGACTAATCCAACGTTCTATCAAAGTCTTGCAAGTGCTTTGCAGTACCTCACCTTCACTCACCCCGGATATTTCCTACACCGTACAACAATTATGTCTCCTTATGCATGATCCTTGTGAGCCGCACTCGCCGCCGTGAAGCGCATTCTTCGGTATCTTCGTAGCACCATCGACCATGGCCTTCTTCACCGAGCCGCCTCTACAGATCTTGTTGTCTACTCTGACACTGACTGGGCTAGTTGTCCTAACATGCGTAAGTCCACTTCGAGCTACATAGTGTTCTTGGGTGACAATCTCATCTCCTGGTCCTTGAAGCGGCAACACACTGTCTGAGTACCAGGCCATGGCCAATGCTGTTGTTGAGGCATGCTGGCTGCACCAACTTCTTCAGGAGCTTCATAGTCCTTTACGCTAAGCTACCCTTGTCTACTATGACAATGTCAACACGGTATATCTCTCAACAAATCTGGTGCAACATCAGCGCACCAACTATGTTGAGATTGACCTCCACTTCGTTCGGGAATAGGTTGGTCTTGGCAATGTCCATATTCTTCACTTTCCGACGTCATCTCGGTACACCGACATATTCACCAAAGGGCAGCCTACTTCTATCTTCACCGAGTTCTGTTCCAGTTTGAATGTCTGCTCTGCCAATGCTCCAACTACGGGAGGGGGTGTCAGATGCTTCGGTTCCTATGTTAGACACCTCGGTTCCTATGTTAGATGCCTCAGTTCCAATGTCAAACACCTTGGTTCTTGTCTATACTTAATGCGCCTACCCCTCAATTTCCTATCCTGGTTGGCCTATATATATGTAACCTTTGGTGCATTAATACATTCAATATGTGATTGCCCCAAATATACCACGCTCTCACTTGAGACCTAATTCTACAACTTGTCCCAGAAGATCTGTGTAAAGATGGCATGAATTCTACTATCCTATATTCCTGCGAGGTATTACCAACCATAGATCAGCAGCCATTTGTGACAATACAATAGAATGAAGAGGACCAATGTCAATGACACCAGCAACAAGGAGCGCCAAGAAAACTATTTTCTTGTATATTGATATTTCATAATCCATGTTTACAAGTTTGTTAGGCATCTCTCCCTCCAGGACCACATGGCCGTTGATTATTTCCACAGGCTTATTGATTGATGTGGCAGAAACAGGACAGGTTTGAAAGCCTAAAGGCGAAACTGGAGATATGTGAGTTTTTGGCACATATAGCACAATTTGGGGCCATATTTACAAGAATATCAGTATGCACTAGGAATTGACAAGAATGTCTGTTTTGCCGCCCGATCACTAGGCAGCGACGCTGTGGAGCTGACAACTGGCCGTAGGAGCCCGACCACCATGTAGAAGGAGCCTGCGCCTAGCCACCATGCACTAGGTGATTATGCGCAGGCAATTAGCCCCTAATGAGCATGTCGTCCGGCCACCGTGCTACAGGCTCTTGGCACCATGCACAAGCAGTAGACCCGGGGTGTCTTTTAGTCACTTTAGTTAGCAAGCAACCAAGCGCAGTGTGGCTTCTGTGAGAAATGATGGAGGAGTGCATACACGACGAGAGAACAGACCACCGAAAGGTAGGTTGCGTAGTGTCTGTCTCCCCGTGCGCAATTCACTCCTGTCATTATCGGCGCTTCGTTAGCGCGCTATGCTCCCGCTTGTGCTATAAATTGCGAGCTCTCTCGCAGTCGCTCTTACAATTCTTCACAGCTGATTAACAGTCATATTAGCAGGTAATTCCTATGCAATACATACTTGTGTGCATACATACATACATACATATATATATGTATATTTATGTAATTATTTTATCGTAATTTTTTATTTATAGTATTGTACTGCTATTATATGTATGTATGCATGCATGCATGCATGCATGCATGTATTATTTCATGTAATCTTTAATATGTAGTATTGTATTACCATTATATATGTATATGTAATTATTTATTTTATCGTATTGTTTAATATATAGTATTGTACTACCATTATATGTGTATATATATTTATGTAATTATTTATTTCATTATAATTTTTAATTTGTAGTATTGTAATGCCATTATATATGTATATGTATATTTATGTAATTATTTATTTCAACGTAATTTTTAATTTATAGTATTGTAGTGCCATTATATATGTACATGTATACTTATGTAATTATTTATTTCATCATAATTTTTAATTTGTAGTATTGTACTACCATTATATATGTATATTTAAGTAATTATTTATTTCATCATAATTTTTATTTTGTAGTATTGCATCATTATTATATATATATATATATATATATATATATATATATATATATATATATATATATATATATATATGTGTGTGTGTATATAAATGTATATTCAAGTAATTATTTATTTCATTATAATTTTTAATTTGTAGTATTGTATTGCCATTACATATGTATATATGTGTATATGTATATATATACATATATATATATATATATATATATATATATATATATGTGTGTGTGTGTGTGTGTGTGTGTGTGTGTGTGTGTGTGTGTATGTATGTATGTATGTTATATATACATATATGTGTGTGTATTGCACACATGCATAATATGTTGTACTATTAATTTTGTTGTAAATTTTAATTTGTAATATTTTATTATCATTATCAATGTTCGCAACTAATATTTTGTTTATCCCATTTATTGCAAGGTATATCTTTATTGAAACTTCTTGAAGAGTTCTGCGATGAGAACCACCAGTGGCAGTTGTGGATCATGGGTGACAAGGCTAGTCCTCCACCCTTCAAGCTACGGGGAGGGAGGGATCATTATGTGCTGGACGATCGCTACATCCCAATCCTACAGGCCACGGGCTTGTTGCCCTTTGCAAGGCTAGTTCCCATTGGACGCTAGTTCACCCTAACGGTAGATTGCACTCCGCACTTGCGGATAGGTTGAGGCCCGAGACGCATATCTTCCACTTTTGGTGGGATGAGATGACGGTCACTCTGCAGGACGTCTCGCACTTGACTGGTCTCCCTCTCCAGGGTGAGGCACTTGTTCTAGCCCCTCTACCGGCGGACAAGAGGGACAAGCTAGCGTATCAGTTCAGCCTAGCTCTCAAAGGGTGCTGGTGGCGTCTCCCATACTTGGCTGAGGTATTTCAGTCAGTGCCCGTAGGATGCACCAGACAGGGTCATCAGGATGCACCTCGTCGCGTACCTCCTTCAGCTCTTTGGTTGGAGCATGTTTCTATCCACTAGTGGCAATATTTGCAACCCCGAGTTCATCCACATCACCGAGTCTTTGGCTGACACGGAGGTTGTGGTGATGCCTCAATATAGCTGGGGATCAGCCATCCTATGCACCACATATCGGGGGTTGTGTGACGCTTGCGAGTGCGGCACAGGTGCTACCCCCAACCTGGTCATCTGCTACGTGTGCTTTTGTAGTTGTGGAGTTGGGAGCACTTCCCTGCCAGGCGTCTAGGCTTCGAGAGGCCAGTGCACCCATTTAATAAGTTCACAGACCAAATAGATGTACCTATTATGGGCTTGCAAGTGGATCAAGCTACTGTCTGGTGTGAGACCCGGAGTAGAAACTCCTGCACTTCACGGTATTACTGCACTAGTCCTGCAGATCAATGCTAGTACACACAGCTTCAAATGAAAAGATGATATATTGCCAACAACGCTTTATTACAATAGTATCGAAGTTTTACAAAGGCCATTGCCTTACTAAGGTTCACAGTAACCACAAGCAAAAATAAACACAATGAAGCAAAAGATAACTTGATAGACCCATCAATCGCCACAGCAATTGATCGGGAAGCGAATCCTAGGCATCCGGAATAATCCACCGCATCCACATTCGCGCAAGTCATACTCTCCAGCTTGATCTTCTCCATTCTCTGCTTATATTTATAGAGCAACAGTGAGTACAAAAATGTACTCATAAGTCTTGGGAAAATGCATAGATGTAAGGTTTCACAAAGGAAAGCTATATGGTTTATTTGCAAAAATCAGCATTTTATCTCAAATCTACACAATTACTTTAAAAGCCATTTTGTAAACAACATGTTTTCAATAATCGAAATTGATGAGTACTTTAGTGAAGGTTAAACTACCAACACTAATATCTCGGGCCATCACGGCCAATTTTCAAAACCTCAGTTACACCCCGATCCAACATCACGAGTTATACTACTCCCGAGTTTTTCCAAATCATTTTGTTTTGAAATCAAAACCAAAACTCCTACCATGTGTATGCATTCTTTGCTCGCCCTTGACCGTGGGCACGGCTATTCGAATAGTTTTAACTCTGCAGAGGTTGTACACTTTACCCACAAGAGATAAATTATCTTAATAGTCAACACGCTTCCTTTGGCATGAGACCCGGATAAATTATCACAAAGCCTTTCGCCTACTCCAAAGATAGTTTAAATACCACCCGCTAAGGTTTCACCACAACTCGAATCCACGAGTTGGAGCCCTCTGCGCCATATGAGTACAAGAAACCCCGTCCTCACTATGAGTAACCAAGACACTGGCACTCAATACACCACGGTGATATCTAAACTACACTATTATAGGGTAGTTAGCTAGGTCGCACCCATATAGACTTGTGGTTGTACTGCTTTGCTCAGTTTGGACAAACACAAGCGCCGGTCCTTAATCGACTGTGGTGGCTCATTCACAAACCCAACAATTCTCGTGCTAATCGCACCACCAAACCTTCCATCCACCCTTGTCAACTTTTCCCTTTGATTTTCAAATTAACAAAGGGTAACATCCATTACCACTTTTCAAACAAAATACTTAACAACGGTAACCTCCATTACCAATGTTCAAACAAAACATTTAACAATGGTAACATCCATTACCAATGTTCAAACAAATCATTCATCATAATATTTGATAAACATGCTACTTATTTGAACATTAATATGTTTATTTGCTATGCTAAGCATTTGCTAGTTTTTAAACATTCAACAATTATAACACTAACTTATTATTGAGTCAAAGGATATCCTAAGTTGACAATGGTACAAGGTAAACAATTTTCAATGGAAGGTATAACAAATTGGGTATTTAACTAAATTTTCTAAAATCAAATTATCACTTGATATAACATAAGCATGCAATAACTTTAAAATAAATACCTAATCATTTTATAAAACATTGGAGCAAGTTGATCAAAGGAAACTTGCCAAAACATAGGAGCAAAATGGTCAAAGGAGACTTGCCTTCCGTGTCCGGTTGAAATCTTCCCCAACTTGTTCTTGAGATTGCTCTGACAAATCGGTCTCTACACGTAAATCGAGAATTCCAAATAAATAAAATAAAATAAAAATTCAAAAATTAAAAATAAATATACCAGATGAAAGATTGAAATTTTAGATGAATTTAGAAATTTGAATGGACCAATTTGGAGCTAAAATGAGAAAGATATGGCTATTTGAAAATCTCAGATTTGAATAAATCCAGAATTGGAAATCTCGACATGTGGGGTCCACTGGTCAGAAATTTCTTTTAAAATGAGTCTCGACATATGGAACCCACTCGACTCGGGACCCACTTGTCAGCGGCTAGCGCAGAGGGGTGTCGCTGACGGGTGGGGCCTACCTGTCAGTGCGAATTAAAACGGAGAAAACTCAACCTCAGCGCGCGGAGCGGGGCTCGAACGCGCGCCGAAGGAGTGGGAGGGGGAAGAGAGCGCGCTAGCCAAGTGAGCGGGAGGCACCGCCACCCATAATGGGTAGGTAATCCTCTTAAGGATTATCTCGCGGAGGCCGGCCAAGCAACGTGGCACACACGTGGTCGACGCGTGGTCGCCGCGTGGTCGCCACGCCATCGCTTGCCGACGTGGCGCGCACGCGCAAGGTGGCGGGAGGCGCCGGTGGCGCCGACGTGGCGCCGACCGCCGCCACGCTGCCGCCACCTCGGCCGACGGCCGACGGGCCGGCGTGGTGGCGCCACGGGACCTAGGGTCGCCGAGCTCGGTGACGGCGACGCCGCCAAGGGTACCAAATGAAGAGGAGGATGCGGGAATGCATTGGTACCTTACGCGAGACCGAGGGTGACCGGAGGGAAGAATCGGCGAGAAGGGGCGGCGGTCGGAGAGGAACCTCACGGCGGCGGAGGTGATCCGGCATGCAGCAGCTTCGGGGAAGAGGTCGCCGAACTCGCCTTGGCACCAAAGAACGCCGGGAAGGTGTCGGCGAGGAATGAGGAAGCCCGAGGCGCCGGAATTGCTCGCCGGAGTATTTGAAGCCGCGGGAAGAAATCGGGCGAGGAGGGCTCGCGCCGGTGATTCGCTCGAGAGGTGAGGATGGGCGGCAGCGTAGAGGGACCTCGGGTGCGGGTTTTATAGGTCGGGAGGGGTGTAACGATCGCGCGGTTCGCCGGACTTGTAATCGCCGGAGGAGATGAATGCGACGGTGATAACGGCCGCAATTAAGAGTGATTATGCCTCGAGGGGTGCGGGAGACGTTAATTTGAATGCGCAATGATGTGGGGAATAATCGAAGAAACCGAAGCTTTCAAAGCTTCGGTTTTCTAATCAATGGCGCGCAAGCGGTGATCGCGCGAGGAAGAAGGAAGATAATCGGGGCGGAGGACTCGACAGAGGGCCCGCGCGCGCTGAGAGAAGAAAAAGAGAAGGAAATCAGCGACGGTTGGATTAGTGACGGTGGCATAAGGAAGAGATCGGGCCGCTGATCACGGCGAAGGGTAAGTGAAAGGAACGATCGAGATTCAATCCGACAACACAGTTAGATCTCGAGCCGATGGGGTGTACTATGGCAACGGGCGGCCGCGATTTAATACGGCAATCACGAACGGTCACGATGACGACACGCTCCGGAACGACGCTTTGACAGTGGGACTCGCCGCGGTGAGTCCACAAGACCGGCCTATGACAGGGGGGGCCCACTTGTCGCCGCAAATCGAAAAAGAAACTCAACCTCGCGCGAGCGGGCTCGAACGCGCCGAGGAGCGGGAGGAAAGAGAGCGCGGCGGTAACTGGCCAAGGGAGGATCAACCTACCCTATAAGGTTGATTTATCCTTTGAGTGTTAGCCGGGATGGCCTGGCCGTCAGCGATGCGCGACACGTGGCGCCGCGAGAGAGGGGAAGGGATGAGGCGAGACGGCGGGATGAGCTCGGCCGGGAGGAAGGGTTCGATGCGTGACAAGTGTCACCGAGGAGATTTGATATTTAAATCTTTTATATATATTTCGAAATCATTAGAGACTTTAAAATACTCAAAAAATACCAAATAAATTCCAAAATTCCAGAAAATTCACATAACTCACTGATAATGTTTTAAACATATGAAAAATATTTCCAACTTATTTGGATATTAAATTTTCTTTTCAATGTAAACTTTAACTTCGTAAAATTCCGTAAAATTGGAAATTATTAATTTAAAACTATTTCTTCAAAATAAAAGCAAAAATTGGGATGTTACAAACCTACTCTCTTAGAAGGAATCTCACCCCTAGATTCGGATGAACTGAGAAATAGATTAGGAAACTCGTCAAGATCCTCTTCTCGCTCCTGTGTTGCTTCGACTGGACGGTTGCTCCATTGCACTTTGCTGTAATTTGATAGTCTTGTTTCTTGTGCAGCGCTCGCTTCTTCCAAAATCTTGACAGAAATTTCAATATGTCAAGTCCTCTTTAAATCAACATCCTCAAAAGGTATCAACTCCTCTGTACTCTCAAACACTTTTTCAATCGTGATACATGAAATACATCATGTACACTGACAACCGAGGAGGAAGTTCTAGCCGATGTTTACTTCACCTCTTCTTGCTATAATTAGAAATGGTCCAATATACCTTGGGGCAAGCTTACCATCGACTTTGAATCGACGCATCCCTTTCATAGGTGACACTTTCGGATACACATGATCGTCAAGCGTAAATTCCAACATTCTTCGACGATTATCCGCATAACTCTTTTGTCCGGTCTCGGCTGCTTTCAATCGGTCTCTGATTAAGCGAACTTGATCTTCCGCTAACTTTAAGACGCCCGGTCCGAATACTTGACTCTCTCCTGGTCTCGACTAATATAACGGTGTTCTACATTTTCTCGCCATACAAGGCTTCAAACGAGACATCTTCGACTAGATTGATAACTATTATTATATGAGAATTCCGCATAGGCAAACTTTTATCCCAATCGGCTTTATTGGCTAAAGCACATGCTCTCAAAGATATCTTCCAATATCTGATTTACCTGCCTCTGTCGACCATCCGCTTGAGGATGATAAGCAAGATCAAATTTAAATTGGTGCCCAAAACTTCATGAAGTTTCTGCCAAAATCTTGAGGTAAATTGTGTTCCTCTATCTGACACTATCCTCTTTGGAACTCCATGCAAACACACAATTTTTGACATATAAAGCTCTGCCAATCTATCTCCCGAATATGTAGTCTTTACTGGTATAAAATGAGCGACTTTTGTTAAACGGTCAACTATAACCCAAATTGAGTCATAACCTAACTTGGTCCTTGGTAGTCCTGTTATGAAATCCATTCCAATTTCCTCCCATTTCCATTCAGGTATATGCAGAGGTTGCAAAAGACCAAAGGCCTTTGATGCTCGCTTAACTCTTTGACATATATCACACAAGGCTACATATTCTGCAATTTCCTTTTCATATTGTTCCACCAAGAACTTTCCTTTAAATCTCGATACATTTTTGTACTTCCAGATGAATTGAATATCCCGATTCATGAGCTTCTTTTAAGATTAACTTTAATTTCCTTGTTCTCGGTACTAGTATTCTCTTTCCAAACCAAAGAGTCCCTTCTTCATCTTCTGAAAATCCAAGCGATTTACCTTTCTTCATATTCTCTTTAATTTCTTTAACATATTCATCCTCTCGTTGGGCTGCCTTGATTTGATCTTCCAAGGTAGGATGAACCTTCAATGCGCATGAATACCTTCGTTAACTATTTCCAAATTTAATCTTTGGAATTCTCATGGAGGGTTAATCGCTTATCTGAAATTGACAGATGATTCATATGACTCTTTCGACTCAAAGCATCGGCTACTACATTAGCTTTTCCCGGATGATAGTGTATTCCCACATCATAATCCTTTATCAATTCGAGCCATCTTCTTTGTCTCATATTAAGATCAGTGGGTGAATATATACTTTAAACTTTTATGATCCAGATATATATCTCACACCGACATTACTATTAAATAATGCCTCCATAACTTTAGTGCATGCACAACAAAGACTAGTTCTAAGTCATGAGTGGGATAATTTTCTTCATGCGGTCTTAATCGCTTTGATGCGTAAGCTACCACCCTTCCTTCTTGCATTAACACACAACCAAGACCTTGTTTTGAAGCATCACAAAATATCTCAAAATCTTTTCGAATATCGTAACCGCAGTAACCGGTGCTGAAGTTAACCTTTTCTTTAATTCTTGAAAGCTATCCTCACAGATTTACTCCATTCAAATTTCTTCTCCTTCTTTAACAGCTGGGTTAAAGGTCCGCAATTTTGGAAAACCTTCAATAAATCGACGATAATAACCGCTAATCCCGAAAAACTTCGGATCTCTGCATCGCCTTGGGTGGAGTCCAATTTAATACATCCTTAACTTTTCCAGATCTACAGATACTCCTTCTCACGAGATCACATGTCCTAAATTCAATTTCCTTTAACCAAAATGCACATTTGCTAAATTTAGCATATAATCGTGTTCACTGAGTCTTTGCAACACTATCCTTAGATGACCTTCATGTTCTTTGTTATTCTTTGAATAGATAAGAATGTCATCTATGAAAACAACAACAAACTTATCTAAATAATCCATAAAGACTTTATTCATCAAGTTCATGAAATATGCCTGCATTTGTCGCACTAAAAGACATCACCGTATACTCATATAATCCATATCTTGTGGCGAAGGTCGTCTTTGGTATATCTTCGTGTCTAATCTTCAATCGATGATATCCTCGACCAAGATCAATCTTGGAAAAGACACTTGATCCTATGAGTTGGTCAAACAAATCATCGATCCGGGTAAAGGATACTTATTCTTTATAGTGACTTCATTTAAAGCTCGATAATCAACGCACATCCGCTGACTACCATCCTTCTTCTTTACTAGAAGCACCGGGCTCCCAAGGTGAAGAACTTGGTCCGATGAATCCTTTCTCATACAATTCTTGGATCTGCCTCTTGACTTCGCTAAATCATCTACCGACATCCGATAAGGTCTTTTGATATTGAGCTGCACTGTGCACCGTGTTTATAACGAATTCAACTTCTCGATCGTGGTAATCTCAGCAAATCCTCGTGAAAACATCCGGGTACTCGCGAACTATCGCCACATCTTCCAAACTTTTTCCTTTTAGGTCGTTAACATATCGTTTTTCTTTGAGTGCATAATCGCTTCATGTCTTATCTCGAATTCCATCGAATTGGTAAGATAATGGCACGATTTGCACAATCTATCTGCCCTTTATACTTGATCAACCAATCCATACCAAGTATTATATCTATGCCATCGAGTCTATTATAATAAGGTTCGCTAGGAACTTTACTCCATTTATAATTATGGTTGCACTAGGCTAACCAAATTAGTCCTCAATTCTTTTCCAGTGATTGACTATCATAAGGTCCCTTAGCAAACAAATTTTCCAATTATTCTTTCAACAAAAGCCTTTGTTACGAAAGAATGTGTAGCTCCGTAATCAAATAATATAATTGCTGGTATCGAAGTTTACTAGAAACTTACCTAACTACATCCGTGCATCTTCCACGCTCATGTAACATGGTTGATACGCCTCGATTCATGTTTTGTGGAGTCTTGGGAGTTTGAGGGCTTCACGCCCTGACCATTAGTTGGAGCTCTTGCCGGTGTAGGGTCAAGATTGAAACGAACCGGGTTACCGCTGACGCTTCGTGACAATGTCGCATAGTGTCCCATATTCTTGCAATTGTAGCATTGCACTCCCGCAGCTACATTTCTGCTTTGATGCAGCTTGGGCTGCATTTCCGCTCTAGGAGCTTGAGGTAAAGGACGAGGTGCGTAAATTGGTATCCTCGTATGATTATGTACTGGAGGTCGGTTGTACCGTGGTGGCGTGAATCGTGAACCGCCGCAGATCGCCGAGCTTGGAACTTCCTCTTCCGGAGTCGAAGAGTTGGCGTTGAGCATCTTCTTGCAATAAAGCTTTATTCACTAGATGCTGAAAAGTAGGGTAGTCATTGGAGACTAATTGAACCTTGAGGTTGGGGTCTATCCTCCCATAAACCTCCAAATCTTTGCAAAGATCGCGCCACATCTTCCGGGGCATATCTAGATAGTGAATAAATTTGCTTAAATAAGCGGAAACGCCAGTTTTCCTCGTCAGAGATGATGGAACTCCTTTCTTCATTTCCATAATACTCATAGGAATATGAGCATTACGGAAGGCTTCCAAAAATTCTCGCCCAACCAATGTTCCGAGCATCCCGTGTGCAACAAAGAATTGTCCCACTGGCTGGCAAAGAACTCCTGGAGTTGATGAGCAGATATATAACCTTCTCATGTTCAGCACATTGAGCTAAATTCAGCTTCCTTTCCACTTCCTTAATCCAATCATCCGCCTCCAACGGATCGGCAGATCCTCGCGAAGGTCGGAGGTCGGGTCCTCATGAATTCCCGAGCTTAGATCATGTGGGTGCACAGTACTTGCTGAGCTTGATTGACTTGATTTTGGGCCAAAGCCTCAAGAAGTTGTAGTTGCATGGCCATCATTTGTTCCATATTGGGTGCTTGGGTCATGGAGGTGGAATTGGGGCCTCATTGTTGTTGGGCGCTGGTGGTTGTTGATGTTGCTTCTCGTGTTCACCATCCAAGCTCCATCAAGAAAAGTACAGAAAAGAGGGAAAAGCATAGATGAGAGACGGGCGCTTTATCATCCCAAAACAACACACAAGATTAACACAACAGATTGAGAAAACCCAACTTTTGAAATTCAAATTAACTTTTGAAATGGTTGTACCACAAACGCACAAGGCTTGGTACAATCCATTTTATAACATCATATCATTATAAAAGCGTTCTAGTATCGATAAACGATCAAAAAGGGTAGTCTATCTAACATCTAATTATCCTCAATGATGATACGCCTCCGCTCCTCCTCGATCCTCCTCTCGAGTCCGACGAGTGACTCGCCCATAATCACGGCAGCTTGTTCGCGAACGCGACCGTGATCGGCTCGCTGAAAGTAAGTGATCCGAACGGAATGCCGGGCGCCCTCGGCGGATCCGCTGATGTCGAGGTCGTAGCGGATCGGGCGCCGCACACTCTTTCTTGCCGTGAGCCTAGTGCGAGGTCCTCGAGTCCGACCGAGCAGCAACAGGAGCCGTGGAGTCGGTGTAGTGGTGGCAGCCAAGACGCCCGCCGCGCCTCACTGCTGCCCGCCTGCATGGCCGGCGTGGGCGGTTCGACTCGCAATACCGTGTTTCGAGAGTGTCGAGTGGTCGAATCTCGACGCCGGCATCCGAGAAGTCCTATCTCCCGCCGAGCTCGCGTAAGTCGCGTCGATGCTTGGGTGAATCGCACTGATGAGGCAGCGTGGTCGCCCACCACGATCCGAAAGCCTCGGGTGAGTTTGTCCCGCTCGTAGTCGGAAAGAAGCGTATGGGCGATCGTCAGAACTCCCCTTTGTGCCTCCCGCACAACTCGCTATCGCCATCTTGGCCGCATCTTGATAGCGCCTCATAAAGGTCCGAGGGTGCTCAATACCGCAGAGACGGGTTAAGCTGCCCATCCGAGCATAGATGAATACTTCCATGGTCCATGAATCCATAGTCATCACTCTAGTGTTCCGCTCTCAAAATGGGTCGTTGATTATATTTCGATGCTGCATTAATCGTCGAGAAGAGTCGCAAAGCTCCTCACTCGCCATGAGAATGGTGATCCCACGGGTCAAGACGACGAAGAACCCGCCATCTATAAGTTTGAAAATAAGGAGAGATCAAGAAAGATTTTTAAATAATGAGGGTAGGACAAGAACAAGATACTAAGTAAGTAAAGAGTAGAAGCAAAAGAAACTTATATTTTTGTACATAAATTTTTATTAAATATAAATCCTTAAAGCTTCCCAAAACCTATGGCTCGTCCTACACCAAGATGGCTCGATACCACTTCGTGAGACCCGAGTAGAAACTCCTGCACTTCTGTATTACAGCACTAGTCCTGCAGATCAATGCTAGTACACACAGCTCAAATGTAAAAGATGATATATTGCCAACAACGCTTTATTACAATAGTATCTCAAGTTTTACAAAGGCCATTGCCTTACTAAGGTTCACGTAACCACAAGCAAAAATAAACACAATGAAGCAAAAGATAACTTGATAGACCCATCAATCGCCACAGCAATTGATCGGGAAGCGAATCCTAGGCATCCGAATAATCCACCGCATCCACATTCGCGCAGAAGTCATACTCTCCACTTGATCTTCTCCATTCTCTCGCTTATATTTATAGAGCAACAGTGAGTACAAAATGTACTCCGCAAGTCTTGGGAAAATGCATAGATGTAAGGTTTCACAAAGGAAAGCTATATGGTTTATTTGCAAAATCAGCATTTTATCTCAAATCTACACAATTACTTTAAAAGCCATTTTGTAAACAACATGTTTTCAATAATCGAAATTGATGAGTACTTTAGTGAAGGTTAAACTACCAACACTAATATCTCGCCATCACGCCAATTTTCAAAACCTCAGTTACACCCCGATCCAACATCACGAGAGTTATACTACTCCCGAAGTTTTTCCAAATCATTTTGTTTTGAAATCAAAACCAAAACTCCTACCATGTGTATGCATTCTTTGCTTCGCCTTGACCGTGGGCACGGCTATTCGAATAGTTTTAACTCGCAGAGGTTGTACACTTTACCCACAAGAGATAAATTATCTTAATAGTCAACACGCCTTTGGCATGAGACCCAGATAAATTATCACAAAGCCTTTCGCCTACTCCAAAGATAGTTTAAATACCACCCGCTAAGGTTTCACCACAACTCGAATCCACGAGTTGGAGCCCTCTGCGCCATATGAGTACAAGAAACCCCGCCCTCACTATGAGTAACCAAGACACCCTGCACTCAATACACCACCGGTGATATCTAAACTACACTATTATAGGGTAGTTAGCTAGGTCGCACTCCATATAGACTTGTGGTTGTACTGCTTTGCTCAGCTTGGACAAACACAAGCGCCGGTCCTTAATCGACTGTGGTGGCTCATTCACAAACCCAACAATTCTCGTGCTAATCGCACTCACCAAACCTTCCATCCACCCTTGTCAACTTTTCCCTTTGATTTTCAAATTAACAAAGGTAACATCCATTACCACTTTTCAAACAAAATACTTAACAACGGTAACCTCCATTACCAATGTTCAAACAAAACATTTAACAATGGTAACATCCATTACCAATGTTCAAACAAATCATTCATCATAATATTTGATAAACATGCTACTTATTTGAACATTAATATGTTTATTTGCTATGCTAAGCATTTGCTAGTTTTTAAACATTCAACAATTATAACACTAACTTATTATTGAGTCAAAGGGATATCCTAAGTTGACAATGGTACAAGGTAAACAATTTTCAATGGAAGGTATAACAAATTGGGTATTTAACTAAATTTTCTAAAATCAAATTATCACTTGATATAACATAAGCATGCAATAACTTTAAAATAAATACCTAATCATTTTATAAAACATTGGAGCAAGTTGATCAAAGGAAACTTGCAAAACATAGGAGCAAAATGGTCAAAGGAGACTTGCCTTCCTGTGTCCGGTTGAAATCTTCCCAACTTGTTCTTGAGATTGCTCTGACAAATCGGTCTCTACACGTAAATCGAGAATTCCAAATAAATAAAATAAAATAAAAATTCAAAAATTAAAAATAAATATACCAGATGAAAGATTGAAATTTTAGATGAATTTAGAAATTTGAATGGACCAATTTGGAGCTAAAATGAGAAAGATATGGCTATTTGAAAATCTCAGATTTGAATAAATCCAGAAATTCGAAATCTCTCGACATGTGGGGTCCATCGGTCAGAAATTTCTTTAAAATGAGTCTCGACATATGGAACCCACTGACTCGGGACCCACTTGTCGCGGCTAGCGCAGAGGGTGTCGCGACGGTGGGGCCTACCGCGCTGCGAATTAAAACGGAGAAAACTCAACCTCGCCACATGAGCGGGCTCGAACGCGCGCCAAGGAGTGGGAGGGGGAAGAGAGCGCGCCAGCCAAGTGAGCGGGAGGCACCGCCACCCATAATGGGTAGGTAATCCTCTTGGGATTATCTCGCGGAGGCCGGCGGCAACGTGGCACACACGCGGTCGACGCAGGTCGCCGCGCGGTCGCCACGCCACCGCTTGCCGACGTACGCGCGCGCCGCCGCAGGTGGCGGGAGGCGCCGGTGGCGCCGACGTGGCGCCGACCGCCGCCACGCCGCCGCCACCTCACCGACGGCCGACGGCCGGGCGCGGGTGGTGGCGCACGGGACCTAGGGTCGCCGAGTTCGGTGACGGCGACGCCGCCAAGGGTACCAAATGAAGAGGAGGATGCGGGAATGCATTGGTACCTTACGCGAGACCGAGGGTGACCGAGGGAAGAATCGCGAGAAGGGGCGGCGGTCGGAGAGGAACTCACGGCGCGAGGTGATCCGGCATGCAGCAGCCGGGAAGAGGTCGCCGAACTCGCCTTGGCACCAAAGAACGCCGGAAGGTGTCGGCGAGGAATGAGGAAGCCCGAGGCGCCGGAATTGCTCGCCGGAGTATTTGAAGCCGCGGGAAGAAATCGGGCGAGGAGGGCTCGCGCCGGTGATTCGCTCGAGAGGTGAGGGATGGGCGCAGCGTAGAGGGACCTCGTGGTGCGGGTTTTATAGGCCGGGAGGTGTAACAGCCGCGCAAGTTCGCCGGACTTGTAATCGCTTGAGGAGATGAATGCGACGGTGATAACGGCCGCAATTAAGAGTGATTATGCCTCGAGGGGTGCGGGAGACGCAATTTGAATGCGCAATGATGTGGGGAATAATCGAAGAAACCGGCTTTCAAAGCTTCGTTTTCTAATCAATGGCGGCAATGCGCGTGATCGCGCGAGGAAGAAGGAAGATAATCGGACGAGAGGACTCGACAGAGGGCCCGCGCGCCGCTGAGAGAAGAAAAAGAGAAGGAAATCAGCGACGTTGGATTAGTGACGGTGGCATAAGGAAGAGATCGGGCCGCTGATCACGCGCGAAGGGGTAAGTGAAAGGGAACGATCGAGATTCAATCCGACAACACAAAGTTAGATCCGAGCCGATGGGGTGTACTATGGCAACGGCGGCCGCGATTTAATACGGCAATCACGAACGGTCACGATGACGACACGCGCCGAACGACGCCTTTGACAGTGGGACTCGCCGGGCGAGTCCACAAGACCGGCCTATGACAGGGGGGCCCACTTGTCGCAAATCGAAAAAGAAACTCAACTCGCGCGCGAGCGGGCTCGAACGCGCGCGAGGAGCGGGAGGAAAGAGAGCGCGGCGGTAACTGGCCAAGGGGAGGATCAACCTACCCTATAAGGTTGATTTATCCTTTGAGTGTTAGCCGGGATGGCCGGCCGCCAGCGGATGCGCGACACGTGGCGCCGCGAGAGAGGGGAAGCGGATGAGGCGAGACGGCGGGATGAGCTCTGCCGGGAGGAAGGGTTCTGATGCGTGACAAGTGTCACCGAGGAGATTTGATATTTAAATCTTTATATATATTTCGTAAATCATTAGAGACTTTAAAATACTCTAAAAATACCAAATAAATTCCAAAATTCCAGAAAATTCACATAACTCATCGATAATGTTTTAAACATATGAAAATATTTCCAACTTATTTGGATATTAAATTTTCTTTTCAATGTAAACTTTAACTTCGTAAAATTCCAAAATTGGAAATTATTAATTTAAAACTATTTCTTCAAAATAAAAGCAAAAATTGGGATGTTACAAACCTACTCCTCTTAGAAGGAATCTCACCCTAGATTCTGATGAACTGAGAAATAGATTAGAAACTCGTCAAGATCCTCTTCTCGCTCCTGTGTTGCTTCGACTGACGGTTGCTCCATTGCACTTTACAGTAATTTGATAGTCTTGTTTCTTGTGCAACATCGCTTCTTCCAAAATCTTGACAGAAATTCAATATGTCAAGTCCTCTTTAAATCAACATCCTCAAAAGGTATCAACTCCTCCGTACTCTCAAACACTTTTTCAATCGTGATACATGAAATACATCATGTACACTGACAACCGAGGAGGAAGTTCTAGCCGATGTTTACTTCACCTCTTCTTGCTATAATTAGAAATGGTCCAATATACCTTGGGGCAAGCTTACCATCGACTTTGAATCGACGCATCCCTTTCATAGGTGACACTTTCAGATACACATGATCGTCATGCGAAATTCCAACATTCTTCGACGATTATCCGCATAACTCTTTGTCCGGTCTCAGGCTGCTTTCAATCGGTCTCTGATTGCTTAACTTGATCTTCCGCTAACTTTAAGACGCCCGTCCGAATACTTGACTCTCTCCTGCCTCTCGACTAATATAACGGTGTTCTACATTTTCTCGCCATACAAGGCTTCAAACGGAGACATCTTCGCACTAGATTGATAACTATTATTATATGAGAATTCCGCATAGGCAAACTTTTATCCCAACTGGCTTTATTGGCTAAAGCACATGCTCTCAAGATATCTTCCAATATCTGATTTACCTGCTCTGTCTCGACTATCCGCTTGAGGATGATAAGCAAGATCAAATTTAAATTGGTGCCCAAAACTTCATGAAGTTTCACAAAATCTTGAGGTAAATTGTGTTCCTCTATCCGACACTATCCTCTTTGGAACTCCATGCAAACACACAATTTTTGACATATAAAGCTCGCCAATCTATCTCCGAATATGTAGTCTTTATCGTATAAAATGAGCGACTTTTGTTAAACGGTCAACTATAACCCAAATTGAGTCATAACCTAACTTGGTCCTTGGTAGTCCTGTTATGAAATCCATTCCAATTTCTCCCATTTCCATTCTGTATATGCAGAGGTTGCAAAAGACCAAAGAGCCTTTGATGCTCGCTTAACTCTTTGACATATATCACACAAGGCTACATATTCTGCAATTTCCTTTTCATATTGTTCCACCAAGAACTTTCCTTTAAATCCTCGATACATTTTTGTACTTCCAGATGAATTGAATATCCCGATTCATGAGCTTCTTTAAGATTAATCTTTAATTTCCTTGTTCTCGGTACTAGTATTCTCTTTCCAAACCAAAGAGTCCCTTCTTCATCTTCTCAAAATCCAAGCGATTTACCTTTCTTCATATTCTCTTTAATTTCTTTAACATATTCATCCTCTCGCTGGGCTGCCTTGATTTGATCTTCCAAGGTAGGATGAACCTTCAATGCGCATGTAATACCTTCGTAACTATTTCCAAATTTAATCTTTGGAATTCTCATGGAGGGTTAACTGCTTATCTGAAATTGACAGATGATTCATATGACTCTTTCGACTCAAAGCATCGGCTACTACATTAGCTTTTCCTGGATGATAGTGTATTCCCACATCATAATCCTTTATCAATTCGAGCCATCTTCTTTGTCTCATATTAAGATCAGGCTGGGTGAATATATACTTTAAACTTTTATGATCTCAGATATATCTCACACCGACATTAATTAAATAATGCCTCCATAACTTTAGTGCATGCACAACAGCAGCTAGTTCTAAGTCATGAGTGGGATAATTTTCTTCATGCGGTCTTAACTGCCTTGATGCGTAAGCTACCACCCTTCCTTCTTGCATTAACACACAACCAAGACCTTGTTTTGAAGCATCACAAAATATCTCAAAATCTTTTCAATATCGTAACCGCAGAACCGTGCTGAAGTTAACCTTTTCTTTAATTCTTGAAAGCTATCCTCACAGATTTACTCCATTCAAATTTCTTCTCCTTCTTTAACAAACTGTTAAAGGTCCGCAATTTTGGAAAACCTTCAATAAATCGACGATAATAACCTGCTAATCCCGTAAAACTTCTGATCTCTGCATCGCCTTGGGTGGAGTCCAATTTAATACATCCTTAACTTTTCCAGATCTACAGATACTCCTTCCGCTGAGATCACATGTCCTAAATTCAATTTCTTTAACCAAAATGCACATTTGCTAAATTTAGCATATAATCGTGTTCACTGAGTCTTTGCAACACTATCCTTAGATGACCTTCATGTTCTTTGTTATTCTTTGAATAGATAAGAATGTCATCTATGAAAACAACAACAAACTTATCTAAATAATCCATAAAGACTTTATTCATCAAGTTCATGAAATATGCCTGCATTTGTCGCACTCAAAAGACATCACCGTATACTCATATAATCCATATCTTGTGGCTAAGGTCGTCTTTGGTATATCTTCGTGTCTAATCTTCAATCGATGATATCCTCGACCAAGATCAATCTTGGAAAAGACACTTGATCCTATGAGTTGGTCAAACAAATCATCGATCCGGTAAAGGATACTTATTCTTTATAGTGACTTCATTTAAAGCTCGATAATCAACGCACATCCGCTGACTACCATCCTTCTTCTTTACTAGAAGCACCGGGCTCCCAAGGTGAAGAACTTGGTCCGATGAATCCTTTCTCATACAATTCTTGGATCTGCTTCTTGACTTCGCTAAATCATCTACCGACATCCGATAAGGTCTTTTGATATTGAGCCGCACTGTGCACCGTGTTTATAACGAATTCAACTTCTCGATCGTGGTAATCCCGAAATCCTCGTGAAAACATCCGGTACTCGCGAACTATCGCCACATCTTCCAAACTTTTTCCTTTTAGGTCAAGTTAACATATCGTTTTTCTTTGAGTGCATAATCGCTTCATGTCTTATCTCAATTCCATCGAATTGGTATGATAATGGCACGATTTGCACAATCTATCTGCCCTTTATACTTGATCAACCAATCCATACCAAGTATTATATCTATGCCATCTGAGTCTATTATAATAAGGTTCGCTAGAACTTTACTCCATTTATAATTATGGTTGCACTAGGCTAACCAAATTAGTCCTCAATTCTTTTCCAGGATTGACTATCATAAGGTCCCTTAGCAAACAAATTTTCCAATTATTCTTTCAACAAAAGCCTTTGTTACGAAAGAATGTGTAGCTCCGTAATCAAATAATATAATTGCTGGTATCGAAGTTTACTAGAAACTTACCTAACTACATCCGTGCATCTTCCACGCTCATGGAACATGGTTGATACGCCCGATTCATGTTTTGTGGAGTCTTGGGAGTTTGAGGGCTTCACGCCCTGACCATTAGTTGGAGCTCTTGCCGTGTAGGGTCAAGATTGAAACGAACCGGTTACCGCTGACGCTTCGTGACAATGTCGCATAGTGTCCCATATTCTGCAATTGTAGCATTGCACTCGCAGCCTACATTTCTTTTGATGCGCTTGGCTGCATTTCCGCTCTAGGAGCTTGAGGTAAAGGACGAGGTGCGTAAATTGGTATCCTCGTATGATTATGTACCGGAGGTCGGTTGTACTGTGGTGGCGTGAATCGTGAACCGCCGCAGATCGCCGAGCTTGGAACTTCCTCTTCCGGAGTCGAAGAGTTGGCGCTGAGCATCTTCTGCAATAAAGCTTTATTCACTAGATGCTGAAAAGTAGGGTAGTCATTGGAGACTAATTGAACCTTGAGGTTGGGGTCTATCCTCCCATAAACCTCCAAATCTTTGCAATCGATCGCCACATCTTCTCGGGCATATCTAGATAGTGAATAAATTTGCTTAAATAAGCGGAAACGCTGTGTTTCCTCAGATGATGGAACTCCTTTCTTCTTCATTTCCATAATACTCATAGGAATATGAGCATTACTAAGGCTTCCAAAAATTCCGCCCAACCAATGTTCTCGAGCATCCCGTGTGCAAAAAAAGAATTGTCCCACTAGCTGGCAAAGAACTCCTGGAGTTGATGAGCAGCATATATAACCTTCTCATGTTCAGCACATTGAGCTAAATTCAGCTTCCTTTCCACTTCCTTAATCCAATCATCCGCTCCAACGGATCGGCAGATCCTCGCGAAGGTCTGAGGTCGGGTCCTCATGAATTCCCGAGCTTAGATCATGTGGGTGCACAGTACTTGCTGAGCTTGATTGACTTGATTTTGGGCCAAAGCCTCAAGAAGTTGTAGTTGCATGGCCATCATTTGTTCCATATTGGGTGCTTGGGTCATGGAGGTGGAATTGGGGCCTCATTGTTGTTGGGCGCTGGTGGTTGTTGATGTTGCTTCTCGTGTTCACCATCCAAGCTCCATCAAGAAAAGTACAGTAAAAGAGGGAAAAGCATAGATGAGAGACTGGCGCTTTATCATCCCAAAACAACACACAAGATTAACACAACAGATTGAGAAAACCCAACTTTTGAAATTCAAATTAACTTTTGAAATGGTTGTACCACAAACGCACAAGGCTTGGTACAATCCATTTTATAACATCATATCATTATAAAAGCGTTCTAGTATCGATAAACGATCAAAAAGGGTAGTCTATCTAACATCTAATTATCTCACGATGATACGCCTCGCTCCTCCTCGATCCTCCTCTCGAGTCCGACGAGTGACTTCGCCCATAATCACGCAGCTTGTTCGCGAACGCGACCGTGATCGCCTCGCCGAAAGTAAGTGATCCGAACGGAATGCCGGGCGCCCTCGCGGATCCGCTGATGTCGAGGTCGTAGCGATCGGGCGCCGCACACTCTTTCTTGCCGTGAGCCTAGTGCGAGGTCCCGAGTTCGACCGAGCAAAGAACAGAGCCGTGGAGTTTGGTAGTGGTGGCAGCCAAGACGCCCGCCTCGCCAGCAGCTGCCCCGCCTGCATGCGCCGGCGTGGGCGGTTCGACTGCAATACCGTGTTTCGAGAGTGTCGAGTGGTCGAATCGACGCCGGCATCCGAGAAGTCCTATCTCCCGCCGAGCTCGCGTAAGTCGCGGTCGATGCTTGGGTGAATCGCACTGATGAGACAGCGTGGTCGCCCACCACGATCCGAAAGCCTCGGGTGAGTTTGTCCTGCTCGTAGTCGGAAAGAAGCGTATGGGCGATCGTCAGAATTCCCTTTGTGCCTCCCGCACAACTCGCTATCGCCATCTTGGCCGCATCTTGATAGCGCCCAGATAAAGGGGTCCGAGGGTGCTCAATACCGCAGAGACGGGTTAAGCCGCCTATCCGAGCATAGATGAATACTTCCATGGTCCATGAATCCATAGTCATCACTTCTAGTGTTCCGCCTCAAAATGGGTCGTTGATTATATTTCGATGCTGCATTAATCGTCGAGAAGAGTCGCAAAGCTCCTCACTCGCCATGAGAATGGTGATCCCACGGGTCAAGACGACGAAGAACCCGCCATCTATAAGTTTGAAAATAAGGAGAGATCAAGAAAGATTTTTAAATAATGAGGGTAGGACAAGAACAAGATACTAAGTAAGTAAAGAGTAGAAGCAAAAGAAACTTATATTTTTGTACATAAATTTTTATTAAATATAAATCCTTAAAGCTTCCCAAAACCTATGGCTCGCCCTACACCAAGATGGCTCGATACCACTTCGTGAGACCCGAGTAGAAACTCCTGCACTTCGTGTATTACGCACTAGTCCTGCAGATCAATGCTAGTACACACAGCTCAAAATGTAAAAGATGATATATTGCCAACAACGCTTTATTACAATAGTATCTCAAGTTTTACAAAGGCCATTGCCTTACTAAGGTTCACGTAACCACAAGCAAAAATAAACACAATGAAGCAAAAGATAACTTGATAGACCCATCAATCGCCACAGCAATTGATCGGGAAGCGAATCCTAGGCATCCGAATAATCCACCGCATTCACATTCGCGCAGAGGTCATACTCTCCACTTTGATCTTCCATTCTCTCGCTTATATTTATAGAGCAACAGTGAGTACAAAATGTACTCCGCAAGTCTTGGGAAAATGCATAGATGTAAGGTTTCACAAAGGAAAGCTATATGGTTTATTTGCAAAATCAGCATTTTATCTCAAATCTACACAATTACTTTAAAAGCCATTTTGTAAACAACATGTTTTCAATAATCGAAATTGATGAGTACTTTAGTGAAGGTTAAACTACCAACACTAATATCTCGCCATCACGCCAATTTTCAAAACCTCAGTTACACCCCGATCCAACATCACGAGAGTTATACTACTCCCGAAGTTTTTCCAAATCATTTTGTTTTGAAATCAAAACCAAAACTCCTACCATGTGTATGCATTCTTTGCTCGCCTCTGACCGTGGGCACGGCTATTCGAATAGTTTTAACTCGCAGAGGTTGTACACTTTACCCACAAGAGATAAATTATCTTAATAGTCAACACGCCTTTGGCATGAGACCCGATAAATTATCACAAAGCCTTTCGCCTACTCCAAAGATAGTTTAAATACCACCCGCTAAGGTTTCACCACAACTCGAATCCACGAGTTGGAGCCCTCTGCGCCATATGAGTACAAGAAACCCCGCCCTCACTATGAGTAACCAAGACACCCCGGCACTCAATACACCACCGGTGATATCTAAACTACACTATTATAGGTAGTTAGCTAGGTCGCACTCCATATAGACTTGTGGTTGTACTGCTTTGCCTCAGCTTGGACAAACACAAGCGCCGGTCCTTAATCGACTGTGGTGGCTCATTCACAAACCCAACAATTCTCGTGCTAATCGCACTCACCAAACCTTCCATCCACCCTTGTCAACTTTTCCCTTTGATTTTCAAATTAACAAAGGGTAACATCCATTACCACTTTTCAAACAAAATACTTAACAACGGTAACCTCCATTACCAATGTTCAAACAAAACATTTAACAATGGTAACATCCATTACCAATGTTCAAACAAATCATTCATCATAATATTTGATAAACATGCTACTTATTTGAACATTAATATGTTTATTTGCTATGCTAAGCATTTGCTAGTTTTTAAACATTCAACAATTATAACACTAACTTATTATTGAGTCAAAGGGATATCCTAAGTTGACAATGGTACAAGGTAAACAATTTTCAATGGAAGGTATAACAAATTGGGTATTTAACTAAATTTTCTAAAATCAAATTATCACTTGATATAACATAAGCATGCAATAACTTTAAAATAAATACCTAATCATTTTATAAAACATTGGAGCAAGTTGATCAAAGGAAACTTGCAAAACATAGGAGCAAAATGGTCAAAGGAGACTTGCCTTCCTGTGTCCGGTTGAAATCTTCCCAACTTGTTCTTGAGATTGCTCTGACAAATCGGTCTCTACACGTAAATCGAGAATTCCAAATAAATAAAATAAAATAAAAATTCAAAAATTAAAAATAAATATACCAGATGAAAGATTGAAATTTTAGATGAATTTAGAAATTTGAATGGACCAATTTGGAGCTAAAATGAGAAAGATATGGCTATTTGAAAATCTCGATTTGAATAAATCCAGAATTCGAAATCTCGACATGTGGGGTCCATCGGTCAGAAATTTCTTTTAAAATGAGTCTCGACATATGGAACCCATCGACTCGGGACCCACTTGTCGCGGCTAGCGCAGAGGGGTGTCGCCGACGGTGGGGCCTACCGCCGCGCGAATTAAAACGGAGAAAACTCAACCTCGCCACATGAGCGGGCTCGAACGCGCCAAGGAGTGGGAGGGGGAAGAGAGCGCGCCAGCCAAGTGAGCGGGAGGCACCGCCACCCATAATGGGTAGGTAATCCTCTTGGGATTATCTCGGGGAGGCCGCCGGCAACGTGGCACACACGTGGTCGACGCGTGGTCGCCGCGCGGGTCGCCACGCCACCGCTTGCCGACGTGGCGCGCGCACGCCGCAAGGTGGCGGGAGGCGCCGGTGGCGCCGACGTGGCGCCGACCGCCGCCACGCCGCCGCCACCTCACCGACGGCCGACGGGCGGGCGGCGGTGGTGGCGACGGGGACCTAGGGTCGCCGAGTTCGGTGACGGCGACGCCGCCAAGGGTACCAAATGAAGAGGAGGATGCGGGAATGCATTGGTACCTTACGCGAGACCGAGGGTGACCGAGGGAAGAATCGCGAGAAGGGGCGGCGGTCGGAGAGGAACCTCACGGCGCGGAGGTGATCCGGCATGCAGCAGCCGGGAAGAGGTCGCCGAACTCGCCTTGGCACCAAAGAACGCTGGAAGGTGTCGGCGAGGAATGAGGAAGCCCGAGGCGCCGGAATTGCTCGCCGGAGTATTTGAAGCCGCGGGAAGAAATCGGGCGAGGAGGGCTCGCGCCGGTGATTCGCTCGAGAGGTGAGGGATGGGCGGCAGCGTAGAGGGACCTCGTGGTGCGGGTTTTATAGGCCGGGAGGGGTGTAACAGCCGCGCAAGTTCGCCGGACTTGTAATCGCTTGAGGAGATGAATGCGACGGTGATAACGCCGCAATTAAGAGTGATTATGCCTCGAGGGGTGCGGGAGACGCATTTGAATGCGCAATGATGTGGGGAATAATCGAAGAAACCGGCTTTCAAAGCTTCGCTTTTCTAATCAATGGCGGCGCAAGCGGCGTGATCGCGCGAGGAAGAAGGAAGATAATCGGGACGAGGACTCGACAGAGGGGCCCGCGCACGCTGAGAGAAGAAAAGAGAAGGAAATCAGCGACGGTTGGATTAGTGACGGTGGCATAAGGAAGAGATCGTGGCCGCTGATCACGCGCGAAGGGGTAAGTGAAAGGGAACGATCGAGATTCAATCCGACAACACAAAGTTAGATCCGAGCCGATGGGGTGTACTATGGCAACGGCGGCCGCGATTTAATACGGCAATCACGAACGGTCACGATGACGACACGCGCCGGAACGACAGCTTTGACAGTGGGACTCGCCGCGCGAGTCCACAAGACCGGCCTATGACAGGGGGCCCACTTGTCGCAAATCGAAAAGAAACTCAACTCGCGCGCGAGCGGGCTCGAACGCGCCGAGGAGCGGGAGGAAAGAGAGCGCGCGGTAAACTGGCCAAGGGAGGATCAACCTACCCTATAAGGTTGATTTATCCTTTGAGTGTTAGCCGGGATGGCCGGCCGCCAGCTTGATGCGCGACACGTGGCGCCGCGAGAGAGGGGAAGCGGATGAGGCGAGACGGCGGGATGAGCTCTGGCCGGGAGGAAGGGTTCTGATGCGTGACAAGTGTCACCGAGGAGATTTGATATTTAAATCTTTTATATATATTTCGTAAATCATTAGAGACTTTAAAATACTTAAAAATACCAAATAAATTCCAAAATTCCAGAAAATTCACATAACTCATCGATAATGTTTTAAACATATGAAAAATATTTCCAACTTATTTGGATATTAAATTTTCTTTTCAATGTAAACTTTAACTTCGTAAAATTCCGTAAATTGGAAATTATTAATTTAAAACTATTTCTTCAAAATAAAAGCAAAAATTGGGATGTTACATGTTGAATAGTGGTACATACCCCGGTCATGTGGCGTACTCACCATTCGCCCACCAGTCACCAAGAGCAGGTCACACACGATGATAGTCTACAACGCTTGTTCGATCACCAGAGCGCTTCATGGTGCCATGACACTGTACGACAGTTGCAAACTTTGATCATTTCATTTATGAAATTCATACTGGTCGTTACTAAACCTATTTCATATGTCACTTCAATTGGAGCAGGTGCAGTGCATCGCAAGCACGTCTGAAACCGCCATTAGCAGCCTAGACACACCACCGGCCCTGAAAAAACTTTGAAGTACATCCTATCACAGGCCAAAAAAAATAAAGACAGCCTAAGCTACAGCTGTTCGATGGACCACGCCGTGCACATTAGGCACCTAGTGGAGGCACCATGCTCACACGCTAGGTCATCATGACCAAGCAAGTCTAGTCGGCCATCACGATATACTGAGTCCAGCCAGCATCATAGCACTAGTCGTTGACCATCCGTGGGCCAGATCGATGAGGAGGTAACTTACGTACAAATCTATATTTTGTTTTCCTATTATGCCTTACATTTCGCAAACATCATGTTGTTCTCCTGCTGCAGGTCCATTGTCAAGATGCATCACTTTTACCCTCTGCACAGCCTACACAGACTATCACTCCTCATCGGTCATCTTCGCTGCACATCCAAGAGGTGCGAGATTCGCATTCTACATCCAAAATATTTATTGTGACTAATATTATTCCATCTTGCAGCCTTCAATTCAATGGGGGGTGACAACCGGTCATTGATGACGATACATGCCTCCTGGTTGCTTCTAGGGAGTAGTATACGGTGCCAGGGTTTGCAGTGTACACAGGGCAGAGCTCATCGTTCACCCCATATGATGGGTAGAGCTCATCATTAACACCATATGCAGGGTCTAGAGTGCTTGCACAGTTTAGAGACGTGGGTGGGTAGAGCTCCTCCGGCTTCACTAGCGCATCGTACGGTCAAGGCCAAAGCTCCTCTGCACCACGAGTGAGATTTCTAGAGTCCTTTATTCAAGAATTGATCACTAGCGGCCCCCTAGTTCGGCATGTCTCAACAGGAGGACATCGATGCTTACCAAACCCAGCCTGCTATAACTTAGCCTACTGGTGCACTGTCGACCACTCAACAGACTGAACGGTCTCCATACCTCCTCTGATCCGACACGCAAGCTCCGGACCAGTCGTCGTACCCTATGGGAAATGCACGATGAAAGACAAGGCCATGCCCGTGGAGGCAGACACGACGAGAAGATAGTAGTGGCTCAGATGAGTGAGCCATATCGCATCTGTGTGATGCGCTTTTTGTACTACTATATCCTATGTTATGTGTTTTTTGTACTACTATATGTACTCCTTACATAATTGAATATAAAATAACACCATAAAGTCCACTGTGTAAGGATCATTAAAAAATTATAATTTTTTGACCTCATTTCCTATATTAAAAAGGTCCTACAAATAGTTTACATAAATAAATTTTTGAGTAAAATTTAGAATGGAAAAAATTACGAACAAATTACACAATGAAGTACACTGTGTTGGGAAGCTTTACAAAAAATTTGGAAGTTTTTGTGCTCATTTTCTATATCTAAAAAAATTCTATAAGCAGTACGTATAAATAAATTATCTAATCACATAATTAAACTAATTAATTGCAACGTTAATGGCCTGCCACCCCATGGTTGCACGGTGGCCAGGCGACAGGCCCCTGCCACCCAGCCATAGGGCTTCTTTTGCCATGTGTTAGTTCCAGCACGTTGCCACTCGGTGACCAAGTGGCAAAATAGACATTCTTGCCAATTCTGGGCGCATACTGATGTTCTTGTAAATACAGCTCTAAACTGCGCTATATGTGCCAAAAACTCAAGATATGAAAATGGCAACAAAGCCTCTAGGAATAAAGGTATGTTATGAATTCAGTCATGTATATAAAACAAATCAAATCTTCTTAAATCTTTATGTGTTGAAAGTCCAATGGGCTAATCAATGAGTAAAACTAGATCAGTCTTCTCCATATGCTTCTCCTGTGGTGCTAGATAACTTTAGTGAAGAACTCATCTCATGGACTTTTTATATGCTCCACCTGGAACACATAACTCGGTAAATAATACCCATTGAAGAGCAATTTGCACATTTGATCATCACGTACATCAGGCTATCGACAAAAAAAGTAACTGAGTTCCATGACATAGTTAAAAACTGTTCCTGTAGAAGAACATCCGAATGAAAGTTACTCTTGTACTGTCAATGGAGGAGAAAAAAATATCTGCAATGGACCCCTCATATTGAGTTTTGACAACTAGAATGTATTGCACTTGCAATACCAAATGTTATAGTATCTATACAGATAATTAATTCCTTACACTTTAAATCCTTCATCTCAAACTCATATTTAGAGCATAACCTTCGCTAATGAATAAGAAACTCCAGAGAGTATTATGTAGCTTCTATCAAGGTGTCATCGAATGGTGAATCAGTTGTGCCCCAACTGACATTGATTTTTTATAGTCTCCTCGATCAAGCATAGCTCAAATTAACTCATTGTGTTAAAAAATTACAACTCTGTCTTAGACTACTCATCTGCGGATCTTGTAGTAATAATCTGTAGAATATGATGAATCGTCAAAGAAATTGCCAATGTTAATCCCGTGTGTGGATATCGTCAATCATAGGTACAACAACCTGAATTGTAATGAACTCCACCTCCAACGAAAACATATAGAGCTGATGATACAACTTCTTGATGGAAGATGACGATCGACTGAGGCAGAAGATCATTGACGGAGATGGCACAATACTATGCCATAACATGGCATCGGGTAGCCCAGGCAATGATGTTGGCAAACTTGGAACTGTAACAGTCGCCGAGGTAGAGCACTGGTCGATGCTCAGTATAGAGTGGGTCGTGGAATGGAGTCGAGGCAAGTTGAATCGCTGAGTTGAAGATGCTCTTCTATATATAATGAATAAGAGACTATGTGGTGCACTTCTGGAGTGCATGTAGAAAAAGTAGTTGGATGTTTCTTAGTTCACTTGTGTGTGCGATGCAATTGACCCTATAATCCTCCTAGTACAACATCATGTGTACTTAGCCAAAATCCCCTTGTTTTGAAGGTGGCAATCCTTACCATCTGAGGTGGTTGCTTTGCTTTTCGATTGCTTCACATGCTTCTCCTGATGTCTTTTTCTTATTTTTCCTATCGAGACATTTCTCCAATACTGACGGGATGCTACTCTGCTTCAGATTAGCCTTGATTTTGTTGTTTCTTCATGCAACTTCAACTCTACTCAGCCTTAGCGAGCAAACAGAACATGATGTGTTCCTATTCCCAATTTGAGAATTGTGCAAACAAAAAATCATGAGGTACATGACTTTGACCATATCCCACAGAAGGCGTGTGATTTGATTGGATGCTTGCCTAGATGCTACGTTGTATTGTTGTATAGATCCCACGTGGGTGTAGCCTTGGACGTTGCTTCATGCCATGTCTTGGTGCCGCATGATGGCGGCCCTAGGAGTGTAAATTGCTCCTCTCGAGGCATCGGTTGGACATTGAACCCTTGAACTCTTGTACCACATGTTATAAAACACACACCAAAATAGAAGGAACAGGAGACATGAATTTTACATGGAAAATCCTAGCAGGAAAAACCACAGATGCATGAAGGAAAAATTCACTATACGAGGAGAATTATAGGCATGGGGAACACCGGGTATCTCAACTGTATGACTACATGGGTACATATAGGCTAGTGCATGAGAGTCCTATGAGATTACAAAAATGAGATAGGGTTAGCATATGTGTCCACTTGGACACGTATATGAATTCACATCATACTTTAATAGGGCAGGCTACACTAGCATGCAATAAAAATTTCTACCATGTAAATCAAAAATCTATGCAAGTAAGAGATCATAGATTATTATCACTAAACGCGAGTGTAGTGGAAGAAGAGTTGGAGCAGTCTGGTCCAACATCGTGCGCATCGATATAGTGGAAGTAGTTGATTGTCCAATGTTCTTGGTCACCAATTGTCTCTTCAAGCAGCCCCTCGTGTTTTTCACGTATGTTGCAAATCGTCGTTGATCAGTGCAGCAGTGACCGCAATAGCACCTCTACAGTATCCACACATCTAAGGGTAGAACGTCATGCATCGTGTGCTACCACTAACGTGTACGGCAGGGCCTTCAGAAGGAGGTGGTTACGGTTTCGGTGCGTGGTGCGAGCTCCTACCAAATGCCCCATATATCTCCTTATAAAGAGCACTTTTAGTGGTACCTTATGCTAGGGGCACATTAAGGTACAAAGCTCATACGAATGGATTATATTCAAACTGGTTTATTTTAGCCTATTAAGTGTGCGACCTTGTAGGTTCATATGTGCTCGACCGTGATTCAGAAACCCCTTTCAAATCCACAATCGGTAGCGGTTCCTAGTAAGACATAGCGAACCCTAAACACACATAACGGTCATATCAGATCAACATGTGCAGTGTTCATGTGCTTATTCTTTTGCCTTACGATACCAGATCAAACTCAAGATGAGATGTATGCCATCTTATGGTAGCTTGATCCTTTACTCGATCTTGTAGTGGATTACTTAGTTATAGTTAACTCCTAAACCAAATCAGCATGGCTATGAACTTTCCTAATCCAACCACATTGAGAAGCCCAGAGATATGCCTCCCATTGAAAAGGAGGGGCAAATTCTATTTTGATCGCTCACATTCCTTTGTATATTTTATTGTAAACCCAAAAGCTACCTTTATGACTATCCATTTACGGAGTAGTGTTTGATATCCTCTAAGTAAATTATTATACATGTAGAACATTAGGACAACCTCAGGTTTAAGGATCTCACATACACTATATATAAAACCAACTGATGATACTTAAGAATATAACAATTCTCACATTATCTCAAGGTGAGTCAATCCAATAACACCTCAAGAACCACATTACTATGGGATGCAACCAAACTACACTTCGACCAACTGGATTACAAAGGAAATCCACAAGCAATGACCACCACTAACAATAACACCCTAAGAACCACATTACCCTGGGATACTACCAAACTACACTTCGACCAGCCAGATTACAAAGAAAATCCGGCAACACCTCCCTAGGAAACAGGACTACGTAGAAGCATGACGACATAACATATAATAAGAGATAGTAAAACAGCATAAGGATATATAATAGCACACTAACATTCTTTATCAATCTATCTTGATTGCTCAAACATTACTAAAACCAATCACGATCTAGCATCATTAAGTTATAGTGTTCAATGACTAGGAGAAAGAATTGATTAAAAATCCTCTATCTTATTACGAAAAACTCATGAAAACTTGTGTAATGGTGTCGTACTGCTCTACCCTTCCCATGCGTACTCAAGGATCACCTGGGAGAGAGAATACAGGGGTGAGATGAAATCTCAGCAAGCAAACTATTTAATAAGTTAATCAAACTACAGATGATTAAGTATCAAATCAATGATTCGTGGTACAATGATAAAGCATTAATAATTAATTCTTATTAGCCGCATTCATATCCACAACCACAACTACTACCAACAGTAACCACAAGAAAATACTCTATGCCACAAGTGACTCTCACGTGCCAATACCTCTCAAGACCTCAGAACAAGGATTATCCTTATGAAATGCATATGTATGCAAATGATCCATTGAACTCCTACCTAGCAACGTAAAAGTATGCATCATACTATGGCAATGTACGATGCTGTACCGGTACGGTTGTGACCAGATACGGTGACAAAGTTTCAATGCAAATGACATGCTATGACATGCATAATATTGCCACAATTGATTCATTAGGAATATAACCATACGAACAACAATACGTAAAATAAGACATATAGGGCAGTAGGACATGTTTAATTAAAGGTGAATTAATTACTAAACATCAACAATTATGGTGAAGTAAGTAAAATTAATAAGTTAAACTATAGTAACAACCACTACGTTTGATTATTATGGTGAAGATGATACCGTTAACAATTGATTATTATTTTTGCCATGAAAGCATTCATGATACTACCTCTGTTTGCAATCACAAAAACAGTCATGAACATAGATTCAACATTCTACCTTATGTTCAGAAGTTAGAATAAAATATCTTTAAACTTCAATAATATAAACTCTATAAAACAAGGTTTCACAAGTCAATACATCAACCTTCATCTATTTTTTCATACATGTTTCAACAATTTAGTATAGCAAAAGTTAGTTGAATCTAGGAGTTGTACATGCTCCTCAAGTACGTAAATAGAAGACATATTAAAAGTTAATATTATTAAGGCAATATTCCAACACCTCCTCACTTAACCATCCTGAATGGTCAGATTAATTACTTAAGACCAAATAATCCAATCTATCCAACAAGTTAAAAATTTAAACAATCATAATAATCAAACCAGTTCTTTTTTGTTTCACACTCCTTAATAACTCCATGAGTTTTAAACATGTATAGACAAATTCTTAATCATAATTCTTCAAGAAACTACTGCAAGACAACATAAAATTAATCAACTACACTTTCAAGGATGTTAGATGAAATTAATTATACACTGCGCTAATGTCTCAACTAGATAATTCATATCTTATCAATTAATTTACATGATTACCACCTCCTATTTAAACACAACAAAACACCACAAAAGGGTTTTAACACTCTCTTTTATAAAAGAAAGGAATTAAACTTCAACACTCGAAATAATCCAAAAGAAATACATTGAGCCAAGGCTTTGACATGTTAACGAACTTGCAACATAAAACTTTGATTTTTTTAAATATCAAACAAACAAATGAGTCATATTTTGTAGTAAGAAAGATGGAACAACTATGAAAATATCAATCTCTCCAATTAACAACATTCTTGAGTAGCAAAAGCAACTCAACAATCAGAAAAACCATTGACTCAAAGAACAATTAGATACCTATTGAAACTCATCAACTGCAATGAACCACTAACCTATGAAAAAATCATCAACCACAACAGGACAAGAATTGACCAAATTCAACTCAAGGAAAAGAACAATTATTCTAAAGAAACTCACGCACAACATCTGTAACTAAGTTACCCAAGGTAACCATATCACTATCCCTATACCACCAATGGTGGTATAGACTGGCAATGCCCAATACAACAACTATATTCTCTACCTCTTATCATTGATTATCCTTACTCATACTAGTCATAGAACCAAATCATAAGCATACAAGATCATCTAATAATATAAATCATCAATACAACATATTGAAAGCGTAAATGCAACACTTGACCCATCCCATCCTACTGTGCACTAGTGTGTCAATTTAATAATTCAATTACCACGGATCTAATGCCCACTCTTATACCAACTATAACACCACAGAAAACACATTATCCTGGGATGCTACCAAACTACACTTTGACCAGCTGGATTACAAAGGAAATCCACCAGCAACGACCACCACCGATAGTAACAACCCAATAACCACATTACCCTAGGGTGCTACCAAACTACACTTCGACCGACTAGATTACAAAGGAAATCCGACAGCACCTCCCTAGGAAATGGGACTACGCGAAAGCATGATGACATAACATATAATAGGAGATAGTAAAACAACATAAGGATATATAACAACACACTAACATTCTTTATCAATCTATCTTGATTGCTTAAACATTACTAAAGCCAATCACGATCTAACATCATTAAGTTAGAGTGTTCAACGACTAGGAAAAAGAATTGATTAAAAATCATCTATCTTATTACAACAAAACTTATGAAGACTTGTGTAATGGTGTCGTGCTACTCTACCCTTCCCATGGATGCTCAAGAATCTGGGAGAGAGAATACAGGGGTGAGATGAAATCTCAGTAAGTAAACTGTTTAACAAGTTAATCAAACTACAGATGATTAAGCATCAAATCAACAATTCATGGTACAATGATAAAGTATTAACAATTAATTCTCATTAACCGCATTCATATCCACAACCACAACTACTACCAACAGTAACTACAAGAAAATACTCCATGCCACAAGTGACGCTCATGAGCCATACCTCTTAAGATCTCAGAATAAGGATTATCCCAATGAAATGTGTATGTATGCAAATGATCCACTGAACTCTTACCTAGCAATATAAGAGTGTGAATCATATTACTGCAATGTATGATGCTGTACCGGTACGGTCGTGGCTAGATACGGCGACAAAGCTTTAATACAAATGACATACTATGACATGCATGATATGGCCACAATTGATTCATTAGGAATATAACCACATGAACAATAATATGTAAAATAAGACATATAGCGCAATAGGGGATCTTTAATTAAAGGTGGATTAATTACCAAATATCAACAATTACGGTGAAGATAGTAAAATTGACAAGTTAAACTGTAGCAACTACGTTTTCATGATCCTTATGTTTTTTGTGCCTCCCGTTTAGGACACGTAGCCTCACCTAGACTTATATGACCGTATGGATGTCAGCTCTCCCACCTAGTCTTGGTGTTGCTGTTGATCGCCATTGCTTTCAAAACAACCCGCATATCTAAAGACCAAACAACCATCTCTAAGTATAAGTTTCATACAATTGCCTCACATTAGCCATAATATACATCATGCAACACACCATAATCAATCCTAGGTTCTCAAACCTAGCCACAAACTCAAGGCACACCAACACACTCAACTTACTACGCTCTAAAAATTCACCACTGATATGACTGCATTCACCATGCCGGTGATACCGCCACCAATTTCACCCAAACTTACTTAACCAACTCCCGGTTATAGGACACCAGTGTGACCGTATCTCTAATACCGGTGATACTGCCCAACTCAACTCCTGTCCGACTGCCAACCAAAGGCTAGTTCGACCGCACTTGTCTAACTTCAAAACACTCTCTCTGGAAAATCACTACCAGCTACCAAGGGTCGGTTACACTGCAACTACCAGTCTAACTGCACCCCATGTGTCGGTCAAAGTGCCCTCACTTGAGCCAACTCAAACCAAAAGATAAAGTCGGTCTGACCACCAGCCCATCTGATTGCTAGCCCATAGCCGATTAGACTGCTTACCACTAACAACAACACTAAAAACTACAAATACTCAAAATTAAACTCAAACTTCAACAACTCTTAGGGGGTGATCGTTTCGGCTTTTTTCGGCTTCAGCTTCTAGCTTCAGCTTTTTTTTCACTATTCACTACACTATCCACTAACTCACCATACTGTGTTTTTCACCACCTCATGTTTTTCAATTAAAAGCCAAAAGCCATCGCTATTCTGATCACCACCTTACACAACAAAGTCAAATTGTCATCACACATCACGCGGTGATCTCCACATGGTCTCACACGCTAGTTAAGAAGCATATTCTGAAACCCTTTATGTTGTCACAACGATATTTTTTATTTTTCGTATTTTTCTTTAGTTGAATATTTCAAAAAAAATTAACAGTCGTTACAGTGCTATTTCAACTAAAAGTCACATCAAATGTCAAAAGCCTTAACATTTTAGAACATAGCCAAAGAAAAGTGGACATCATCCCTTTAGTGGCAAATGAAAAGTTGGAACTAGTAAAGAGGATTACTATGTCCCAGTGCAGTGGTTTCGTCACTTCTTAAGTGTTACTCTGATCGTGTTAAGTTTGCAATTCTGCATGAATTGCTTACTAATGGAGCGAATGAATAGTGAGTGCAATCGTGGCACATGACACTTGTGGAACTGCAGTTAGGGATAAATTGTTAATATTATTGGTTGTTAGCCCATCTGATGTAAAGTCGGACAAGCTAGAGCTCGTGCCGAATAAAATTGTTTCAAATAGTATAGCTCGAGGCGTAAATATGGTTGATAAAAATGCTAGAGGCTTCTGAGCCACTCAGGTTCGTAATCGGCTCGGCTTAAGTTGGAGCAGCACCAAGCGAGCTGGCTCAGTAACAAGCGCGCCTGAGCCGCTCGCGAGTTTGACGAACCGGTGTGTCGGTGTTTCTCGGTGAGCAACTGCACAGCTGCACGCACGGCTGCACAGGCCCACTTCCTCATCCGCGTGGCCGAAGCCATATGCCTAATCCCTTTTCTAGTCTCCCCAATTCCTCATCCGCTGCACAGCTGCACGCCTCTGCGCCCGCTACTCCCGATCCGCCGCCGGCCGATCTCCCCGCCCGCCCGCCGCTCTTTCTTCCCGGCCGCCTGCCGCCGCCGCCGCTCATTCTTCCCGCCCGCCCGCTGCTCTTTCTTCCCGGCCGCCCGGCGGACCTCAAGAAGGAGATCAAGAAGCTGCAGCGGTACAGGGACAAGAAGGTGAGCCCACGAGCTTCCGCGCCGTTCTAGCCCTTAGCTTCTCGTTTATGTATACGTTGTAGATGTCATTTTCTTGATCTCGATAGAAATGTCGAGGGGTCTTCACGTCTCCACTGCAGATCTTTCAGAGTTTGCAACTTTTGTGTTGTCTGATCCAGCTCATCTTCTCTTTCTCTATGCTAATACACAGTAACTCAACAGAGGCTCGTATTGCAGCCAGATCAGTTGTAGTTCTGTTTAGGTTTGCTCTTGCCCGCTCAAGTTCCATTGAGACTGAACCTGAATGCTGTTGTGGATGTTCGTGTAGGCCTTCCATCAGTGGCGAATCCAGGATAAAAATAGAGGGGGAGCTCTACTGTTAAGGCTATAGCACAATATAATCATACCAAAACTACGTTTACTGGTCTTTTGTCACTGGAATATCACATTCATAGATAATGTGCAATAGGAAAAGAACAAATTGAAAATATACAATACAATAAATTTAGTACCTTGCTAATAGATAATGCGCCCCAAATATTTATAAAAATGTGAGTATCGATCTGTAGATAAGAAATATAAAATTTAGTGAAACAATATTAAATTATGAATGTTCATAAATATTAAACATGGAATAAAAACATACCGGTGTTGTTCACAACTTCAAAGCTTCACTAAATAAATCTGACCAAATCTGGCCACACCAGTAGCACAGCACGGCAGCACTTCGCCCCCCTGCTCCCTTCGGCCTTCGGCAGTAAATAGCACACTAGCACAGCACGCCAGTAGCACAGTAGTACAACACGGCAGCACTAAATAAATCGCCCCCTTCGGCCTCTCCGCAGCACCAAAAGGCAGCGAATTAATCCCAGCAGCCGCGGCTCACCTAATCCTCGCACTCTTCACGCACTCCCGCCCCACTCACAAGACAAAGTGCAGCGAAGTTCGCGGCGATCGGCCGAGCGGCGACTCGGCGAGTGGCGACCTCGCCTCGTGCCCGCGGCTCCACGCGGCCTCGCCTCCTCGCGCCTCCGCGGCCGCTCCCCTCGGCCTCCGGCCTCCGGCCTCGGCCTCGCGCCGGCCGTGGCGGCGATCTCTCGGCTCCACCTCCGGCCTCCGCGCCATGCGTCTCTCCCGCCTCGCGCGACGCCTCGGCGCCTCGGCCTCCGCCTCCTCGCGCCGACGCCGCCGAGTCGCCAACATGAGCACCTCCTCTCTGTTCGGGTTTGCAAGATTCTGCATTTATCTTCCTCGATCTGCCCTTATCCGCTCCTCTATTTTGGGCCAGATTTTGCCACTGGTTTGGGCCGGCTGGGGCTTTGGGCCTTAAAAACACCGACAGACCGACTGGCGATTGGCCTCTTTTTCAACTTCTGTCTACTCCTCTGGGCTGCCTTCTTCAATCTGCATGCATGGTGTTCAGTGACGGGAGGAGCCGAGGAGGGGGTCTCTTGACGGGAGGAGGGGCCGAGGGGTGCTCGAGCCCCCACTAGCACCCACGGTGCATTCGCCCCTGCCTTCCATATCCACATCCGTAATAATATTTTCAGGTTGCTGTTCTTTACATTCTGCCACATGAACTTCAGTTTCCTCATCAGACTTCGCAGCTGCAGGAGGTGTTTATTACCTGGGAGAATGCTCCCTTAAATTTATTACCTAGGAGATGATTCAGATGATAGACCGTTAAGTGCTTAGCTGCTTCAGCAATCAGTTGTATATGCATTACGTGGTCTGAGGGGTAGGTTGAAAAGCTACGTGGTGTTATTGAGAATATGCCTCCCCGGTCTTTTTGCTGTTTTTGTCGTCAGTTGCTGTGTTTTCGTATAGCTTCTCTTGTAGCAATGATGCTCGTGCAGTTAAGATGAGCTCACGAGTATGCTGATTTTGTCGTTAGTAGGTTTCTATTATTGCCATTGTTGGTAAGTCCATTCCATGAGCTAGTCTTTAGTAGATGCCACTTGCAATGCTGCCTTACTTGTCATCTTGCTCCTTCATGTGCGATGGTTATGACTATTCTTGACATAGTTTGTCAGTTTGTTTTTGGTTGCAGCATTCATGGTATGCGTGGTATATTGCAGTTAGCATCAATCAGATTGTGTGGAAGAGGTGAGTGTCTACATCAGTTGTTGTGTCAATATATTGAATCGTAAGAGCTTTCTCACTTCAAAAGCTAGTCAATAAGATGAGAGACTCCCTCACTTTTAAGTTAGATCTCTTACCCTTTTACAACCAATATATGACTATTCTATCAATCTCTCCCTTCACACATTAGTGTCCCTCAGCCGTGTACTGCCTCTTCACTGTACACCGACGGTTCCTCAGGGTCACAGTCTATCAGACGTTCACACACTAGTATCCATTGGGCCAGAGATATTAGAACTGGACTCTGATACCACTTGTTGGATTGTAAGGGTCTTTTCACCCCAAAAGCTGACCAATAAGGTGAGGGATTCCTCCACTTTTAAGTTAGATCTTTTACTCTTTCATTACTAATATGGGACTATTCCAATACAATCAACCTCTTTTCTGATTTAGCATACTTGATGTGGTACTAACATGGTTCTAAAACTAGGTCTACTCACCTGAGTACTGGGACTAGATCCTCTCACCGAGTACGAGTAGACAAAAACGAGTAGCTAACTGGTTTAACCCGAATAACGGGGCGAGTACTCAAAGTAATCGGCTAATAGGCTATGTACTCGCCGAGTGGCCAGTCCAGGGAACTCAAGCCCACGCTCAATTAAGCAGCTCACAGCACAGTAACGCAATGCAATTACCCTTACCCCTTGTGCTTCGATCGGATCAGATGTCCCTACACACCTGAGACTGTTTGGACTCCAGAGGGTGCCATTGCCACGACGAGTGTGGGAAACCTAGTTGGGACTCGGGAGAGCAGCAGCAGCTGCTGTAGCTGCTGCATCTCCTCCGGTGCTACGTCTCCTCCCTCCGACGGTGGCTTACCCTGCCGTGGCTACTCCCTCCGGTAGTGGCTTCCCCTGCTGTAGCTCCTTCCTCTGGCGGCAGCGTCCCCTGTCGCGGCTCCTCCTTCTAGCGACGGCCTCCCTCGCAGCCCTCCCTCGGTGCGACCTCCCTAGCCGTGTCCTCCTCTAGCGCGGCCTCCTCTCGTGGCTTCTCCCCGTTGGTTATCGGCTAGAGTTGCCGGTTGGCGATGTTCTTGGTTTCCTACCTAGTTTGTCCTCGGATAGGTGAGAATAATATGAGTTCTTGCTATTTGTCCATGGGCATTTTGTAGAGCTTATAAATTAAGTCATGATTTGGAATCGTTTTAGTAAATGTTTTCATGGTATGATGGTATTAGTGGATCATTTAGATTTTATACCGCTCTTAGCAATTTTTGACTTCTCTATCTGTTCTTGGAACATTGGTTTATTATTAGCTAGCTTTGGCTTGTATAGAGTATTTTGAATGCAAGAGGCAAAAGGTTGACTAGGGTCATGCTACCAGATCACTGCAAAAGCTATTGAACTCAGAGGAACTAGCCCATGTTTTGTTTGTAAAATACAGTACTGTCATATCCCATTAAAAATAGATTCAAGATTATCATTTGCTTATTATGTGGCAAATGGCAACTATATAAACCTCAATCTTGGTCATTTGGTTTGCATCTGAGTAGGTCCAACAATAGCATCAAATGTGGCTTTGATTTTATATGATATACATATATAATTCCGTTATTAAAATATAAAAACATGTTACAAGGCCATATACAAGGCCGATTACCATATAATCACTACAATGTGAGGTGACCGAGAGAGTATCGGATCCGCATCACTCCAAGCTCAAACCGCCTTGCCTTGAGGTGGGCTGCGCCGGGACACCGCCGCCCCTCCTGGATCTGGTCATCGCCAGCCTTTCCGTGCTCATATCCTACTGTCTCCTAGCTCACCGTGTTGTATCCACACCGCTCCGAGCTCGATCCATCAGGGGAGCGCTCCTCTCCTCCGCCTTCACACCATATCGGCTACGAGCCATTGGGAGAGGAGGGGGAGGGAGAGGAGGGGGAGGGACAGGAGGGGAGAAGGGGAGGGAGAAGAGATGTACCTTGTTGCTGCTAGAGAGGACGCCGAGATGGAGGTACCGCCACCTAGGGTTTTAGGTGTGTTCGCCCTTCTCCTTCTGCTTTAGCCGCCGTCCGCTCGGGTCTGTTCTGGTTTAGTCGCTCGGGTCCTGATGTAGTCGTGGGTGTTGCCTCCTCCATGCCTAAGGTGGATGCCTTAGACATGCACGGCAAGGCGAGGACGATGCCTTACCCTCTCCGTCCGCCTTACCGCTTAGGCGTCACTTAAGCGACGCCTTAATAAGCATGGTATTGAACACCACTCCACTGAATTAAAGAACCATTGGATAACATAGCAAAACTTGTGGTTTCAGAAACAAAGAACTAGAGAGAAATCTGAACATATCAAAACTTTACTGACACTCGATGGTCAAAACAGGGGATCACGTTTCAAGCAAAATGTCTACTTCTACTTGATGAACTCTTACTCTTTTACCTCTCTAGCGTTCAGCTGTACTGCAGATTAAACAGGAAAGTGTACACCGTTCAGACGCTCGAATGAAATTCAGGCTGATATCCGAAAGGCATAGAGTATTTTACATTGCATGCGCCGCTGAAGCTAATCAGCTAGGCATAGGCAGGTGTAGTTCTGGGCAGCTCGGCTCGCGAGCCGATGCTAGCCACAGCTGCGAGCTGAGCCTCCATTCTAGCTTTGTTCCTTAATGAATCGAGCCGAGCCGTAGCTCTGTGCAAGCTCGGTCGAGCTTGATTCGGCTTGTTTTCATCCCTAGTGTAACACCGGGCTCTTGGTGACAGAGACACAACCGGGTGCCTAGGGCAAGGGAGCCAAGGCTGAGGAATGCAAGATTGATTGACACAAGGTGGGGGTACTATCAAGAATTGTGGATCGTATTGGGCGTATTGGGCTAAGCTGCTGGTTCTAGTTTAAACAAAACCTGAGAGAGCGACAATTCTGCATTGGTAGTCGGACCTAATATTTTGGGATCTGGAAATCAAACAAATGCAACAACTTTTCCAAATAAATTCTCGAAGTTGCTTGTTTAAACACCTTTTTCAGTCTGTTAATGCAAGCATAGTCCGTATAAGGTCCTGATTCAAACGACTTCTAAAATACGTTAGCTTCTTAATTTTGTCTTTTTTTTTGTTTTTGAGTTTTTTATCATTTTTTTCCCTCTTATTTTTTTGTATTATTTATGATGATATAACTTTTTTATTTTTTCATTTAATTACTCAAAAAAATAACAACCGCTATTATACATTTTCAGCCACTGCAATATTTTTCGATCTTAAACCAAAAATCAAAAGCTGCATTGAGCACTACCTAAATATCTTCACCGTCTTTGTCAAAAACCACGACCACGAGGCGCACAAAAAAAGTGCCATCATCTCTTTTAGGGGTGAAAACGGGTCAAATTCGATCGGATATTGCTTATTCCATATCCTATCCTATATTTTTTCTCGAATTCGGAGTCGGATACGAATAGTGCCGGATACGAATACAAATCTAGGTAGTATCGGTTACAGATACGGAACGAATACGGAGCGGATGTGAATACAATAACGAATATCTAGTCGGATATTACGTAAGAATACAAAAGTCATATATAGTACACGTATAAAATCTAGTCATCCACCATGAACCAAATACTCAGAAGCACATAGTCATATGCTTACATATGCTTCATTTTAATCACATCCAGTAGGCCATAAATGAATCAAACGTCCACCGATCACATAGCTCGATTCTTCCACTACAAATTTACAATCAACAATCTAAAGTAACAAAGAAGAATAGTAGCAAGAATAAGTACATACGTACTCAGCAAGCATTAATAGCAAAATGCACTGCATGGTCGGAGCTCTAACATTCTTAAACTTCATCCTCAACCTCATTTCTTTTCTCATCATCCTTCTCTCTCTACTGCTCTTTTCTCTTTCTTTTTCTCACTATTTATAGAAAATAGATGCTTTGGTATTTAAAATACTTTCAGAAATATTAGTTCAAAATCTCTGAACACTCGTGTAGTGGATAACACCTCCACAGGGGCTTCTCCCATTGTCTCCCACAGATAGGGGCAAAATTTTACCACTTGCATCGAAAAGGGTTAAACAGCAGAAAATCAATTTAATCGGTACACACAAAATATTAATTTGCTGGCAAAACAAATTTTATTTTAAATAAACGAAAACACTGAGTTGTAGGTTTTGGCAATTTTAACATTATGAGTAAGTTTATTAAATTAATTTTAAACGGAAGATTTCTAGAGCAATTATTCGCGAGAAAGCAATTTTCTAAAACACGCTTAATCTCTTTTCTTTAACCGAAGCCCCTCCTGGCCATTCCTTCTTCCACCTCAACTCCCACCTTATGTCTTCCTTTGCTTAACTTCTCATCCTCACTAGAACATCGGGCGTGCTTCGCGCGTCTTACCATAACTTCAATTGCAGAAATTAATTCATACTCCAATATAGACACTTTAAGCAGATGACAGATAGAGACCATCGTAGAAATTAATCTCTACTTCAATATAGAATTCATGCTTCAATATAGACACTTGAAAGAGATAACAGACAAAAGCCATCCTATTTAAGTATCAGGATTTAAAAAAAGGCATAACATATTATGTAGATAGTGTCCACATATTTCATAGCACAAAGTATGACGCAGCTACATAGCTGAACAGTGTTTGCACAATCCTCGCAGCCCATAGGGTCCTGTCTAACCATGAACATCAAACTCAAACATAACATGCAGCACATAAGCATAATAAAGGTTCTTGTACATGTAGGATATGAGGTTATATCCGTAAGCATAACGAAATGTCATAACTGAGACTTGAGAGGCCCAGACATGTACATAACTGGGACAATAGAACCTTCATTTTTCACAAGAATCTCTCCATGTGTGAAGTGACAATCCCATATCATCTATCACCTTTGTATTGATCAGATAAATGATAGTTTCTTGAAGTTGCTTCCAGTAAAGAAAAGCCTGGTGAGATAAACACAACACAATGACAAGAATAGACAATCTTTTATCTTTTTCCTTGTCAGCACAGTATGGAGCTGGAAATCTTTTCAGTTTTTATTGCAAACAAAACTTAACCATTTTCTCTTTTATTATAATATTGTAAGTTCTTTGAATTGAGTATCAATAGCTGTGGGTGAACGAACCAATAAACATATTCTTGATTTTATGATCAGAAACTACAAACTCAAGTATATCACTACAAATTAGAAGGCTATCACTATAAAGAAGGCGATTGATATGACAAAGCAAACCGGCATGCTAAGGATGGTAACATCGTTCCAAGGACCAAACCACAACTGCCATCTCAAAAATAGCAGGATATGAAAATACAGGGAAAAATCAATATCTAACATGAACACAGACTACGTTTATTGATAATCTATACCAGATCAACACATCGAGTTTCTTTGTCAAATAAATATTGAAGTGACGAAGCTATCAAATAGGTAATCACTGGTCAATATAAAAAGACAACAAGAAATTATGTATTATGATGAGAATACAAAAATTATTGCAATATATCCCTACTCCCTAGTACAGAACAAACGGAAATTAACTGGAATGAACAGAGTGCTATCACCAAGCTAGCTGAAGACGAATCCTACACCTTGTTCAAGTAGGAAAGAGCAAACTAAATCCAGTTTATGAACCTTACAAATAGGTAGGATTTCAATGTTGGAGGTGACCACATGATTAGGAAATTAGATACCAGAAGAACTTTGTTAGTAGCAAAGGACTATAGAAACGGAAAATAAATTTGCTCACGTAAAGGCGAATACATGCAAACTAAAGTAATCTAGAGGTATGCAGGAATCAGGATAGTTGGATATAAAATTTATACAGAAGGCGAGCAATTAGATTTCATATATTTCTGGCACTCTACCTGAGAAGTCACCAAATATACTGAAATATTGTTGCTGCTTTTAGTTTAGCCTACAGATCAACAACTCAAATCTTATTTCCTTCGGTTATAAAGGAGAGAAGAATAATTCACCTGCAATTATCTTGTTTGGTAGGCTGTTTCTTGGAACTGTATCAGCTAAACTTCGTATCATCCAAAAATGTAGGTGAATTTTGGCATTTCCATGCATGTTGATTTTGATTAACGAAATTAGCAAGCTAAAGGGACAGAGGACAGCAGCAGAGTTCCTTATCATTACAGTCATTGATTCACAACATGACACTTAAGAAACCAGTTTATCTTCTATGAATAATGAATAGCATCAGCCAATTCCAACTCCACTTCTCCCAGTAAAATTACACCCTAGTTTTTGACAAACATCTATACGCATTGGTCCAACGCCAACTGCAATCTTTCTTGGTCATTTGGGCATGGTAAAAGCCACAGGGATCAGAGATGCATAATTTAGACAATAAACCAACAAAGAAGCTGACCTTTCTCCCTATACTTCTGATAAAGCTCTGTCATCTGCGTGTATTTGCTCTCCGTGAACCCGCTGGCAGCATCCAGAACAGCATTTTTAGTGCTTGACACGGCAAGATAAGGCAAAATTTTATATCAACGACCAATGAGAAGAGATGATACCAGCTGGAGGCGACGTTAACAACGAGGAGAACCTTTCCCTTGTAGATCCCCAGGCCGACCTCCTTGCCGCTAGCGATAATGAGAGAAACAGATAGGGAAAGAGGAAAGCACCGGAAGAACATCCGTGACAGGAACGAAAGATTTGGAAGCAAATCAGAAGACAGTCGAAGAGGAAAACAGCGCTAAGAGGGCGCCAACGTAGTGAAGGTGGAGCTCAGGGGGAACGGAGGGGTGAGAGTAGGGGCGAGCAAGCGCCGCCGAACGATGCGACGTCAAGGTGGAGCTTTAGCCGGGGTTAATTGAACTTTGGTTGAGTGGATCGGTTTGCCTTCTGGCCTCAATATCCGGTCAACCTCGGCAAACACTGCCAACAATTTGCATCTGCAAACAAACAATACAATTGCTTAAGAAGATTCAATTATGCAAAAGAGTATATAACACACACAACTATGCTGTTCCTGTAGGACTCAAATGCTTAGTGTTTTTAGCTGAACTATTCGCAGTCATTTTGGACTTCAGACCATCACTCCAATAGTATATATGTTTACAGAAGAATACACTACAACGAAGTCAGTTAAAGTAAGGTTTTCCATCAGCTAGATCCTATATTCTAATCCAACGTCAAGCACATAAATCCTTCACTACTTGCTTTGGTTAAAGCTAAGCTACTGGCAAGCATAAAGCAATTGTGATCACAGGGACAGAAATACTAAGCTGGTTCAGTTAATGAAATGTAGAAACATATTATTATGAGGGAACACCCAGAAATTTGATACCACCTATCAAAAAGATATATAAACAATTACATCTGATAATTATCAGACAGCGTATTATCATGAAGGGGGGAAAGGAAGGCAGAATGAACCCACCTGAAAATGTAGGATAGTCGATTTTACTGATCTAGTATTTTGTATGAATTCATAATACATTCCACCTTTCTCAGTTGGTTTGCATTCCTGTTTTAAGACAAGTTTCAACTCTTAACCACATGCAGACCAAAAAATTGGCATGAGCTGAACTTTCTAAAAGACACACCTTTGCCGCCGCTTCTCCAGAATTAGGAATATTCTCATAATTTTTGTACTGCTCTAATCTGGTCTGTCTGTATTTTCCACGTGTGATAGCTAGGCGCTCCCATGGTCCTTGAATGTCCTTTCCTTTTCTTGCATCCGCTGACGAAGTATCTGGTGTGTTATCATTCTAAACAGAGAAGGAAAAAACAACCATTTAGAGCATTGCAACGTGGTTTATGTAGTTAAAACAATGATCAAGGTGCCACTCAGAAAGAAAACCATATTTACCAAAACTCTTATATTGGTAAAGTTTGAAACTGGTTTATAAATTGAAAACTGAGCAAGGGAAATAAATGCTTTGTATATCCTATGTCCAGAATTAAAACAAATTGACAGTGATTTAGAAATGGAAGACAATAGATGAAACAATGGAAGCATTTACATAGCGTAGCAGGTAGAAATCATGGGAAGAGAGGCACAATCTTGCAGAAGATAGTTGCGCAGATAATACCAAAAGATTGGGATGACGAACGGTAAAAGACAAAGGACATTGTGAAACTATGTAAGAGGACAAGCTTCATGGATTCAGACAACCCTCACAACAAGAGACAACTGCATCAGACTTGCAAGTATCAACAGCCAACACAAGATGCGTCTGGAAAGTATTATGGAAATCAGAGAAATGGTGATTTACACTTTGATAGAGGCCCCAATACATTTTGGAGAAGAAGGGCCAATTTCGTTTTTTCATTCCTTTTCTGTATATGTCAAGGTTCTTGAATCATGGGCATATTCTAAACTATCTTCAGGGAAAAAAGTGATATTTGAAGTACAGAAGTGGATACTCATCATAATTCTTTGCAGCCATAGTATATTCCCCTATGCATCCAAATGTTGATATGTAGCATCCAGAAACATCCAAATGTTAAACATCCAAATGTTGATATGTAGCATCAAATGGTCTGCTTTGCATACATCCAAAAGTTTTCAGCATTGCAGTTCCTGAATAATACTTTGGAATTTCCTTCTAGCAAACATTAAGTTACTGAATGTTAATACTGTTGGCTCCACCTGACCTCTAGCAAACATTAAGTTCCTGAATAATTCTTTGGAATTTCCTTATTAGGGAATGTTTGGCCAATGCAGCATTGTGGTATATAATGTCCACCTACTGGTTTATCTTTAGTGCAATATCTAAAACAGGATCACCCTTTTTGTCAGAGAACAGATGACAAAGGTTTAGGGAATTAGACCCAAGAGAAAGTAGCCTAAATGGCATTATGTAAAGTTTCTGGAGTTAAAATAATATAGAGCCAAAAGCGCAGACAAGACAAACATATAAATAAAGATGCCAAAAGTTGAGGGACAGTAGTTTAGGCAACTGGAACTACAAGAAAAACCTTGCAAGTTAAATGGCAAAACATAAAGGTCCTGGCACTGACACAATATAAAACCAAAAGTGCAAACAAACATCTAAAATTAGTAGTTTGTTTGGAAGTGAGAAGTGGATATGCATCATTAAAAAGCAATTTTCATAAAAATGAAACTATTCCATGAGAATGCACCCAGCAAAGGAACTATCTTCCAATAAGTCAATAGTAGGAAACGATGAATGGCACTTTAACAATGAGTCCCCACTTTACCATCCTTCTTAGAAAGCTCATAGGCTGCCATAGTAAAGACAATTCCTTTTATGAACAAAATGCTAGAATGCAGAATAGGTTTGGTTCACAAGAGAATCAAAATTTAACAATGGGATAACAGAATATAGCATAAGAGGCGAAGCTTACAAAAAGCAATCAAGAACTTTCCATATCCCTTTCTTTGGTATGGAGGGAGAGTGAGAATGCAAGCCAAATTATAAGATTCCTCGGAGTGCTTCTCCTGCAAAGAGATAAAAGCCAATTAACAAAACATGGCCACCTGTTCTGTAGCATCAAATGATTCATTACTACTAACGTGAATCAGATATTGTACAAAAATTATTGAAGCATCTTCACACAATATATTTTCAGTTCATTCCACTAAAAAATAATTTGACCATTGGCAAAAACAAATATCATAAGTTCATAACCTCTTAAAGAGAATCGCTGTGAACTTTACCTTGGAGAAATATCCCACCATATGGCATCCCCGATCATCACATTCACACAGGATATAAAACAAGAACAAATCAACATCATAGAAAAGTGTCTTGTGATCAAGAAATAGCTTGGCCAGATAACAAAGGTTCTATCCATAAACCTTGTTCTTCTTGCCATCAACCTGCCATTGTGCAAACACTCTTATCGTTACTATATGAAGAAAAAAAGTGAATAGAGAGAAATTACAGGACTTCCAAAGATAAAAATCAAGCAGTTTCAAGACAGCATTTGCTTTTTCATAAGAAAAACTGGTAAGTGGCACCAATTGCTCCTGCCTCACATGTAGTATTGTAGGCATCATAAGACAGGGCTGTCATAGCTGTGAAAAACGTACCAGTACATGCAGGCCAAGTTACCCCAACCCTGTAGGACAGATGCCCAAGCAGAACCAGTGAACTTAAATTGATTAAAAGAACTATGATTGAGGGGTCATATAGGAATTGCAGTACAACAGATAAAAATGGCATTTTGTTGACTCTATGGGAAAATATCAAATAGAAATGCACTTTTTATCTTAGAATGAAATAACACTCAAACCTCCATGAATATGATGTTAATAGTTTTTCCAATCCCAGTTCCAGGAAATAAAAATCCAACTTATTGTGTGTGATGCACTTGTGTGAGGATGTTAATGAACGGGATCTTGCAGGAGGATTCTGTTAAAGCTTCATACAGAGAAAATGCTTAGGTTAGTGATCTTGCCCTATGACCTCATCTCATCTAAAGTAAGCATTTTCTATAGGAGCTAGAAGGCCCTAATACCTTAACAACATGAACAAAATTATATCTTTACTAACGATTGGTCCACTAAGACCTCCTGCTTCAGAAACTTTGTCATTAAGCAGGTTTACCATCCCACATCTAATTAAACTATAGGCTAAGAAAGTCTCTTGACTGTGCAAGTGTGCAACAGCTATTTAACCAGTGATTAGGAAGATATGGACTGTTTCTGCTGACAAGGTAGAAAAGAAGGTTGTGCACATTGATTTTTCACAAGAGAAAGGAGCTTTCTTTGTAGTTTCTCAAACAGCTGTGCTTGAATTTTAAAAAAGGAGTAGGCAAGATCAAAGAAAAATATAATACCACATCAGATCTCTGATAAATACAGCACGAGGAATCATAAGTCCGTTTCCAATCATTGCAAGCAACATTGTGAAAGCTGACAACCCTTTGATGTTACTTGGATTGAGGTAATTTGTCCACTGCACAACCCACCAAACAAATTGCAAGTTAATGTCTTGATGTTAGGTGATTCTAAGGTTTCAAATGCTACAGGTGTGAAAGTTTGAATACCATCTGCGCAATTGGCATCCACATGAAGAGAAGTGTGGCAGTCCAACCTGACAATGATCCAATAAATTTAATTCCTCCCTTAGAAAGCTTGCCCATCCTTGCCTGAATTTAATGTACCAGAAAATCAAGAGCTAACATAAGCTATGAACGAATATAGTAAAAGAGGACATCGTGTCATGAGAGTGCAACCTACTTTTAGTTCTAAAAATTGCTTCATCAGTGAGAATGCCATAGAATAGAGATATATGAACAGAAACAGAAAGGATAAAGTAGAGTAAATGTATTTTGCATTTTTATATCTAGAATGTTAAGGAGCACTTATTGAACAAGTTTTCCTTAAGAAGCAACTGGGACCTCTTTAGATGTGGACAAATAAAAAAATCAGACTGAAAACCATAACTAAAGAAACATGGATAGGGTATTTGCATTGTGCTGAAAATAGAGATAAACCTACCATACTAAAAGAATCTAAAACACTTGCAATAAGAATTGTATCCTAATATGGGGAGTGACTTCATTATTGTTCACACAACTTTGCACAAAGTCTTTCTCAAATCCTCAGGTTTAAAACCTAAAATCAAGCATGGTCAACTAATTAGAACCATGCAAATGGTAAAACATTGCTTCCAATTATCTCTTGGTCCAATACAAGTACAACTCAGATGTTTTCTAGCTTCCCTCAAGGCATTTATCTGATGCCAAGATCAGCTGAAAATTTGCAAGTAAGCTTATTATTATCTAACGACACAGTTCAAAGGACATTGAATTATATAGAATAACCATTAGGGGAAGAACACAAAGAAATGAAAAGGAAGTCCAGGTACAACTAAAACTTACACCAAAGAAAGATTTTGCTCCTAAGCCTCAATACATAAACACACTTTTCTTGCATCGACTACCTTGCATCTGCTAAGTGTTTAGATCTGAAAAACATTATGACTTTGATCTGAACCTAAGGGATTTCATTGAAGAGATACATAAAATTTTAAGCTACATCCTAGGGGATTCAACATGAAATCTCTACGCGAAACTTTCATCCAATCTAAACTTGGCTAAGATAACAATTTGAACTAAAAAAATACTACATATACATATATAACAACTTAGATATAACAATTATTGTACAACTACCTCTACTATTAGTAGTGCGAGAAAGGAAAAGGCATAGCTAACACATACAAATGATAAATTATAATTAATATAGCTCACATAGAATTGCACATTACTTGATAGTGAATTTTGAACTATAAGGATATTTAACTATTTTATTGTGGTATCAAAAACATCTGAAGCATGTTCATATATATGTTCATATCGAAATACTAAGGAAACTCTCACATATTAATGAGCAAACAAATGTAGCGCGAAGGCATTGATGTGGGGAGGCGGAGATATCGGATACCGCTGAGGGAGATGGGAAGGTGATCTGCCACACTCCTCCGAGTTTTCACCACCTCCTTGGTGACCTCGCGCAGCTCCCTACACCACCACGCACCGACCGGCACCGAGACCCCTACCAATCGACGGCGAGAACCCATGCCCAAGCGCAGCCTCCCCTTCTCACCGCTTGAGCGAGAGGGAAGGTGATCTTGCCGGACTCACGGGCGGACGGCGGCGTCGCGCCACCGGCGGCGACGCAGCGCAGGAGACCACGTCCTTCCGCGCCGGCGCCACCGCCGCCGGGCGACTCCACGCGCGCACCACGTCCGAGGCGCTCGGCGGCGCCGCGCCACCTCTCCTCTCCTCCTCTCCGCTGCCGTCCCTCTCTCCATCTCCACCACTTCCGACACCTCCGTGCTCACCGCCGCTTCCCGAGGCATCTCTTCGCCACCATCTTCGCCTCCCGGCGGCGGGAGGAGGAGGAGGAGGCGGGGAGAGGAGGGGAGGGGGAGGCGGCGGGGAGGCGGGGAGGAGGCGGGGGGAGGAGGAGGAGGGGGGAGGCGGGGAGAGGAGGAGCGGCGGGAGGAGGAGGGGAGGCGACGGGAGGAGGAGGGAGGCGGCGGGAGGAGGCGAGGCGCGGGGATGAGGAGGGGAGGAGGGCGGCGGGAGAGGGGGAGGAGGGGCGACGGGGAGGAGAGGGGGAAGGCGAGGGAGGCGCGCGAGAGGAAGGGCGAAGGAGCGAGGCGGGAAGCGGGCGTCTTGCGAGGGGAAGAAGCGGCGGGGAGCGGGCGTCGCGCGCCACGCGTCGCCATGCGAGGCCCTCGCGCGGGCGTGGAGCGCTCTGGTGCGAGCAAACCCACTCGGGTTTTAATAACTCCGACTAGAACATCGGGCGCGCTTTGCGCGCCTTGTCATGTGTCAATCAAACTCAATATTTTCTCCTGAACATTTAAGTCCCGAACATTTTTAAGTTCCTCATTGTTGATATTTCGTGACCAAAGATGATGTCACATCAAAACTGCACTACAACAACAAATGACACACCAACTCATCACCAACGTCGGTGGTCCTCCATGAGACTATGACTCAACTAACCAACCACAAGTTCATCAATTAACAAAGATCTCACCTCCATGATAACAGACCCTCAACCTAAGACTTCAAATTTCTAATCAATTGTAAAAATAGCTGAAAATCAAAACAAATAAAGCATACAGAAAAGCACCCAGTGAAAGAGAACGATTTGCAGGAGCAACAGATTCAAGGGACCAATGATGGTTAAGGATTCAGACATACATCTCGGAATAGTAGGTCATCCATTTTGAGCATGTGAATTACGTGCCCCATTTTAGGCCTCTTATGGCCATCAGGATCGACAGCAGAGCGGCCGGAGCGCGCGCCATTTTTGGGGAAGGCTTCTCAGCCAGCTTGGGGTCCACTACCTGCTCTGCTTTCCTCTCGGCAACCATGGTCTTGAGCCATTCAACCAAGTTCACCTGAAAAAAGGATGCATTGCCATGGAAGAATTTAGCTTCACCAAATCTCCATAGTTCTGAAAAGGAAATTATTAAAAAATGCAAAAATGCTAACCTCTCCAGGTGCCCTAGTGTAATCTACAGGAGATCTTCCAGTTATAATCTCCATTACAAGTACACCAAAGCTATAAACATCGTTCCTCTCGTTTAACATTCTGGTGCTTGTGTATTCAGGTGCCACATAGCTGCAACATAACCAATGGTTTAGTAATGACAGGATCTAACTTCATGTACAGTAGATTGAGCAGCATTGTGTACGCAAGCACTGTCAACACTAACCCAAAGGTTCCCATAACACGGGTAGCAACATAGCTTCTCTCTGAGCACAATAGCTTTGCAAGCCCAAAATCTAACACTTTAGCATTCCATTGCTGGTCAAGAAGAATATTGCTAGATTTGATGTCACGGTGGACAACCTTCGGTTCCAGTCCCTCATGAAGATAGGCCAGTCTACGCAGGCAGAAGTTGTGTGTCAGTGTTCAGATATTTCACTATCATATACATCTTTTAAAAGAACTGTTGAGGTTTAAGCAAACCACTAACAATATTGCTTCCAGGCAAAGAATCAAAGCAAGCCCGTTCATGGTCCTGATAAGATATTTTTAAGATTGTATCAGTCTAGTTATAAATGCAACTCAATTATATTTAAAAGTGCAAGGAAATGGGCTACTTTCTCTGCAACAGTGAAAGAATGCAGTGTTGGGAAGGTGTGGAGAGAATGAGGTCAGCAAAATCTAGTGGGTAGATTTGTGACATCTATCGATGGGTCCTGGGAGCAACAAGGAGCCACCAAGTTTTTACAGTGGTTTTCTTCGCTACAGCTGCTCATACAAGACCAGCCCTAGAGCCCTAAAACCTCTCGGTAGTAGTACCCCCTATCAAACACTCATGGCTTGGAGATAAATGAACACCAGTTTGCCTATGGCACTTGCTTTCCTCCAAGTTATTATTAGGTAGCTCGATTGGACTGAAATTTAATAGTTTATAATTGAAATTACACTATAATTTTCCTCCTGGTTATTATTAGATAGTTCGATTGGACTGAAATTTAATAGTTTATAACTAAAATTATACTATAATGGATTAAAATTATACTATAACTAACGGTGACTTATTTAACATAATTAATTTTAAAAAAAATCTAAAAATAGAAAATGAGTTGCAGGTGGAATTACCTGTTTCCTTGCAATCCCTTTAGAAGCACTTCCGCAAGCATTTTTCCTGCCTTATCTGATCTGAGAGAGGATACAATAGATTAGTTAAGTAAACAAATTGCCTATTGATGTGATATATAAAAAGGCTGCAATCCACATATAGTTCTCACCAATAGGTTTGAACTCAAATTCTTTTACACTCCCAATTCTTCTGGCCATTTTGCTCCCCGTCAAGCCAGCTCCAGCAGCTAATTTACAAATATCATTCCAAGGGTACGAATAACTAAGTAGAACATTTCCACACTGCATAATTATTCTCATCGGTCCATCCTTTCTATCTTTTGGGGTCATACATTGCATCTTCTTCTGGGAATACATCTAATTATCATATTAATTGTAAAATGCCCCCATACTGGTGGCTAAGTGAGATGTGCATATTCTTACTTGGCTAAGTTCACTAATCAATACTGTAACTCCCATGAACAACAGGAAAGTGAAACTGCAAGGGGCATAGCAATATAGCAGAAGGGTTTGGAAAGAACATTTAGACCTACCTCCAAATGATGCAGCAACTGCCACAGAGCCAGCAACAGATCCTGCAGCAGTAGCCATAGCAGCAAATCCGCTAGCTCCTATAACAGGGACAAGTGTGCCCACTGCCCAGCGTTGGAGCAGGAGCACCAAATCCTGCAGCAATTGCTGGAGCAGCTAAACCTGTCAAGTAGAAGAGAATATCAACCACTTGGAATAGTACGTGCAACAGAAAATAATCAAGAGGATTAGCAACTCAACCAAATTTCCCAGAATTCTTCCCTACCCCCAGTAATAGCCAGCACTGCTCCTCCAGTCAAGGCAGCTGCACCAATGATTCCTCCACGCTTCCATTTTTCCCATTTGCTTTTGGGTGATGCGTTTTCTCGTGATTGTTCTTGTTCTTTTGCTGCTGCCATAGCAGAGCACGCAACCATTACCTCGATAGCTTCCTACAATGCCAGAATGATTGTTCACAAAATTAACACAGCATAAAAACACATGTATACCAATGGGGTTCCTTTTTGTTCGATGATCTCAGAACATAGTTTGGTGAAATTCTGTCCTTAGTGATTACTGATTACTCTGTTGAACTGAGAAAGAAATAGTTTGTACAAACCATTTTGATCCACTTCACGTCAAGCCATGTTGCTAGTAACCAAAGTGCAACACGATGCCGAGCATCATAACCCTTCCTGAAGCGAGAATATTTCCTTTCTACTTCCTCTTGTGATACAGGTTTATCAGCCACACAGGCAGAGAGAAGCGCATATAACAACACCATCTTCCGGTGACTGTTAGCAGGAACGTCATGTAAGGACAACTTATTGACTCCTAGCAAGTCCTCAGAAGAGCCTTCCTCTGAGGATTTAGCCGTCCCAGAACTACAAGGCATAGCATCTTGATCCCCTCTTTCATTGCTTCGTCCACTACAGTATCATTGCCCAAACTCATTACCATCACATCAACTGCTTTCGCCAAGGCAAGGTCCTGATCGGATCTGTCCAAAGAGCTCTCGCCATCGTCTTAAAAAATTATCCTTAGAAACTACAAAATGGAAGTGAAATGAGATGCTGTGAAACACAATTCGGAAAAGAGAGAGAGAGAGAGAGTATGGATTCAGTGCTTAATCACACGCTGAAGTTGAACAGTGTTTTAGATAGATAGTCAGTTGAACACTGGACATTCCTTAACAAATTTGGTTTGTTACGTCCTAAAGAGTCTAACAGCTTCCCCCAATCCAACACTGAAACTCCCACATGAGCTCTGCAACCATGACCCAAACCCACACCCACACCCAGCTAAGGTGACTGAATATACGATCGGGCAGAAAGGGAAGGGTCGTACCGCGCCGATGTGATGCTTGGCCTCCGACGACGACGCCGTCTCCTCCAGCCCCGCCCACGCCTTGGGGTCGATCTCCAGGAACCTAACAGAAGAGACCCCGATTCCCGCAAGTAAAACGGAAGCGGTCATATCGAACTTATAGCCGGACCAGACCAAGCAAATGGAGCGGACCTGAAGACGGGGCGGAGGAGGCCGCGGGAGTCGTGCGTCCAGAGGTCCGCGTTGGAGGCGCCGTCCACGCTGCCGGTGGAGCTGCCGCTGGTGTGTTCCTCGTCGGTGTCGTGGGCGGAGGGGGAGCCGAGGAGGACGAACTGGTGGATCTGGGCCTGGCGGAGCGCAAGCGCTAGCAGGGCGCCCGCCGCGGCGGTGGGGAGGAGGCGGCGGGGTAGGAAGGGGGAGGGGGGAAGCGGCGGCCGGCGGGTGAGCGGTGGAGACGGCGGGGAGGGGGAGGAGGCGGCGGGGAGGAGGGACCGGGGAGGAGGGGGCGGCGGGGAGGGGGAGGAGGAGGGAGGAGGGGGCGGCGAGGGAGGAGGAGGCGGCGGGGTAGGAAGGGGGAGGGGGGAAGCGGCGGCCGGCGGGTGAGCGGGGGAGACGGCGGGGGAGTGGGGGAGGAGGGGGCGGCGGGGGAGGGGGGAGGAGGGGGGAGGCGGCGGGGGAGCGGGAGGAGGGGGCGGCGGGGTAGGGGGGAGGAGGGGGGAGGCGAGAGCGGGTGCGGGAGACAACGCGAGCGGGGCGGGGGGGTGTGGGGGGCGCCGCGAATCCGGGCACGGGCGGCACGGGCAAAGGGAGGAGAAGGTAGGGAGCGGGCGTGCCACGCGTCACCGCGTGAGGCCCTCGCGCGGGCGTGGAGCTCTCTGGGCGCAGCAAACCCACTCGGGTTTTAATAACTCCGATTTCTTCCCCAATCTTTTCTCTCTCCTTACTCCTCCTCCCCAAATCCCTACCTCCATCGGCCGGCCCCCTGCGCCTGCTCCTCACGCCACCGGTCCCTAGGTGCCGCGCCGCCAGCCTTCCCTAGTGGCCGCGCCACCCTGGCCTGCCTCCCTTTCCGCGCCGCTCCTCCAGAGGTATGCTACCCCTCTTTTCCCTCCCCTATTGCAGCCATCCTGCGCCTTCGGAGGGCGCCGCCGACGCTGCCGCCGCCCCTCCGGCGAAGGCCACGGAGGCGCTGCTGCCGTCGCTCAGCATCTGGCCGCCGTCGCAGCGCACGCGCGACGTCGTGGTGCGCCGCCTCGTGCAGACGCTGGCGGCGCCCAGCGTCCTCTCCCAGCGCTATGGCGTCGTCCCGGAGCCCGAGGCCGAGGGCGCCGCCGCCGCCGTCGAGGCCGAGGCCTTCAGCGCGGCCTCGGAGTCCCCTGCCGCCTCCTCCCTCTGCTATGTGATGTGATCCGATAAAATTTCCGGATATATCCGTATCCGTATCCGAAAATAACTATCCGATTTCGATTTCGAATTCGATAATTATCCGATACGAATATCCGACTCGGATTCGGCAGTCGGTCGGTCGGAAATATCCGATCCGTTTTCACCCCTGGTCTCTCTGTATGCCCAATTCAATTCTACCGTTCTATTCTATCCCTGCACCACTTCTTCGTCCTCTCCAACTTTTCTGAACTCTTCCCCTAGCGACGGCCAACCGGCGGGCGGGCGGGGTGACTGGTGAGATCCTCTACCCCTCTGTCGATCGCACTCTTCCCTTCCCCGCAAGCCGCCACTCGTCGATCCCATCCCATCCCACAACGCAGCGCAGGGCCACCCCTTCCCGCTGGCTCCGGATGCTTTCCTGCCACCCTAGCGCCTTCGGCTGACCCCATCGCCCCTGCTGCTGCTTCTCCTGCAGATGCCGCCGCTGCTCGCTTCTCAGATCGGTCGCCGACGCTGCCGCTGCTCCCCCTTCTCCTTGAACTGAAATATTTTAGGTCTATTGAACTTGAAGTCTTGAACCATATTTTAGGTCCTCAGATCCGTTCACATCTTCTTTGTTTCCTTGAAAATTGATACAACTGAAGGGATGTCTGTTCCTATGTTTGCTGGGCTATGGAGATTTTTTTTGGCTGGGCTGTACGCCTGTACCTCAAGTTGGGGAAGATTTTCCCAGCTATTTTGTATTTCTGGGTTTGGGCATTGTCAGATGCAATTTTATTTTTGTATATATAGTTGGGACTTGGGAGAGTGTAAAATTATCTTATCTTCTCCTTCCCAAATCAATGACACAGCTCCAAATTTCACCATAGTTGCTGCTGTAATTTGTCATCTCCCGCTCTATGTATTGTTCCTTCTTTAAAGTGCAAAGGCATATATTTTGTAATCTTTAGTAGTTTGTACATCTGATAACCGATATAATCACCCAGACTGACTAAAATTCTCCTGTCCTACTATCTGATTACAATCATTATTTGCATCAGTTTTAAATGGATGTTTACATTGTTCTCCCATAAAAGCTTATCATATTTCAATATCCTATCAAACTGGAAAAGGCTTTGAAAACTCGTTGGGTCCATCAAAATTGCTCTAGAAATGAAGCGCATGTCCCTTCAACTATTAGTAGATAAACTTTTAGCTTTTGTGACATAGGTCCCTTTTTCTCTTTCTAGAGTAATCTTAGTTGGAATCTGCAATTCTGTCTAGATCCTGGACCTGCTCATTACTAACAACTGGTTTAATTTACTTGAAGTTAATATTTTAGGCAATATGATTTAGATTCTTATCTACATTTAGGTTGTTGTGAATGTCTTCAGTGTTGTGTGGAACGGGCAGAAGATTAATGCTTGTTGAACAAAATATATAGCTCCTCAATGCTAGCCATCTTATTGCTTAGGCATTAACATATACTATCATTTACTATTTGCATTTTATGTCTTCCATAATGCTGTTATTGGCCAAGAAATCTGTACTAGTGCACAGGAGCTCTTCAATGTACTCTGCACAGAACATCTCCAACTGCTTCCTTTGAAAACCATCCACAAATCAACCTCATTCCTTTCTTTGTCTTTAAAACATGTGTCATTCAACCACATTCTCCAATTTTCTTTTAGAAAACTATTTCTTCTTTATCAGTCCAACTTGATTCCCTTACCTCTTTATCGTGTATTGTGTAAAAGGGGAATACAGAATTTCCAACATCTTAATTTTTACTTCAAAAAATACAGGGTAAGGTGAGAAGATGAGGCTAGTTGGATTGACTGGTGGGATTGCGTCGGGAAAGAGCACTGTCTCCAACCTCTTCAAGACCACCGGCATCCCTGTTGTTGATGCTGATATCGTTGCCCGGGTAAGCAACCAATGCCATTGTATCAAACCCATAGTTGTTGATTCCTTTTGTGTAATGTTTTCTCAGCATCTCAATTTTAATTTAGTTTATTATTAGCTTGTACTGTACTATTGTTATTTTGTATTATTGAGATCTACCTGCTCAAAGGTTTGTTATTTTTGTCAATCAGCCCCAGTTAGTCCACATTATGCAAGTTACATATCATAAGCATGGTTGCACCATAACACAAATGTGACATAGTTTATATGGAAGGAATGGGTTGCTTGTCCAGTTCACCATTGTGTAAAGGTGCAAGGTATAAATTGTTTTTTGAATTTAATTGTTGTTCCTTCTTTGCTAGTGGTAACCACCTGTACTAGCAAGGCTTAACCCTATTTTACTTGATTAATTCTTGGCTAGAGCTTTGGTATTATTATGAAACCAGTACTGGTTTTGGCTGGTTGCCAGAGTAACTAGCTGGGAACTGGGTAGAACACTGGTGCAGGTACCATCATTAGCTGCTACTCGGCCAACAACTGGCTGGTTGCCAGCTAGTTTCAATAAAACCATTACTTGGTGAGTTCTTTTATTTCTTTTCTGTACATTATTGTCAAACACTATTCTTACAAGCATGTGAAACTCAACTGTAATTGGTGGATCTTGGAGTAACTCAATTAAAATGAACAATTTTAAAATCTGTAAACTGGATTGTTTTTCAAAACTGAGCCCCCTTATATTTATTGTTACTGGCGTAATTTGGCAGATACTGGGCAGCAATTGACAGCATTAGGACTTTGCAGCTAGGTTATTCCAATGGGCAAACAGGCTTTCACTGAAAGTTATTGGTTTCCTTTTCCCATATTATTTTTTGGTTTTGTTGAATAGTTAATCATTACAGATTGCTACTGGAACAAACAAACAGCATTACAATGGTTGTCAAGAAACAAGATTTTTTGGAACTGTTGTGTATATTCCCATTGATATATGATGTGATAGATATAAAGTGACCCTCATATTGCATCTGCATGTCTATTAGTGCTTTAGACTTACCCCTGATGCTATGACATACTGACATATTGTGATACCTGGGCCAGATCTAGCCCAGCCCGGTCCATACCCATGCTCTATAAGAGAGGGAGCCAGGGGAGTGTGCTTGTTCGCTGCTGCCTCTTCCCCGTGCTCTCGCTGCTCCTTCCTCTCCCAAGCTCACCCAGTACTCACCATTGCCTCCACGCGCTGGCCGCCATTCCCGACCAGCCGTCGGCGCCGCCGCTCCGGCCGCACCTCGCCGTCCTTGTGCTCGTCCCTTGCTGCATGTGTGTCACCGCGGCTAGCTCCCGTTGCCGCCGCCGCTGCCGCCGCCCAGCGCCGCCGTTGCCAGCAATCATCGCCCAGCCGCACCCTTGTTTAGCGCCGCTGCCCCTCGCCCGTGCCTTGCCTCCTCGCCCTGCTGCTGCCGCCGCTCCATGGGAGTGCAGGACTGGCCAACTGAGAGGTGGACAGGGAGGGACCATCGGCTAGGGGAAGAAGAGGCGGCCGGAGAGACTGAGGAGGGAGGAAGAGGGGGAAAGAGAGAAGTGCAGAGCCGGCCATGGAGAAGAGAGAAGAAGAGGAGGGGTCGACGGCATGGAAGAAAGAAGAGGAAGGAGGACCCGTCGGCCATGGGAAGAAAAAAAGAAAAGAAGCCAGCAGCGTGAGGAAAAAAAGAAAGAGGGAAGAAAAAAAGGAAAGAAAAGGAAAAAGAAGAGACGAAAAGAAAAGAAGAGAAAAAGGAAGAGGAAAGGGAAAAGAAGAGAAAGGGGGAAAGCCTGATCCGATGTCAGATCTGTCAGATCTGGCCAAGGAGCGACAGATCGTGTCCTGATCCAGTCATCGGGGTTAGGGTAACAGTTCGAAACCTTTTTTCGTTATCTATCGATTCTTGCATAAATTAATATATCTATTAAACACGGACAATGAAAGGTGTCGATGGCGAGATTTGGCTATATTGGGTTATGCGTAAGAGCGACATCATTTGCTCGTATGTGTATGTATTGCGTCAGCAATGAATTGAAATGATTAATGCTTGTTCAGGTGGCGGTTCGAGTCTGGTGCCGTTCACACACTGTCCGCTAGGTTAATAGGCAAGTGTATGGTAAAACAATGAATTATGGTGAATACTTGCTATTTGTGTTTCCATGTCATGATCTAAAGTATTTAAGAGATGATGTATATGATTATGTGCTAATCATATCTTGAGGAGTATTGTTTATGATTAAACATTCTCATTTGAAGAATATTATATCATGCAAAATGCATAAAAGCCAGGTCGGTGAGAAAGTCTTACGACTAGTCCAGAGTGCTCTTGAATAAGACCTACAGAGGTAGGCACCTCCACGGGATGAAGGGAGAGGGTGATATCGACAGGTTACCCTCCGCTATACCGGTATAAGTGACAGTTACAGATGCATTGCATAACAAAGTGATACAGACAGTGACACAGTTACAGAGGTTTGACTTACAGTTTATAGTTACAGTAGATTCGATTTACCATGCTTATTAAGTCGTCGACTAGTCGACAAGTCGCCCAGATCCAGATCTAGTTGGCACTCGGCAGTTGCCGCCGGCCCGCCGCCCTCGGATGTCACTCCCGTCGCCTAGCCTAGGTAAGCTCCCTCCGCCCCGGCCTCCCTCCTCCCTCCGCTTCCCTCCGCCCCGGCCTTCCTACGACTCCCCCCGCCCGGCCTCCCTCTCAGGCTCTCAGCTCTCTGTTTCTCTTCCTTTTTATTTCTTGATCTAGGCTCTGGACTGAGGGAGGGGACTGCACTATTCAAGTGTTCATTCTAGTTTATATTGCTCTCTGTTTTGTGCATATGTAGGCATCATGGCAAAGCAATCTTATCACTATCATATAAACAGTTCCTGTCTACTAGTCAATGACTAGTTGGCCGATTAGTCGACAAGTCGATCATTAGGAAGGTAGTGTCGACTTGTCGACTTAATAACCTTGCGATTTACAGTTCACAATGGATTTGATTTACAGTTTATAGTCGTAAAATTGATTTACAGTTTATAATCGTGGAATTGATTTCTCATTTACGATTATGGATTTACAATAGTAGAATCAATTTACAGTTTACGGTTATGGATTTGTGTTGTAAATCACAGACATGGAGTTGATTGAATCGTTACATTGATGTACTGCTTTATCGTGTGCTTGCTGAGTCTTCGGATTCACTTTTGCTTTGTTGTTTTTTTTAGAGTGATCCGTAGTGACGGCATACATGGAATGGAAGTAGTTCCTTTTGTACTACACATATGCAATAACCGCTTAGTCAAGCACTGAGCGTTTATGTTTAATCTCTTGATAAGTCCTTTGTGGCTTCTTTGTTGATGTAGTATACTTGCGAGCCCGTAGTGGTGGGTTTCTATGGTTATAGATCCTATAGTCTGTTTATGTTATGGTTATTTGAATATGAAGTAGTTGGTTTAATCGCATCCATCCTTTGTTCATTTGTTAACTGCTTCTTGTTAGTAATCTTAAGAACAGAGTAGGTGCTGCTAAAAGCCTTTTTAGCATCCCGGGCCTTGTGGAGGGCTGGGATGTTACACATATAAATATGTTTATTGCAAGCTTTTCACTGATTTGGAGGAATACATTTGCAGAATGTAGTGCGAAAAGGCACGGGAGGTTGGAAGAAGATTGTAAAAGCTTTTGGAAATGATATTTTATTAGAAAATGGAGAAATTGACCGAGCTCGCTTAGGACAGATTGTTTTCTCTGACCCAGCAAAACGTCAAGTCCTAAACCGGTACGACATCTCATCAACTAAAGTATTTCATTTTCATATGTTCTATTGAGGCTAATGAATCATCTATACTCATGAAATTCACTTTAATAAGAGTGAGAATAAAATTTTACACAGTGCAATACCAAACGGCAGTGATCGAAACGGATGGTCAAATTGGCTAAAAGATTTGCTTTGGTTTCTTCTAATGTGCATTTTGGTTGTTCAGTGCTTACTCGGTTTTGGATTCCTGTAGACTGAACTCTCCTAGTTAGCCGATATGTCATGCTTGCTTGCATGAATATGTCGATGAAACGGAGTCCAATCACCACTCCCACCACCAGGCCTTGCATAGAGGGTTGGAATCCACAATCACATGCTAATAAACTGTCATTTATAACTAGTTGTAATTCTGACTATTTGCAGTCTTCTGGCTCCACATATTTCGTCTGGCATATTTTGGGAGATACTAAAACTGTGGATGAAGGGATGCAAGGTTATCATCCTCGACATCCCGCTGTTGTTTGAGACGAAGATGGATCAATGGACAAACCCAGTCATTGTTGTATGGGTGAATCCAGAAACCCAGATGGAGAGGCTCATGTCAAGAGATGGGTGCTCTGAAGAAGAAGCTCGTAATAGGATCAACGCGCAGCTTGCACTGGACTGGAAGAAGTCGGAAGCTGACATAGTAATGGACAATTCTGGCTCACTGGATGACACCAAAGAACAGTTTCAAGAAGTGCTGAGGAAAGTCTCTGAGCCCCTAACATGGAAGGAACGCCTGAGATCTAGAGATGGCCTTTTATCCGTTGTCCTATGTACAGCAGTAGGGGTTTTACTCGCTCAGAAGAATCTGCTATGATCCTTTACATGCTTAATGTTGAAGATTAAGAAGGTCAGAATGGGTATCAGTCATTGAAAAGCACTAGACTGAGCATTATTACAGTTGTGTGACGTTCCTGAGTCTTGGTATTGAAGGAACTGCCTCCTCAGTGCTCTCCGACAGCAATTGTTGAAAATTTTAGTAATGAAACAAATTTGTAAGTGCTGACATGTGTTTTCGCTGCAGATTACACACTTGAGCTTAGATACTTGTACATTCTGTCGCTTCGAATTGCTTTGATTCGATAGTGTTTTCTGGTATGGAACTGCATGCAGATGCCATTTGCGGTAAGGAATCCTTGATCTTTTGATACGTACTGTCTTCTCTCATCAGCTTTGATGAGGGAGGTGTTTGTTTCACTGCCACACTTTGCCATACCAATGTTAGGCAAATTGGAAGTTTAAGTACTTCATTTGCAGAGACTGGTTGGGCGCATCAGAGAGCACTAGCATCAGACTATGTTATAGTCAGCAGTGTTTGGCATTGAGCCTTCTGGCTATACAACAGGAAGAAGCGATTCCAGCACCGAGCCACCGCCACCAGGAACCCCAGCCGTCGAGGCAACATCGTCAGCCCTCCCATCTGTGCCTCTCCCCCTCTTCTCCAGCGAACTTGCCGGCGTTGAGTGGGCGGAACCTGAAATTTTTTTAGACTAACTTCAGACTTATTTAGTTTCTTCTATTTTTCGTCCTAGATTAATTTTTTAGTTTGTTCTTCTCCAACGAGTTTTTAGCTAGATTTTATTTACCTACCATCAGTTTTGTTAGACCGACTTACCTACGTCGAAAATCGACATCGGGTCGAGATGGGAGCAAATAAATTACATCTGATTTTCTTTCGACAAATAATACTACTACCGAGGTATAAGTCTTATACATCAATGAAGATTATCGACAATCTACTTCCTATTGCCGTGTTTGTCGACAATCAAGACACACTTGCAAGTTACGGAGTCACGGAAAGGAAGATAAAGAAGTTCAACATATTCATCCACCCAAGGATTTGATAGTGATATGTTTGTCACCAATCTTAAATGTAAAAGTTAGGTACATATATACTTATTAATTGAGTTATTAATATAAAGCCGAGGATTTTTCTAAAAATAAAAGCTATAGCATAGGACTCCCTTTCTTCCATGAGGGTAGAGCATGGCCTGTATTTTCCCTCGTCCATTTGCTCTATTTCTCCAGGGTGGTTAATTCGAGGGGCAACCGGCCATCAAAACAGCCTGCAAAGTGTACCGATCAACGGTCACGCATGTGCTTCTCGTTGCGATGTCATCGTCATCGATCGGACGTGAAAAGCCACCGCCCGTCGTTTGGTGGCAGGCAGCGACATCCGCCGTGGTACGACCCCGGAGAAATCTCGGTGAAACGACACGGGAACTGGTCACATAAATATAGGAGGCCCAGATGAATGCATTATTGTGCTCCGTGTTGCGTTGTGGCGTTGCACAGTGATGTGCTGGGAGGTAATCAGGGGACTGTGTCACCGTCACACCCATCCCCATTCTGCCTTCCATAATGGCTGCTGATGCGTTTTCTGGCCATCGACGAGCTAGCCCCAACCAGCGTCTCCGGTAACGGACAATCATGGTTTAGTTTTAAATTGGTTGATAACTCTAATGTTCTTGCAAATGTGTCAGGTTTTTTTTTTGTCGCTATCCGGTATAAACATACTTCTACTGGACAATTATTGGTCATGTTTCACAGTGCTGTGAATTTTAGCTCAAATAGCACTATATCGATTATTAGTTTTTTTATATCTAACTAAAAAATAAAGAAAATAGAAAAAAAATAAAAAAACACCATTATATCTACAAGATAATGCAAAGTAAAAAAATCATATTAAAATATTCTAAACGGCTTTTGGCACACTATTTGAAATAGGGCTACTATGGGATAGTAGCAGTTGTTGGCACTTGCCACTTGGCACCAGGCGGTTCGTCGGCTGCTCCATCGTCCCTGGTCGTCTGTTCGTAGTCACACTAGGCACAGGATGGCAGTAGTTGCGTGCCTACAGTTGGCTTGGCTAGCAACAAGCATACGCAAGTTACCCAAACCAAGACCGCACACTAATAAAATGGCCAGCCAATGCTAAAATACCAGCTTTCCTTACTCTGCGTGAAACCAAGGCTAAAGTAACTCAGTTCCATTGGTTGCCATGTGAAATTGCAAATAAGGAAATGACACCAACTTCCAGGAAAAAAAGAAAAGGTTTTACTGATTCGTCGTGTGTACTTTTAACTATTGAAAATTAGCATGCATGTTATTTACGTTTTGTCAATGTACCAAAAAAAAATCAATGCAGTCGGATGCCTGGTACCTCAACAAAATTAGAGTAAATTTTATCAGTATTATCTCGATTGCCACGGACTTGCAAAATACCATCAGGGAGATGGCAGACTTACAAATGACATTGCAAAAGCGAAAAATATTGGATGCTATCACTGCTGTCACTTTTTCTGTTAGTTTGCACCGCTCGTTTTAGCTTTTTTTTCAGCTTCAGCTTCTAACTTCAGCTTTTTTTTCACTATTTAGTAATTCATTTTTTTCTAAATTTTTTTAGATTTTTTTAGGCTTTTTTGCATTTTTCTTTTTTTCCCGTGTTCCTTTGCATTATCCGTGATGGGCTAACATATTTTTTCTATTTTTACATTTTTTAATTTTAATTATACCTAAAAAGCCAAATCAACTACAGTAAAAAAAGTCAGCTACAATGAAATTTTAGCCAAAAGCCATCGTTAAAACGAACGCCCCTCCATCTAGGAGAGAAATTTTCTGAAATAACACATTTACCCCCAAACTGTGTTATGATCTGTTTCAATAGGGAGAGGTCTGACTATAGGGTCCATATGTCATGCAGAGCTTAACCTAGTTTTCTTTGGTTTTTTAAAGGAGTCTGACCGGTGAGGTCCACATGGCAGAAGAGAAATAGAGCTTGAGAACTAAGACATGGTGAGGTGGCTCTTGATGGCGTAGCGATGGCAAGCGAAATGAGTCTGTGAGACCTCTGAAAGTAGATGAGTGGTGATGGCATGGACGGAGGCATACAATGGTGCATTGGCGGCAAGCACAGTCAGATGGAGGCACAAGTAGATTGTGGCACTAGCGTTCCGAAGGTTCCTTGCAAAATATGGCGTGCACAAGCTACATGACATCAAGGGAAGTGCTACAGTTCTTAGTGTTTAGCCTAAGATGGTCAGAATTAATGGCGCGGTGGAAGCTAACCTCAGGAAAGAAGATGGCGGCGGTGGCTATGTGCTATGGTGGTGCCATGGCCAAATTGAGGTGAGGAAGGAGTATAGGGAGTGAGTTAGTGCTCTAGGCAAAATGATTGAATAGGCAGTCGCTAAGGATGACAAATTCGATGGTTGCAGTGGTTTGAACGAAGACAAGGAAGACAATGAAATTCCGATGAATGGCTATTGGAACACGAAATTGATGGAGGTTAAATGTTGAGGGAATGCTAGAACACATTGTGGCATGAGTAGAATCACTAGGAGCTCACCAGAGGCAAAGATCCAGTTGTGGGCATGGTGGCCGGACTTAGAGAAGACATGGCAGCATGGGCGAGCTATGTGACATCAAAGGAAGCTTCGATGAAAGTGGCTCATGTGTGCAAACGCAGGAGTTGGCGCTACTTGGGCACAAGCATGAGCATAACAGGAGAAGAAGGTAGGTTTAGATGAGGTGGTGGGATAGGAAAAGGAAGAGGAAAGGAAGGGGAAAAAAAGAAAGGATGAGGATAAAATGGTCGTTTCGCATCCTAGGGATGGAAAATGTGATGGCGATGGTAGTTTCCAACTTTTTTTGTTTTTACGATGACATTATAAGATTGGCTTCTTCGTAATGGTATTTTACAAGTCCATGACGACTGTGATAGTACTAATCAAATTTACTCATAAAATTACTCATGATAGTCCAAAACGGGATGGAATGGCCCATTTACAGGGCAACGCCATGTCCACAAGAAGAGCTACCCGAGATCCCAAAGTACTTGCTTGACAAGCGCACTCCAATCAAAATCCTAAAACCATCTTTGGGCTATTCACGTCTTCCTTCTGAGGGAAATGAAACATTTTGATTGTTCGATTGGGCAACTTGATATTTCTATAGTTACAATATTATGGATGCCAAACATCAGATATCTAGAGCCATTGCATGGGTAGTGGGGGCAACACTCGTAGATCGCCAACATAGATGTAACTTGCAGGTAGGTGTGGAATATCATCTAGCAGCAATAGATGAGGATCACTTCCCCATGATGGTCCCGAGCATAGCCTAGTGTTAGATCGAGGAGGCCAACTAGAGGAGGACGAATAGGTGGTTTTAAAATCACTTTGGCCAAAAATCAAAGTTTATATGCAAAAGAGTAAATCAAAACGGTTTTGCACAATTAAGCCCTAAATTAACTAATCTCACTAAGCTCACCAATAAGCTAAGTCTAGATCAATGTTTGCAATCTTAGGATGACAAACAAATAATTTAATTCTAAGAATGTAAATTATAAAAGGTAAAGCACAAGAGAATGTAAATTGCATAAGGTAAAGCACAAGAGAGCAAACCAAAATAAGGTGGCAAGGTCCCTTTTTACCGTAGTGTACAGAGACTTGCCAGTCTCATCTAATCCACATTGAGGTAAACCCAAATAAATTAGACCAGCTTTACGAATTAATCCAACACCGTAATTTCACTAGTGGTAGCTCTTTCTCGCTCTGGGTAGATAAGCTTTAACCTTCACACCAATACTGAGTCTCTTCACAATCTTCTTAAAGAGATCACCAGTTCTCACATCTCCAAGCTATCTAAAAGTCGACAACCTCCAAGAGCAACAAGTCAAAGCCTATTACTTAACTCTCACTAAATGTAACACATGCACACGTGAATACCCAATGAACCTCTAGAAGCAACACATGCAACTGGAGACTTCTCTCCTTGCTCACAAGGTGTAACATATGCATAATTGAGAGGAGAAGCTCACACTATCTTAAGAAAACAAAATAGAGTGCCACTGATTGTCTCCCAACCAGCCAAAGGTCTATTGATAACCACCACCATAACATCTTGCCGTTGGAGACAAAATCAGCAAAAATTAGTAGGAGCAGTAGTACCACAATTTAAATAGCGGTAGTATCATGCTACAATGCCAGTGGCTATAAACTTTAGCACTAAATGCTCAAAACTAGCAATTACAAAAAAACTACGGTGGTATCGTCACACAAAGTGCGGCCATACTAGCCTACAGTGATGAGAAGAGCTCATGAACATGCTCTCTAGAAAAGAAACTGCCATACAATGCACGGTCATATCGAGACCCGATCGGACCAAGCGGGTCATACCGAGCGATAGTATCGCCAACTAATGGGCGGTAGTATCGGCCGTGTGGTCATATCGTGGGTAAAGGGTGGTAATCTTGGCTCTGAATTATAGCACAGATGACACTCAAAATAACGGGACTTTTGACTACGATGTCGAAAGGGGTGATCTTGGACTCTTTAGAAAGATTATTGAGAGGGTTACACAACCCATACATTTTATGATCTCAAACACATTAGATCAATATAGAAAGTACAAGAACTCTAAGTCACTACTATGGTCTAAGTCCAATGAAATAGCATCAAGTAATCTTAGACTATGCCAACGAAAAACGCATGAACTCCAATAATTTGCAAAATATATTTGCAAATTTATATCATGCCACAAGAAGTAGACACATGGATTTCAATGATTTACAAAACATATTTGTAAAGTATAGTCATATGCTACAAAGAGATATGCATGAGTCATAATTATGTGTAAAGCGTATTCACAAATAATAGCATTATGGCACAGAAAGCTAGAGTAAGATGGATTGAGCTATCAATACATGATGAGACTCAATCTACTAGACAAGACTCCTCTTAATAGTATGGTAATATACAGTAGCAATCTAGTCTCCTAACTAAACATCGAGACTAGTAAAAAACTAAGAACATATCCTTAGCCTGTGCTAGTTATATATTTGCCTTACACATCATCTTGAAACTTGATGATAAATATCTTTACTTGAAGTCCAGGTCCTTGACCTGATGTGTATCAACACATGATATATCTTCTTGACTTGATGGCCTTTAACACATGAAGTTATCCACCATTTCGGAATCTTGACTTGATGATCATAAATATATGATATCACGCTTCATCCTAAACTTTGATTTGATGATGATTAACTGTTGGACCCAGATTTGAAATCCAGAATCCTCTGTGATTCCACTGCACTATTTCCTGGATTAGTATATAGTGCTCACAGTACATTGCTGAATTAATTCATACATCACATGATATTTAACAAATCATAATAATATACATCAGAGTTTAAAATACGCCACGTCGGGCAACAGTTTTACATAACGAGCCCTTAAGGCCAAATACTTACAGTTCAAAAGATCGCAGCGGAAAGCGAAAACAACAGCTGGACCAAAAGCCACAGATAAGCGACTGAGGGGGTAAATGTGCGCAGACTATATTGCCTAACCCTAGGTAGTATGGTGCACACCCTTCCAGCGAGTCTACTTGCCTAGGACAAAACATTTTTAAACCCGCTCTAGTTGTAGTCGTCGGCTCCATTGCTTGGTGTGTCATCGTAGGCATAGTAATCTTCACTTCCTACTTCTGGATATGATGATGCAAGGGTGATCACACTATACACTGTGCTCCGCGAGCCAATACATAGTATGGAATTAATTTAACATGCATGGCTTGTCAAAGGATAGGCTCAGGTTATTTTATTTGTCAGGAATTGCTTTTAATAAGACGTAAGATACATATATAAAAATTCCCTAAGACCTAGTCATTTGGACTAAAATCATAGTGTTTGAAAAAGACATGCGATGATAGTATTGGCATAGATTATATCCACCTTTACATGTTACCTACACCATATATCGACTTTTCAACGTTATAGCCGCTTACCTTATCACTGTGACGACACCCAGGGCAATATAAAACTAAGACTATCCATCGTCCTCCACTTTTCTTTTCCAATCCCTTCCCATAAAAATTATTTTTGAAATAGAACTATATCCAATTAGGTTCCCATGTCCACCCTTAACCGTGGACACGGCTATTCGAATAATTTTGATTCTACAGAGTGTGTACACTTTCACCACAAGAGACAATCCGCTCGTTACCTTACATGATTCCTTAGTCATGCAGTTGAGTAGATCATCACAGTAACCTTTCAAACTACCTGGACTCTTATTCTCATATCACCCTATGGGCTGCTCTCACTTGCGATGGGTCATATACGTTGTGCGAGATGTTAATCACTATTACTAGCGCCTCTAGGCTCCACTCCCCATAGCGCTAGTAAGACAGAGAAACAAACTACCTGTGAGATGAGTTCGAGGTTCGATAGATTTACTTAGCCAAGTTGCACTTTACAGACTTATGGCTGTATTGTTTTACAATGGAAGGTCCTGACCAGATTCGGTCCTCAGGGTTATCTGGGCGGTTCAACCCCATTCCACTCTCTCGTGCATTCACTGCACCATCCGCCCAGATAAGTAAGCAAGTTGGGGTATTCAGGGCATAAAATAATGATCTTACAAAAATACATGACCATTTTCATCTAAAACTTCCCAAATTGCTCTTTATAATTGTATGTGAGGGTTAGGGTATTTAAGCACCCCCAGTATCTAAGTAATACACTAAGTGTTACGCATATACGTAATTTATTTTCGAAGATTAACATTATAAATTTTCCTAGGGAGATAAACAAGATTCACTGTCTAATGTGCCAGGAAGGTATAATAGTAGTACCTAATTAAAGGGCAGCTAGCTAAGGTATTAAAACAAACTTACGATAGCACATAAAATAACAGCCTGCAGTTTAATAGTTTAAATGTAAATAATTTGCTAAAAATAGGAATTCAAAAATGATCAAAGTATTGATTCGTCTGGATCACAGTTGCCTTGGTCTTGTTGGTCTTGGCTTGTGTCTACCTTGGATTCTTTCTCTTGAGCTTCGTATGCTAATTTTGCGATAAACGAGAATTTAAAACAATAAGTACAACCAAATAAACTCTCACAAAAATTCAAACAAGCTCAAAAACTTATGCTTTTGGTTCCATTAGAAAGAGGGTGAATTTAGATGAATTTAGCAATTTTTCTCACTTTATTTGGAGTTAAAATGAATTAATTATGATTTTTTAAGTTCTCAGTTTTAATTAATTCAAAAAATCAAAATCAGAAATCATTAGATATTCTGAGGAGAGAGAGTGTGTGTGACTGACAGGTGGGGCCTACTTATTTTATTATTTTTCTTTTTCTCTCTCTGACAAGTGGGACCCACTGATTTTTATTAATTCTTTAGCTTTTTAGATGCTGACACGTGGGGCCCACTGCGGCTATTAACTTCTCTCCCTCGGTTTCACTGACAGGTGGGCCACGGGGATTAATGTTTTGTGTGACGCTGACAGGTGGGATCGGATAACGGTTTAAATTAAACGGGGCCCACCAGTTAGTGACTCAATAATACTAATAACTGTTATTAGCATTAATTAATCCTGTACTAATTGAATGGCAAGGATGAACAATACGTTCTTCCTCCTCCCGACGACGGCGAAGCTCGTTGCTGGTGGTAGGGGCGGCGGCCGAACGTTAGCATTTGAAAAATGGGTTCCATGCCCTTGCACCCACCTCTGTGCGAGGTCTCACAGGCCAATTTGGCCGAAGCATCAGCCGACGACGAGCTCGGACGGCAATGGAACAGGACAATGGCGAACGCTGCTATCTACGGCAACGGAGTTCAATTAAACACTACTGGAGCATCTGAGAATGGTCCTGAAGCTACCTTGGGGGTCGGTGGAGCTTGGGCGTGGCTGAGGAGGGCTGTCGGTGTGCGACGGCGGTGATCCGAGGAGGGTGCACAGCAAGGGAGAAGCTCGGCCAACGTGAGCTTCGGCCAATGCTCGGGATGGCTTCGTCAAGCTCCTAGGATGCTTTTGGTGAGAGGAATTGGTTGGCGGCCGCTCTAATCGCCGACGAGCTCTTCGGCCAAAATCAGGGAAGAAGGGGGCTCCGGCGAGCTATAAGGCATGGAAGTTCGATTGCTTTCGGTGGGAGGGAGAGAAGAGTATAGGGAGTCGATTACTGGCCTCAATTGGCTTTTATAGCCAGCGGATTGCGCTGTCTGCACGAAGGCGATGGGAACGACCATGGTGGGTGACGATGGAGGCGGTGAGGCCACAGGGCGATTGAGCTGGACTTTGCACTGGCGAATGGACGGGAGCTGGTGGTCGTGTGAGTGCTGATGGATGCGCGGGCGTCATCGGCGCGGGAGGAGGGACCGGCGACTGTGGCTGATGAGGAGGAATGGCGCGGCGACGTGGGCTCTGCTGGCTGGCTGAGTGCAGAGGGGACGGGGTGATAGGGAGTTGGTGGCATACCACGGCGAGCGGGCAACGGTATGGGGCGAGGAAGCACGTCGGTGACTGCTGGTCTGGAGGGAGCTCGCAGGTGGGGCCGACTACAGCGGAAATCCGGGGAGGATGAAGCGGGCGCGCCCACGAGCGAGCGAGAAAGCAGAGAGTGGGGAGGAGAAGGGAGAAAGGGGAAAGGGGAGGGGCGCTGGCCGTGGGCCGTTCGGACCGGCTGGTTCCTCCCTCCTTTCTTTTCTCTCTTTTTTTGTTTTCTTTTTAATTTTACTTTTTGTTTTAATTTCTAGGGTTAAATTTGGAGCATGTGTGTGTATATAATTTGCATATACTTTATGCATAAAACTTCAAGATATCATTTAAATATTTTTACTTTTCTTTTTATATTTTCTATTTTTGGCATATCCCCATTTTAAATTCTATTTCCAATTTAACTTTAGAATGTTTTGGGGTAATTTTTGAGATCATCTTTTCATATTCGTATGTTAATTTGAAATTTTCTTTTATAAACTATATCCTGTCTTTTTGGTGCTCCCTGGTTTTGTGCTTTCACATTATATTGTGTATATATATATCAATTTTCTTTTTATTTACCGGAACCTCAATCAAAACCACAGAAGATCCAAAAATTTAAAATATCAGGAAATGCCAAAATTCACAATATCCATAATTTACATATTATCTATAGTCTTCCCATTTTTGGAATGTTACATTAACTCATGGCGTCTTCCCAAGTTATCCTCATCATGTGACCTAACCTATTTCACCAACTCATGAAAAATATTAATATCATAAATTAATTATCAAAACTCATCATTAACTTATAATGGAGGGACTAAATTCTTCACCTAGAAAATGATGGTGATGTTCACTTAGCTCGATGGGGAGGATGGTAGTGGTGGTGGTGCGTCTACTAGGGATAATGGAGGGAACTATCAAACAATAGGTTTAAGAAAACTATGCAGGACTCAGACGTGGTTGCACTGTCAATTGGCCACATGGTTACTTTGGAGGCAACAGTTAGGGGTGGGAAACGGTAACAGATAATCTGTTTTATCCGATATTCGTATTCGAGAAAACACGGATATAGTAAATAAAATCTATATTAAAAATATTTGTATTTGTATTTAACAATATTCGTATCTGTATTTGAGAATATTTATATTCTATTCGTATTTATATTCAAGACTATTTAATTTGTATTTAATTTATTTTCTATGCCGGCCAATTGGCCCAACGGCCAGTTACATATGGGCACACGGGAAACCCAGTCTTCCCCTAGTGTTCAACCCTGAGTGTCGGCCCTCGAGGAAACCTCTACCGAGTGCTTTTAAACTTTTCCCGGTGTTTTAGGCACGCGGGGAATTTACAGGATCTGGTAGTGTCTTCTGGTTACGGGAAACCAGGAAAGGGTAGGCACGGTACAGTGCATATGCTTCATTTGTTTGCAGAGTGCAGGTGCAGTTTCAGCGAAGAGTTGCGTATGGGGAAGGATAGAACATGTTTGGAACTTAATTAGTGGTATTTATATTGATTTCTAAAAGTTATCTTTCTATAGTAAATAATTTGCTATAGTATCTAGCTTTCAAATAGAATGTCTTTTCAAAATAGTGTCTATTAGTTGATTGTAGTACACACTGTAGTGATTTTATTTATATCGATTAAAATCGCATGTGAGTATCTTTTTCTACAAGGTTCTCTATAAGTTGTTACTGTTTATAAACCAAAAACAAAAACTAAAGCAAAATCCAGTATGAATGGGCATAAGCAAATATATTTCAGGAAATAGGACGGTGGTGGTGGCGCGTCTGCTGGGGACAGAAGCACGCCCAGAAGCAGAGCATTTGATTGAGGTCAGGTATGTCACATGCATGGTGTCATCCGGACTCCAAGGAATGGCCCATTCGCCATGTGAATTTGCTGCTCGATTTTGTTTACATCAAACTGGTTCGAGTCAAGTCGACTTGGACATTGCGCGTTGGTACGTGGGCACCAAAGAAACGTTCCATTACAGCTTGAAGCACCTTTGATTCGTCTTTTAAGAGGCCGAACATCTCTGGGTGTAAGTCTGGAACGCATCTTTAATGGTCATTAGGGCTCACAATTACCGTATTTCATATTAGAAGAACAAACAGAGAGAGCCAAATGCCCAGGCGAATATGAAAAGGAAAAACTATGCCTAGGCATATGTATCTGTTTTGTTCGGGCTCTCTATATGTTACTCAACTTCTTTTCTTTTGAAAAATAACTATGTTTGGACCATCCTAGCAAGAGATGAAGACGGACACAATAGAAATGGATAATGAATATGTCATATTTGTTTTTTATATATTTTTTCAGAAGCAGATATAAATACGAATACAAATACAAAATAAATATGAATCGAAATGAATACAATAATGAATATTTCTCAGAATATAAAAACTTCTTAAATTGTACGCACAAAATGAACAGAAACACATAACTAGTTTATTTAATCCAAACATTTATGAATTCTTCATATTTTCAGTTAGAGTTCCTTCCCTAACTCCATGTATTGATGTGCTCCCTCTGTCCTTTTTTACTTGACATTTTAGAATTTATGTCGTCAAACTTTTAAAAATTTGACCAAAAATAGGTTTAAAGCTATCTAAATTGTCTATACGAAAATTATATAATTAGATTTACCGTTAAAAATACTTTTATAATATTATAATTTTATTAGTATATCTTAGTGTAAAATTGTAAAAATTGGTGGTCAAAGTTGCATCTTAAAATCCGTAAAAAAATAAAAAACGTCAAGTAAAAAAGAACAGAGAGAGTATATATTAATGTACAATAGACTACTAAAGTATCATGTAAATAGGCTAGGATGAAATAGATGATATATGTTGTGGATATTGGGTCTCTAAATATCCAGATAATCTGAATCCATATCGTATTCAACAGATAGTAAGCTATTGAATCCTTATTTATTTCCGATCCAATACTATTTGAAAAATATTTAAATCGATAGAATCCGTATTCAAAAATAGTCCAAATTAGTCGAAAACTCGCCGCCGCAATCTCATACCAGATCTAACATCGTGAAAATTCCACTGATTTTGAAAATTTTTAGCCGAGTGGTGTATAGCAAATCCATTTCCCAAATTGTTAAAAACAACAAAAAGGAAATTAAGTGACTAGGACATATAAAAAAGAGAGAGATTTGCAAGTAATACTCGAGTGTCTTTTCATTTAAAAAAGCACACTTTTATATTTCAACCCTTAGCTCCTTCATCTAGCAAGCTAACCTAAAAAAAATCCTAGATACTCTCCGGCCTCTCCTCCCGAAAATAACAACTGAGTGCTAGACAGCAAACCTCGAAAAAGAAACACGCACATGTTATTTTGGCTTAGGTTAGTAAAACTTACCTTAAGACTATTATTCTAGAGCATGATAAGGACGACGCTCGATCTATTTGCCTTTTGCATTTTCTTTATTATTACGAGTGGTGCTCTGGAGTGCTTGCTTCAGTTGCTTGACGTTGCCCGATTGGACTGACGAACTGAGGTCGTCTTCTCCATGCGCGGATAAATCCACACCATTAATTAGCTTAATCCCAATTACCAGGCGCGCGTCATTAGACTAAGACGGTTACGGATAAGACATCCAAACCAAGACGACCTGTCGATGATACGACTGACATGGCCGCGTGTATATGCGCGCCACGACGGCACGATAAACACGAGTACGCAATCCTATTCGCTATTCGGTCCGGATTACCAAGATCCGTTTCGTGAGACCGTGGCGTGTTTTAATCGGCTAGACCTAATAATTTTTAACTAGAGTCATTATTTTTTTTTGACTGAAATAGGATAATAATAAGAGAGGTGTTTTAATGCTCTTCTCAACAGTGATTTGTACACTTTTTAAAACACGATGAATGGTAGATAGATATAACTTACCTCTTTATTTATTTTGAGATTAGTGTAATTCTTGTTGAAAAGAAAAGTATGAAAGCACTACTCAATAATAATCAAAAAATACTTTTAGAAACTAATATGTTTAAATCGGCTTTTAACTTCTTCCGGCAAAAACAAAGAAAAAATAAATTTGAACACCTCGGTTGCCTGTAATTCGCAAGTTGGGAGTAGAAAGCGGGCTAATTTCCGGCGCAACACGTAGCAAGGTCTTATTTCTTTTTGGTGGTGAGTCTCACGCGCAACACGCAGCACGGACGCCGTAAGCAATACTCTCCTTCACGTAGACGCACGAGAAAAATACACGCGTGCGTGGCCGGTCAGGCCAGTCGGCCACAAGAGTTACTGGCGGCAGATTTATTTTGTACGGTCGTCGTCTCGATGGGATATGACTAGTTTTATCAATCAATGTGATAAGTTTTTTCTAAAAAAAATCAAAGTGGTAGCTTAGGCAAATTAAAGGGTAATACGGTAGTAGGTATCAAACTGTAGTATGAACTATGGTTCCATAGTCTCAGTTTTTTTTCATAAAGATGAGATTGACTCGACATCTTTGTAGGTCGTCGTCCATGGGGAAGAAAATAGATTGGTCTCCAGGAGGAGCTTCGCCAAAAGAGAAGAGATCATGGTTAACTACCTTCTCCGATGTCTCTAGATGCTTTGGAAGTGATGATTGAGCTAGCACCAATGTAGAGAATTTTCGTGTCTGTAGTGGGTAAGGACGGGTCTTGTCTGGTCACCTTGAGAACACTAAACAAACTTCCACTATGTTGTGCTCACATACTGACACTGACATTGAGTGCTGAATTAATTCGGGAAGGGACTGATCTGTTAGAGAAAATGTGCTGCTGCGGTAGAAAACTTTTATCAAAATACTAAACCTGTCAGTGAGATACTAATTAAGCAGCTGATGATAGCGCTTTAGGTTCAGTTTCGTCGAAAGTAGCTGACTGAATTTGCATGCCAGACTAACAGGACATCGTCGTAAAGCTCTGCTTGCCCTCCCAAAGCCATCTTGGGCCCTGCCATTTCATTTTCTACGTGGGACATGGTGGCACAGCAGACTCGTCCAGCACTGTGCTTTGTCCTCTAGAGCCATGACATACAACGGTCTGCAACATTAGTACTACGTCCTAACCTGCTGAGGTTATCACCGGCTCTCGTAATCTTAGATCAGAATCAGGGCTTACCACCGACCAGTACTGGATATTTTCTACACATTTTGATGAAATAGAAAATAGTGCCACCTCAAAAGGTTAAGAAATACACAAAAAAAAAAAAGTTTGAAACACGGAAAGAAACGCAAGTTTTAGACGGGAAAAGTAACCCAGCCATTCATCTACCGTTGACTAACAGCTTAAGCACCGCTCAATTTAGTTTCTGGCTTCTAGGTTTTGCTTTTTTTCACTATTTATTAATTTTATCTTTTTCAAGTTTTTTTTATTTTTTGGGATTTTTTGCCTTCTCTTTTTCTTTTCCCGTATTTCTTTGCATTATCCGTGATAGACTAACATGTTTTTCTATTTTTTAATTTTAATTATGCCAAATAAGTCAAGTCAGTTACAGTAAAAAAATAAGCCAGTTACAATAAAAAAACTATAAATCAATGCTATTCTGAACACCCCCATAAATTGGTTGAGACCAAGGGAGAAAACAAAGGGCTTCCACTTACAACCGGTTTCAAGAACAGTAGTGGTGATAGCAGACTAGCTAGTGGACTGTTCAGATGACAATGAATTGATGGTACATCAGTTTGTTAAGATATGTGCACACCTAAAAACCTCATGCGCAAACATGACCATATATATGTGCACTGCGCAAAGAAGACTCGAAAGAGTTAATCAATTAGCAGTACATTCGAAAAGTTTTTTAAAAAAGCAGAATAAAACTGCCCAGTCTTACTTACTCTGTTTTTACAGTTTGATTCAAACAATTTCAGTTTTGTTCAAATACTGGGACATTGGATAAAATACGAGCAAGTCCATCAAAGTTTTGGCTCCACATGTACACTGGTAGATGGACCCTAGCTAGATTGGCAAGGAAGGTGATCTGTCTCAATCTTCATGCGCTTTGTTTCAACAATGAGCCCTGCCCTAGATGTTTAATACTTCTACGCGTTTCCACCACGGTCTAGCTGGGAAGCATAAGCTTAGCCTCTAGATAACGCACTTTTCTTTTTAACTTAGGATTTATATGTATAATTCTCTAAACAAACAAACAAATGAGATGTCTTTTTTATCGTCTTTTCAAAGTGATTTATCAGAATAAAACTTTCAACGTAGCTTATCAGTATTTGATACATTCGCATAAACGCTCACGCTAAATTCAAAATCCATCGGCCATAGTTATAAACCATCAGTCAAAATTGAAAAGGACCCACCCATTGACTTTGAATTGAATTGACGTAGCAAAATTAAACAATAACAAGGTTTCGTCTACTGGCTGATTGTGCCTCCAGCCAGCCCATCTTGTGCACTAGCTTTTCTTTTTGCCGTGTGAAATCAACTCAATCGTGCATCCATGTTGGCGAGCAAATCGAGCCCTAATCAGTTCATCTTTGAGTTAAAGACTTGATTAATTGAGTTCCTTTGGAGGGTAGGCGGGGAGTGGCCGAGTGGGCTCCTCCTGCTCTTCGCAGCAACCTTGTTAGTTGCAAACGATCGATTCTTCTAGTCCCATGAAAGCATGTAGCAAAAGCATACCCAAATAGTATGTGTTTTTATTAACTCATAAGCATTCTAGAGATTCGTTTTGTTGCTGCAGACTTCAGATACATTCTGATGCCCACCAGGTGCTCCGTTCGATCCTGTTTGAACCAGGAATCTTAAATGTTTATTTTTCAGGAATTTCGTAAGAAATAGTTCAATCCTATAAGAATCAGAACAAAAATATCGTGTTTCAAACGAGGTCTTAACTGTGACGAGGGTTTGGAATTGATCGGCTGGAACCGCTGATCACAGTTTTATACGGAGTGTATACTATTGCTTACTAGACACGCGCCAAATATCAAATAATGAAATAACTCAGTTTCAAAATTATGTTATCTGTTTCGCTATATTTATCTGTGGCATCAGGAGTATCCGTTCCAATGTGTTTAGCCATTAAAAGAATGTAGAGTGTAGTTATTGCAATTTTTCGCTTAGTACCCCTACTTAAAATGCTTTGAAAGAGGTTTGGTGGTTGTATTATGTCATTTAATAGGGGGTATGTATTATTATTTTTTAGATTTAGTGTTTTTTGATCTATGTGTATAATGGACTGTGGACAAATGAATTAAAATGGAAAGAATAATTTAGCCAAAAAAAAGTGGGTGTCGAATTTTTCTGTAATAAGACGCCCTGGTGGCAGTTTGAGGCGGTTCTGAATTTTAAAACCCTGACCGTGAAATCTTACTGGCCGTCGGATGCAAATCCCAGGTTTACCAGGTATAGTTGTTATCTTTTTCTTTAAAGGTGTATAGTTGCCAGCTTGCTGACGGATTTTGGCTTTAGATTATAAATACTAATAGCTTGTATGGAGAAAGAGAAACTTACGTACGATTTTAGCCGATATAAATGAAGTCATCACAATGTGTACTACAATCAACTAGTAGACTCTGACTTAAAAAGACACTCCGTTTAAAAGTTAGATACTATAAAAAGTTATTTACTATACAAAAAACAGCTTTTAGAAGCCAATATAAACAGGGCATAGCCGCTAGCTATACATACATACATACGTGTGTGTAGAAAAAATACTTTTTACTCCCCAGTGTAATTGCACCCACCTCTAATATATTGCCTAAACAAACTTAAATACTAATTTATCATTTTAGATATATTTGTATACTAATTATAAGATATTTCAATGTGAACCACATGAAAAAATTGCAAGAGAGTCCATAATTTTTAACGTATTTTGTAAATACCTTCATATACACACATACATAAAAAGAGTATATCGACAAAAATCTACATACCACCTCTGAAAAATTATTCATACCACCTAGATGGTCTTAAATACTCGTATACTACACGTACATACCTTCCGTTACGCGAGATACTCTCTACATTGTGAGATACGACATAAGGTGTAATTGCATCCAGTGTAGAAAAGAGTGTATATATATATACACATACACATATATAGAAAAAATACCTTTTACTCTTAGGTGTAATTACTCCCATATCTAATATACCACCAAAATGAAGGTATGTATATTTTTTTAGATATACTAATTATAAGATACTCCAATACAAACCACACCAAAAAATTGCAAGATGGTCCATAGTTTTTAGCGTATTTTATAAATACCTTCATATACGCACATAAAAAAGTATATCTAAAAAAATATACATACCACCTCTGAAAATTATATATACCACCTAGATGGTCTTAAATACTCATATACTACACATACATACTTTCTGTTATCTGAGATACTCTCTACGTTGTTAGATATGACATACAGAGTAATTACACTCGGGAGCGAGAAAAGAGACTATATATATATATATATATATATATATATATATATATATATATATATATATATATATATATGAAAAATACTTTTACACCGGTGTAATTACACCCACCTTTAATATACTACCTAAACAAATTTGAAATACTCCTTTATCACCTTGGATATACTCATATACTAATTATAAGATACTTCAACATGAATCACATGAAAAAATTGCAAGAGAGTCCATAGTTTTTAGCGTATTTTGTAAATACATTTACACACGTACATAAAAAGAAGTATATCGAAAAAATATATACATACCACCTATATGGTCTTACATACTCGTATACTATACGTACATACCCTCCGTTACACGAGATACTCTCTATGTTGTGAGATATGACATAGAGTGTAATTACACCAGTGTAGAAAGATACTATATATATATATATATATATATATATATATATATATATATATATATATATATATATATATATATATATATATATAGCATTTTCAGTATTCTAGTTCTAGGAGTACATACTCCTATTTTTAATATACCACATAAACGAATGTGTTATATTTATTTATTACTCTGATGTACTTAAATACTAATTCTAAGGCAATTTGGTTGAAAAGTTTTCATTAGAGTCATTTATTTTTACTATACACCTCTTTTCATATATAAAATGACTATATACATAACTTACAAAATGCCATATAAATATGAAGTGATGTCGCAACGTACAGACGTGTATACGGTGCGTGGAGTGATTATGTACAATATCCTTGGTTGTATCCAGCTAGTATGACAATATATGAACACTGTGATCATCACATTTGTCCTAGATGGTCCAAATTGAAGTCCGTTTCAAGTCAGATATGACCAACTTTTTGTTCCTCGTTCATACATGTACAGGGAGGCTACCTAATTAAGCATATGTAATCTATTCCTGCAAAACATTATATATACGTACTTGTAGCTTTTAACAATGCATTGGCTCAGTCCGTTTCAGTCAAAGTTGTTAGGTAAATAAAGCACCTATGCAGCCATCATCATCTAGCAGGGTTCCATGTGGTGGTGGATCATCACCAACCTACTCTAGAAACTTTAAACCCTTTTTGTGAGACTGCATATAGAATAAAACTTGTGGTGCAATTACAGAGGAAGACCTGACCAAACCGAAAAGATCCAAAGGGTTGTTCGTTAAACACGCATGCAACTGCATGCACATGGAGGCCGGTTTGGAAGCTTAGTGCTGTACTTTATTACTTTGTAGCTCCATTTTCTTATGAAAAGGAAAATAATGCAAAAATGCCTAGGAATTTTTCATATGTAAATATATCCAGAGCTGAAAGGGCTGTCTATATACGTGTTTTTAAGTATATATATATATATATATATATATATATATATATATATATATATATATATATATATATGTATATTGAATTATTGAAAACGGTACAAACTTAATCCGCGGCGTAAGTTAGGGTTCCTGCTAATTGGAACGTCCTTGGAAGCATAAAACAAACGATTTATTTCTCTAATGTGTGAAACGAGCATATCTGTGAGAGAAACTCTTCACATATTAAAATTGCTCTTTCTTTGAATTCCAACAAAGAATTAATCCACGCAACAAAGAATTTAGGGACTAGATCTTTTTTTTTTTTGAGAATACAAGGCTGATGGACAGGAGCGGAACTAGAACGAAGATGATCAGAGTTCACTATTTCACCATACATATAACAACATATATAATTTTCAACCAATATTATGCTAAATAGTAATGTATCTAGCAATTGTTAGCATCAAAACTTCAACATAACTGAGTAGTGATCAAAATGCTTACCAATATGAAGAATCTCGATAATAATATTGGTTAATTGCAGCAAACTAAAGAAACTAAAGGTGAAATCACAGACAAAAGTTGATCGGTATTGGTAAAATACATTATGTACACCTCAATGATGTATTAAAAGAGAACAAAATTACTTAAAATTTGCAAGTAAAAAATAGTAAAATAATCAAATATAAGTTAATGTATTACCTTTTAATATTTACGTTCTTTCAAGTTCATAAAACGACGAACCATAATAGCATCGGTAATTTTCATCAATTCTTATTTCTCCACATAGTAAATAAGTATATCATTCATGAAACCATCATCAATTAATTGAAAAAGTCAATCAGATATTAGTATGTTTAATAATTCAAGAACAATATAATGGAAAATATGTCTAGTAGTTTACTTACTTGATATTGTGGTCAAATACAATTTTGCCTCTGATTTGCAACCAGCTAAGTCGATATTTCAAAAATCAAAATTAAAACACAAGTCTTAACCCTTCAATTTGACAAAAATCAACCAACAATCATTACATAGAAATCTTAACTCACAAATTAAGCCCCTGTTCTTGAAATAAATTGAAAAATTTGAGAGAATTTTAGCAAAAAGTACATACTGATTGAGTGAGCCTAAGCTTCCTTCGGTTGGCGAGGACGCGAGGCAATAGGGACCAAGTGGCACCCACGGCGAGATGGCAGACAAGGGTGGATGGTAGCGCCAATCTCTCCTATTCTCCGGTGACCGATCGTTACCTGGCTGGGTGTAGCTGTGCGATGGGCGTGGTGCATATCTCCTGGCCAACAGGCATCAAGGGCTATTGCAGGGTGGCACACTTTGGGATCGATCAAATGGACATCGTGGCCTGTTGCGGTTCTCCCTCTTAGGTTGGCTTGGCCTGCTATAGTTGCCTCATGGGCTGAGAGAAGAAGATGCTCCTTGTGGACTACTGCTAGCTACTAGGATTTAGACTATTAGTGCTCTCTTCATTGAGATTCAAGAAAAGAACTGGGTGCACTGAGTTTGGGCTGGAGGTGCTAATCCCTACTAAATTTTTTTTTGGATCCGATGTCTTGTGACACCGAGTCAACTTACTTGGTTCTGCCCTACTAACGGACACACTTAACACATGTTGCACTCACACCACCCACTCATGCACACATATACATGTGCGTCCCTAAGCACACTTGGAAATTATCGGAGGCATCAAGGGTCTTACAAAGTGCGGACACATGCTTTTCCATTGAACGCACACGCGTGTGTGTATTTCTAAAATTAGTAGACACCCGTGTTGAATCTAAGACTTAACTCTCATTGATTGGCTGCATGTCTAGCCATCTGACCACAGGCTAGCTTCGAACTAGACTAGCTTCCAACTAGGCCTATATTTTAAGAGCACCGACACCTCAAGTTTATTGTTTTACTCATAAGTAAAAAATATCACTAGTACAATTAAAAGAAATAGAGTAAATTACACTTTGCATTAGATATTATGCCTTGTTTTCTTTTGCACCAGATTTAAGTAATACTTTTACTTTGCACCACTCTAGCCTAACCAATGTTGCACTTTGCACCAAGTTTAAGCTGGTAGCATGGCCATTTTGAACTTTCCATCTCAGGCATCTTAGTGCGGCAGTAGTAGGTGAGCACCGTCGACTGTGCACACGCGCATGACGAGCTCAAGATGGTCATGTTACCAGTTTAAACTTGGTGCAAAATGCAGCATTGGTTAAGCTAGAGTTCTGCAAAGTGAAAGTATTGCTTTAGCCTAATGCAAAGTAAAACAAAGGACGTAATACCTCGTGCAAAGTGCAATTTACTCGAAGGTGATCGTTTGGCTTTTTCGGCTTGACTTCTAGCTTGACTTTTTCACTATTCACTACACTATCCACTAACTCAGCTCTGATGTTTTTCAGCCACTACAGTGTTTTTTCAGCCAAAAACCAAAAGCCATCGCTATTCCGATCACCCCCTCAAAGAAATATCACAAGTTCAATTCCCTGCGCATTACCTGGCCTTTTCTTTCCTATGTATCACCTGACCTTTTTCGAATTCATTTTACCTAATTTGTACAAAAACCAGTGGTCCCTTTGTAATTTATGTGATTATTTTGTCAGCACTATCTACTAATCTAGGTTTAGCCGGCAGCATTTTGACAAACTCCCTTAAAGAGAAGATGTGGTTGTTCTTTTCCTAAGAAAAAAGTTACCTGTTCTAAAAAGAATAATTCACACCTCCGTTGGCCCGCTGTCATGGTGGCCTTGCTGTATCATACTGATCCCTCTCAAAAAAATATGTCATAATGATACAATTGTTGACGAGACTATAAAAATGGTCATAAATAACCCATTTTCTGCATAGGACCATTTGTTGTTACATTCAATTTGCTTCGTTAACAGTATGGTTCGCCTTCGGTCGTTGCCATACGCAAGATGTTGAGAAAGTTCGTCAGGAGCGATGTTAAATTTTGTACCAACAATGATAAATGAATGAAAATATCAATAAATTAGGAATACATGGTGCAGGAATCAAGTACTATTCAAGATATTGAGAAGAAAATGACCTAAACGAGGGAGAAATCTATTAGAAATAGGTCCATAAAATAAGGCTCATTTTTTTAATTCCAAAGTATGCAAGGTTTAGTACCATATTGCTAAGACAAGATAGAGAATACCAATTTATAAGGTGAAGTCTATGTTACTCCTTGAATTATGGATGTGGATCGTATAGGGATGACTTTGGCTAATCACATGCGTGCGCATGCACGCGTGCGTATTCGTGTATTTTCGCACGAAAATCACGTGACTTGTGACCGTGGTGTACCACTTGGCAGACCAAGTCCACCTTTATTTTTTTGCTGAACCGTGCATCTCCCTCTTTCTGTTTAAATGAGATTCAAATATTTGAATTGACGCTTTATTAGGTTTGATGACAGACAATTTCCAGTGGGTAAATGGCTGGTTAAATATGTCAGTTACCAATGGGTAAATGACTGTTTTAATCATATCAATTATTAGTCTATCTATATATATGCCTGGAGGCGTCCAGAGCACAGACCCAAGAATCTCTCTGCTTTCATTCTCTTCCTCCTTGTGCTGTTGTGCTGTACCGTCTGAACTTCGTCGACTCTTCTTCTTGACGTGCACTGTGAAGAAGGGGAGCAATATCTCTGAACCGCTGCTGCCGTGAAGACCTGCACGGGGGCGGCAATAAAGTTTCTAGGTAGCGCACATCTGCATGACCGCTCACTGCACTGCATCATTGATGTCCTGCACTGCTTTCTGTTTTTCATCAAACCCAACAGTAAGTCGTTTACGTGTTAGATCAACTTTGATACTGTAATATATTTCTGTTTTCTTTTCTGAAGTACAATGAGTAGCCTGCTATTAGTTACATATTTTGCATCACTACTTTATTACATTTATCTCCTAATAAAATTTAGAATTAAAATATTATCTATATTTCCAACAAAATCAAGGTGTATTTATAGTTTATAGCCCTGAAGCGCCATGTTTTTGTCATGTCAACAAGCCAACAATGCATTAACTTTCAATGTTTAGTCTCTGTAGACTATAGCTATTCTCCATTTTCAAACACAGAACAGTGTTATTAATTTATTATAACAAATAGATTGATGTATTCTGATTCTGTTCATGATAAACCATAGCAATATGTAGACCTCAGTGCCTCGGCATATCTTCGTAACAGAACATCAACCTCCCCAAAAATGACCTCTACACTTCCCCAACACACATTAAGTCAACATGCTGTAGCTGCCCCCATGTTCAAGGGCTCAATCGCGGCAAAAATATTAATTTTAGCAAATGGCGATTGCCCACTGATTGAGGGTGCTCCAATTAAAAGGATTGCTGCCCCTGACCTACCTACTGGAAGATGGAACATGTTCGTCACAGCACTCCAAAAGGTCTTCCTTCAAAATGTACTGCTCATTTGATTTTTTTTAGATTATAGCTTATTTTTCACTATTTAACATTGTAATTGGTTAATTTTATATTGTAATTACTGGTGACTTTTTAGTGTAATCAAAATTTAAAAAAATAAAAATAAAAAATCAATCACAGATAATACAAAGAAATACGAGGAAAAGAAAAGATAAAAAAGTCCAAAAATCTAAAAAAAATAAAAATAAAAAAATAGAAATTAGAAGTGCTGAAACCGAAAAGCGGGCGGTCCATAGCATATGTGACTTGTCATTGCCGTAGTACGATTAATGCCTCAGACCTTGACCTTTCTTGCCATTTCTCACTACATTTGTTGGAGGGCAGCAAATTCTCCTGTATAATCCAACGAGACTTATCTTGTGGACTACAAATAGCCACCTATACGTCTAATGCACAATACAATGTTTATTTAAGTTTGTTTTTATATTAAAGAGGGAAACAATCTAAGTAAAAAGAGAAAGTTTCAGCTTTCGAATGACTGATTTATACATTGAGAAAACAGAATGCGCTAATTTGTCCAGTTATGCATCAGATTTACTAAATAATTAATATTTTTCTACAATTCAGTGGAACCTACCTAAATATGGCATGATTGGAGTTCTTGAGTGGAACATTGTGATCTTTGATGAGAATTTGAAAGAAGTGCAATAAAATTACAGTTTTTGTGTTGCACAAGGAGCTAAAATGAAGTTTAATAAAATTTTCGCTTGTGGGCTAGTAAACTGGGATGTCAACTTGGACTCATTTCCTGACAGGAAGCAGGCTAATTAATTAATCTATTACATATGTTTCTGATATTATTTTGGAAAACCATTAATAAATACTCTGTCTAAATATTGTACTTTTGTGTTGCATACAAATAAACTAGTAGATTGATTCAAATGAGCTTTATTGACGCTATATATATCCAGGACAACAAGCCTTGTGAACATTTTGTTTCTTCTGTAACTACTGCTTCAAACAAATTAAAGTTTTTGGTTTGTTAGTTTACTTCAGAAGCTAATTAATTTCTCAAGGAGTACTACTAATATACCAGGCCATATGATTCTATGGGCCTTAATTGTACTACATATTGGAGGGGTACCTTTTGGAGTATATGAACTACTCTAACATCACACTGTTTTACAGAGCTTATGGGTGAGTTTTTTCAGGTTATGGCATATGATTTTTAGTTTAAAATTTTGAATTCTGTCTATTCGTAAAAGAGAATGAAGAGATATTCGTGTACGATTTTAGCTGAAATAGATAAAGTTAGAATAATATCCACTATAATTAACTTATAAACACTACATTAAAAAAACATTTAATTTAAAAGTTAGTTACTACAGAAAGATAAACCATAACCCAAAAGAACCTATTCTATATTTATAAAAGCACTCAAAGCAATCAAAAACATATTGTAACCTAATTACTTGAGATCTTTTAGTTATAATGATTATTTGTATTACGTCGGCTGTCAAAAACTGAAGTGCATTTCTAAAAAGAACAGATATATTATAACAATTCTCTCTGCATTGTAGCAGTACTCACTAAAAAAGGTGCATTCCACTATAAAGACGGAGCAGAGTGGAGACGACGGCGAACACTACTCCGGGTAGAGGGCAGTGATTGCGGGCAACAGCAACAACCACGAGCACATGCCAAGCTGTCCAGCTCCAATCTCTCCCACACACACACAGTAGCACTAACAGACGGGCAGCAACGGTAGCAGCCGCCAAGCTCCTACCAATTGTTTTGGAGCGACTCGTGGTGTCGTTTGCGCAAGGCAAGCACGTTGCAATCGGGGAGTAGCAATACAGCCTGCATTTGCTTCCTTGGTCACCTTTCGGCAGCTACAGCCTGCAAGATTGGTGGTTGCTGCTTGTCCTCCTGCGTTTTGGTTCCAGAAATATCTGGTGTTTTTAGTGTTTGCGCCTTGCGCCGTTTGCTGAGGCCTGGGCTTTTCGTTTGTTCTTCTGGTGGAATTCAAGAAATGCTCCAAGTTCCAATTGGTGGCTGAAATCTCTGGAAGGGTTTAAGGTATAGTCTTTCTTACCCTTCACCATTGTTTCAGTATTCAAATTTAGGGAAAATTTCTTTTTTTTTTCTTTCTTTGTTCTGTGCTTGATTTTCGTTCTTTTCCCCCTTTTTGTTCTCCACTTGGGTTCACTGTGGCCAGCTTTTGGCTTCCTCTTCAGTAGCTGCTACTTCACTCCTAAATGTTCCTCAGTTTCTTCTCCATTTTTTTGTTTGCTGTTTTTGGCACCAAGAGATGGATGATTGAGTGAGAGGGTTGGGTGCGTTTCCGCATTTTCTTGAGAGCGGCAGCCTCTAGATCTGAGCAGGTGGAGGCATTTTGGTGTGCATGGTGTGAATTCCAGTTCGGGAGTATTTCTTTAGTTTCTTGTTTACTTTGAGGTGTTTTAAACTTTTCCCCTTTTGTTGCCGCACTGTTTGCTTGCTATTACCGCCGAAGTTGTAAATCCGTGAGGGGCTTCTGGTGGAGTAACGGACAATTCTTTTCTTTCTCTTCCAAATTTCTTTTTCGGAAATAATCTCAGGATCTGATAGAAAGAGATAGCAAACGTCCTGCTTTGAACTGCTAGTTTTTTTTTAAGTTTCCGATCACTAAACTGCAAATATTTTTAGTCTGAATGAGCAGTGAATTCCCCCCTTTCCATGTGATTTTTATCCAGCAGGATATCAATATTTTTCTTTAATTTTTCTAATTATGGATAGACAAGAAATGCACATTCTGTAGCTTCAAGGACATGTATTTTCAGTCCGCTAGTAGTTAGAAGAACAAGTAAAATTTACACTACTAGAAAGGCGATGCTGCTAAAAGTTTTCCTCCTCTTAGTTGCTAACTAACTTGTCCTTCAACCAGAGAAAAAGGAGAAATTGGCCTGAGAAGTAAGGAGGAATATGGCTGACATTGAAGCTGGCACGGTGGCCACGGACCTGGGCAGTTCAAGAAGTTCACAATATGACACTGCAACATTAATCCCAAACAGTGGCAATTTGGAAGGTTCAAGCCACAAGGGCACAAAGACCACCAGGTTCAAAGATGATGATGAGGTTGTCGAGATCACCCTCGATGTGCAACGCGACTCAGTGGCAATCCAAGATGTCAGGGCAGTCGATGATGGTGGCTCAGCGCACAGTGGTGGGTTTGATGGCCTTTCATTGGTTTCACCTTCCTCATCAAGGAGTGGCAAGCTGTCGTCAAAACTTAGGCAGGTGACTAACGGGCTAAAGCTGAAGAATTCAAGCAAGAAGGTGCCACAGGCCCAGGTTGCAAAGACTGTGAGGAAGAGATTTGACAGAAGCAAGAGCAGTGCTGCCGTGGCGCTCAAAGGCCTCCAGTTTGTGACTGCGAAAGTTGGCAATGACGGCTGGGCTGCAGTGGAGAAACGATTCAATAATCTCCAGGTTGACGGCATGCTGCTCCGTTCAAGATTTGGGAAGTGCATAGGTAATTTCAGAAGTTGGAGTGAACTTGAATTCTCCATAGAACTATTTGAAAGAACGGTAATTCAAGTGTTTGCTTTGGATTTTGCAGGGATGGAAGGGTCTGACGAATTTGCAATGCAAGTGTTTGATTCATTGGCGAGGAAGAGAGGGATAGTGAAGGAGGTGCTGACTAAGGAGGAGCTGAAAGATTTCTGGGAGCAACTGAGTGATCAGGGTTTTGACAACCGTCTTCGAACATTCTTCGACATGTTAATACTTTGTGCTGAATACTTTTGTCATGGTTTCCTTCTTTATAGATGTTACTGTATGTGATGAATGTGCCAAATCCCAATTTTCTACAAAATACTTTGCTCTTCACTTATAATTTTACAAAAATTTTCAAGCAAAACTTATCTATGTCTATGATGTGTTCAGCCATTTCATATAGCAATTAATGTCTGTTCATCCCTTTGTGCAGGGTTGACAAGAATGCTGACGGAAGAATCTCAGCAGAGGAGGTTAGGGAGGTAGGTCAGGAGATAAGAAACTGAAAAATCTAATGTCTTCATGTTGTACATTTAAGGTATTAAACAATTTGATAACATGCCTTTGCAGATTATTGCCCTTAGTGCATCAGCAAATAAACTTTCCAAGATCAAGGAGCAAGCTGATGAGTACACAGCCCTCATTATGGAAGAGCTTGACCCTACCAACTTGGGCTACATTGAGGTTTGTCCAATTTCACTCGTCAAAATTGCAACAAAATCTATGTCCTGACCTCACTAAACAATTGACAGCTTGAGGACCTGGAAGCACTCCTGTTGCAATCACCATCTGAAGCTGCTGCAAGATCAACGACCACCCACAGCTCCAAACTTAGCAAAGCTCTTAGCATGAAGCTCGCATCAAGCAAGGACATGAGTCCTCTTCACCATTACTGGCAGGAGTTCATGTACTTCCTTGAGGAGAATTGGAAGCGCATTTGGGTTATGACTCTGTGGCTCTCAATCTGCATTGCCCTTTTCATTTGGAAGTTCATCCAATACCGTAACCGAGCTGTATTTCACATCATGGGCTACTGTGTGACCACTGCAAAGGGTGCTGCAGAGACCCTCAAATTCAATATGGCCCTGGTCCTTCTTCCTGTCTGCCGAAATACAATCACTTGGATTCGGTCAAAGACACAAATTGGAGCTGTTGTACCTTTCAACGACAACATAAACTTTCATAAGGTAAAACCATATGGACTCAATTATTATTGAAGATAGCAATGGATCTTTCCATGTTGTGAAAGCTGTCCTTTCCATGTGAACATACTCTTTGTTATCAATGAGAGCCAATGAGAATAATCCGTTAAACCTGTTCGTCTGATAGATAATTTAGCGGTAAGCTAACTGTGACTCAACATAGCTGAGATGGAGGTATGTTATGTGCAGGTCATAGCAGCAGGTGTTGCAGTTGGTGTTGCTTTGCATGTAGGGGCTCATCTGACATGTGATTTTCTCGCCTGCTCCATGCAGTGATGCTGCCTATGAACCAATGAAGCCTTTCTTTGGGGAAAAAAGGCCACCAAATTACTGGTGGTTTGTAAAGGGAACTGAAGGGTGGACAGGAGTGGTCATGGTTGTGCTTATGGCAATAGCTTTTGTATTAGCCCAGCCATGGTTTCGACGTAACAGGCTCAAGGACTCTAATCCCCTGAAGAAAATGACTGGCTTCAATGCCTTTTGGTTTACCCATCACCTATTTGTTATTGTGTACACTCTGCTCATCGTCCATGGAACATGCTTGTATCTAAGCAGAAAATGGTACAAAAAAACGGTAAAAATATATATCCTGGTGGCAATAAAAAAACTAATGATCAAAATTGTTACTTACAGTGCATTTTTGTCTTTGTCAGATATGGATGTACCTTGCTGTTCCTGTCCTCTTATATTTAAGTGAGCGCATTCTTCGGTTATTTAGGAGCCATGATGCAGTTAGGATTCAGAAGGTATTGCCAACTAAACTATTTCTTTCATTTAGTTTTGCCTTGTTTCTCTGTTTGTCCTTTTGAACTTGAATATTTCAAACAATCACTTCTTTTCCTTTCGAAATATAGTCTGTCGCAGAAACGTACCAAACCTTTCCTTTCGAAATATAGTCTGTCGCAGAAACATACCAAACCTTTGAATACTGGAGATGTATTTTGAACAGCAAATTGGACTCCAAATTTTTTAAAACTCTGAATTCATTCCTTTTTGCTTTTTAACTTTTGTGCCCTCAACAGGTTGCGGTATATCCAGGGAATGTGTTGGCTCTCTATATGTCCAAGCCACCTGGTTTCAGATACCGGAGTGGGCAGTACATCTTCATAAATTGCCGTGCTGTGTCTCCATATGAATGGTAGCCACATTACACATTTTTTAAGAAAAGATTGCCACTACTTTAATTATAAATTCAACAGATGACTGTAGTGCCATAATTTGGTTCCCTCACAGGCACCCATTTTCCATTACATCGGCGCCAGGAGATGATTATCTCAGTGTCCACATTCGCACAAGGGGTGATTGGACTTCACGGCTTAGGACTGTTTTCTCTGAGGTAAATCAGCTTCTTTTAGCCTTCGGTTTGTCTGTTGATCAGCTCCTATTGTAGTTTATCAGCTCCTATTGTAACAAGGCTTAGGAACTTGTGGACAATGAATTTACATCTGAAGAACAGTGTTGCAGCATTACTTAGTTATAGCGAGTGCTTAGATATTTCTTGTGCCAAATATATCAAAATTTTAGTTAAAAAGCTTAAAACTTCTGAAACATGGCCAACTGTTAAGTTTGTTCATTTGTTGTATCTGATGCCATCCATTTCTCTACTTGATGGAACTGACAATAACCCTAAATGTGAACCAGGCATGTCGGCCTCCCACTGACGGAGAAAGTGGACTCCTTAGAGCTGACCTTTCCAGGGGAATCAGTGATGAAAATGCAAGGTGGAAAAGAATTTCTTAATTCGTTTCCAAAACGTGGCACAGTTATTCCTTACTTTTATCTGATCATAAACTTTGTTTGGCATGTACTAGATTCCCAAAACTTTTGATTGATGGACCATATGGTGCTCCAGCACAAGATTACCAGGAATATGACGTGCTACTTCTCATCGGACTAGGCATTGGAGCCACCCCATTGATCAGCATTGTGAAGGATGTGCTTAACCACATTCAGCTTGGGGGATCGGTGGCAGGCACAGAGCCTGAGGGCAGTGGCAAGGCAAAGAAGAGACCATTCATGACGAAGAGGGCCTACTTCTACTGGGTCACAAGAGAAGAGGGCTCCTTCGAATGGTTCAGAGGGGTCATGAACGAGGTGGCTGAGAAGGACAAGGATGGAGTGATTGAGCTCCACAACCACATCTCAAGTGTGTATCAGCAGGGTGATGCTCGTTCTGCTCTCATTGTCATGCTCCAGGAACTCCAACATGCAAAGAAGGGTGTTGATATCTTGTCCGGAACTAGCGTGAAGACTCACTTTGCCAGGCCTAATTGGCGAAGCGTCTTCAAGAGTGTTGCAGTCAACCATGAGAACCAGCGTGTCGGTATGTATTGTTCCTGCCTTGTCAAATCCAGTACTATGCATGAAGATGTCAATTGGTCCCATCATCTGTTGACATTTGATTGTGGTTCAGGGGTTTTCTACTGCGGTGAGCCGGTCCTGGTGCCGCAGCTACGGCAGTTGTCAGCAGATTTCACCCACAAGACAAACACAAAGTTTGAGTTCCACAAGGAGAACTTCTGATGGTATGACTTGCGAAGGATATGGTCTCCTGGTGCTTGATGATGTGAATTATAAGGTTTTTATAATATATATAGGTAGAGCAATAAAATGGAGTAATTTTTCGCTAGATTTCAAAATTCCACCATGTCTTTTTTGTTTTGCATGTGTGCTCTGTCCATTCCTGTTTACTCCTACTGGAAGGAGCCATGGAGTGCGCACGTTATGTTGTTGCCTAAGCAGATATCAACACCCTTGTATTTCACCCGCATAACAGACAAAATTTGAGATCTTCTTGTATTTGAAAGTTGTGAACAAGTGTCCCGGGCATGTGTAACCTTAAAGTTGGCATTTCGTTTTTGAGCTGATCTTGGCAAGTCCAGTGCTGTTATGCGTATGTCTGCTACTGTTCAGTTACTATTTAGGGTATGTTCTTTTTGGTTTTGGTTTTTGGTTGAAATTTTTGAATTTTAGCTGTTTGCGACAGATATTACGGAAAGAGAGATACTCGTTTGCGATTTTGGATGGTACAGATATTGAGCTTTTAATGTGTACTACAATTAACTTGTAGATCCGTTTTAAAAAAAATACTCTGTTTGAAAGTTAGGTACTATAGCAAAAGCTAAAAGTTATTTTTAGAAGCTGAAAAAAACAGACCATCATGCCTTGCAAAGCATTGCCCTGTATAGATGATGAGCAGCAACATTCACGCTGGATTGCTGTGCTGATATCGACAAGTTACACTTTGTGCATTCGTCAGATTGTTCTTGTTTCTAGACAATGGCATACAATAACAGATCGATGCATTGTGTTGCATGCATTGTTGGAATTATCCGTTGTATTATTCGGTTTTTTTCTTTTTGTATTATAGTGTTTTTCATTATTTCTATTATTTCTTTATTTTTTAATTGAACAAAAAGCTAACGGTTCACTTTTTTTCAGTTTCTAAAACTATTTTTCTATAGTAACTAACTTTTAAATAAATTATTTTTTCAAGATAAAATTTACAAATTGATTATAGTAGACACTACAACAATTTTATTTATATTAGCTAAAATCGTATGCAAGTCTCTCTTTATATTGTCTTTCACGAACAACCAAAAACAATAAGCTATGTCTTGAAAGAATAGATCTAACAGTTGTTATAGCTAAAGATGGCAATGGGTCTATACCCATTGGGTTTCACCACCCCAAACCCACCTCCATTAAGCAAAAACATCCCCGCTGGAGGACCCAATAACACAGGCAGGTACAACATTTCCCCCAAACCCATACCCGCGTGGGTGAAATAAACCCGACAGGTGACCTATACCCGAGACATGATATACAAGATTAAGGCCATACCCAACATAATAGTGCATAATCCAATCCAACATAATAGTGCATAAACCATTCCAGAATACAACCATCATGAGTTATATGACATAATAGTGCAGCGGCGAACGGATTGGAATTTGGAAGGCGGCAGAAATGGGGAATTGGGAATTTGGGGTCTGGGCGTCTGGCTGGCACAGCACTCTGGCCGTCTGGCCTTTGGCGGCCGTCTGGGAGACTCTGGGGATTGGGGAATAGGGTTAGCCAGTTAGGGTTTTAGTTTCCATCTATTGGGCTGGGCTAAATATAATTATTTGTTGTGTGGGCTAGGCTACAAATAGATGGCCCATAAATACTCGGGTATCCATTGGGTAATGGGTATGGGTAGTGTCAAACCATACCCATACCTGTATACCCATTGGGTCCTATTTTTCTCCATTAGTAGACCCATGGGTAGACATTTTAACCCATAAGTGTACCTTAATGGGGTAATTACCCATCAGGTTTCGGGTTATGGGTACCCATTGCCATCTTTAGTTATAGCTGTTATAGTGTCATTTTTAGCTAAAAGACAAAAGCATGCACGCCTCTTACATCTGAAAGTGATTGTTCTCAACCATGCATATGTGCGCTCCAGCGATTGTGTGGCCGCTTGCATGTCAGGCTCTCTCTCGCTCTATCTTTCTTTTAAAGGAAAATCTTTTTAGGTCTTATCATGACTCTTGTCTAAGTACTTATTTGAATTTATAAGCCTTAGATTTTGGTTTTTTTATATTATAGCTGTTTTTAGATTTTTTTTAGTATAATTAAATTTAAAAAACAATAGAAAAAATTATATCATTATAGACAATATAAAGCAAAAAAACTAAAAAAAGTCTAAAAACCAAAATCTATGAAATTAAAAAGCTAAAATCTAAAATCAGAAGTTTGTTGGAGCAGACCTAACTTGCTTCGAGAGTTCGAGCCCAGTCTAGGGTGGCTCTCTCTCTCTCTCTTCGTCTCATCCCAAAGTTTGGTGGATGCTCTCGTCGTCGCGCGTCCTCCGCCTCCACCGCATCACGGCCGGTGCATGCCGGCGCGTGGGAATGGGAGGCCGCGCGTGGCGGCCATCAGCCAGCCACCGGGAGGCTCCTGTAAACCCCGGCGGCGATGATGAGCTACACGTTGGGTGGAGGAAGCATATCTGCATATATGTATATATGTATGTGGAGGGGTCCCTCCTGACTCGCGAGATGCCCATGTCGCCTCAGGCACGTACATATACCACGCGGCTGGAGTATACAAGATCACTAGAAATACAACCCGCGCGATAGCGCAATGCCGCGTAATAACGTTGGATGGGACTCCCTATTATGTGATCTTTCCTTTGCTTATGAAACGGGAAGACGAATGTTTTTGGTGATTGAGTTAGCCGATGAAAGAAGTAATGTGCAATGAAAGAGATGAAAGAAATAACCAACAAAAATCATCTCGAAAGTGGGACAGCTGAGACACGCATGTAATCGCCAACATAACTCAGTACAGAGATTGCCTTTCGGCCAATCGCTAAACCACAGAAATGCAATCTATTCTGTTGTTAATCTTTTGTTACAAGAAAGACAGCTACAAAACCATGCAAACATGGAACAAACTGCATCAAGAATACTTCTCTCTTCCAAATTATGGACAGGGTAAACTAAGGCTTCAGAGATTATTTATGACATCAAAGAGTTCTCAACAGACCGTTGTGAGATTATCTATATCTTCTCATCATCAGGATCCATCAGTTAGCTAATATGAATCAACCAAAGCAATTTGAACTCAAATGAATTAAATTGCTAACCTGCTTTTGCGCTCTGCATACTGTAATCTGGAAAAGTACGACATCGATATAGCACAAGTGGAGCAAGACAATACCTCCAATTTTACTGAATATCGCAAAAAACACTGAAGACAAAATTTATTGGTCAGGATTGCAGGAACCATATTTGAGCTAGCTATTTAAGTTGATACATATGTATGTGTAGTCACCAGACAAATGCTGCACCACTCCACACCACTGCGTCTGTTATTGTGAAAATAAGGCTCATTGAAGAGTTGGGCAAAGGGGAATTTGAAAGGTTTGCTTTAGGTAATTCCCATCGTATTACATCACGTACTATTAGGAGGACATAATCATCTTCCTCCGACTGAAGACGAGAGCGAAGCGGCGACGGTGGCGAGCTGAGGTGGGAGCGAAGGGATGGAGTGGGAGGCGGCGGTGGCGGCGAGCTGAGGTGGGAGCGAAGGGCGGAGTCGGAGGAACCTGAGGGCGAGATCGTAAAAGAATTACACGGGGAAGGGTGGAGAAGTATTTGGACGTTTCTCGAAGGGCTTGGGTGTTATTTTGCATAGATGGAGGACCACTAGATCCAACCCAACGGTTATTATGAAATTGGAGCAAGATCGGACGGTTGAGATCGACTAGATGATGTGGCGTGATATTTTTGCTGGAATCCTAGGGGTGGAAACGGATCGGATACGATCGAATAGTCTCAAATATGAACATGAATATATATTTTTAAAACATATATAAATACGAATTCGAATATTCTCGAATACAAATACGAATCGAATGTCGTAACGAATACGAATTCGAATCGGATATATACTTAATTCGGTCAAATATGAATATTCTCCTACGAATATCGTAATTGATCGGTTTTTCTGGTTACCGGTTTCAAATTCAAATTTCGACACTTGAAATTTAGCAAGTTTTTTTTCCAGTTACTAGATGATACGCATAGAAAACGGATCGAATACGAATAGAATAGTCTCGAATATGAATATTTTCAAATATGGATACGAATATTGTCGAATACGAATACGAACATTTTTGAATATAGATTTTGCTTATCACATTCGTGTTCTCTCGAATATAAATATAGAATAAAACGGATTATCTGTTATAGTTTTCCACCCTAGGAATCCCCAGCGATAGTAAATAGAGGGGGAATGGAATGAATCTGTGGGTCGCCATCCATGTCGTGAAGGAGAGCTCGTCTTTTGGTTGCACCTTAACGACAGAAAAAGGTAAATTTGCCTTTTGTTCTGAAGCCTCCTTTTACCATGGTGAAGAGTGATGCAGGTTAATCAATGCTTCGTAAATGTTGCTACAGTATTTTAATCGTTAAACAGTAAGAAAAATCTTCATTCTGAGCGGGGCCTTACTCGTAAGGTCATTGTTCATGTTTGTTTAGTCAACGCAGCAATCCTATTATGCTACGTTTACTTGCAGGAACTAATAACGTGTGCAGCTTTAAATTGGTTGACAGAGGTAAGGCTGTAGGTTCAAGCCTCGAACCGAGTTAATTTCAAGAACATGCTTTTGTTTCTTTTCTACAGTGAAAGAGTTAGCATGCTGCTTCCAATTTTACTCGCAAAAACACTGAAGAACAAATTTAATTGGTCAGGAATCAGGATTGCAGGAACCATATTTGAGCTAGCCATTTAAGCTGATAAAACCGAATTACATATGTATGTGTAGTCACCGGACAAATGCTGCACCACTCCACACCACTGCGTCTGTCATTGTGAAAATAAGGCTCATTGAAGAGTTAGGCAAAGGGGAATTTGAAAGGTTTGCTTTAGGTAATTCGACATCTTATTACATCACGCGCGTACTATTAGGAGGACATAATCATCCTCCATGGGATTAAGATGACATGTGGGAGCAAATTATCAAGAAACCGGTTAATCAAGGTCTGCAAATGAACAACTTTTTCTCGTGTCTTTAGTAACATACATGTGATGCATCTCACAAATCTGAAAAGCTGCTGTGTAGCCCTGTGAATGGTCTTGAAAAACATATATTTGTCTTCTCTAGGCCTGGAGTATGACAAATTATTCCTAACTGCAAGTGGACATTCTGTAAGGGCTTTTAGACTGAAAATAAACATATATTTTGACTGAAAATAAATAGTAGTGTCTAAAATAAGTGGCTTTTAGATAGAGGACGCAAGTTGTGAAAAAAAAATGAAGGAGAAATGCGTGCACGAAACGGGAGTGGGAGGAGCGGGGTGAGTGATTGAAAGACCAAATATGGCAACAGAGAGAGGTGAATGATGCCAATTCTGATTTCTCCCTAAATAATCAAGATTATATTCTCAGACACCTATAGAGGTGTAGAACGCAGAATCATAAGCTAAAAAACAAACCAACTGGCCCAAATTAATAAAACTTCGATCCTAATCCTTTCCGGCGGTCTGACCGGCCTCTAAATTGTGGTCTGATCGCCTGGGGCAGTCTGACCGGCCTCTAAATGGTGGTCTAACCGCTGCTACAGTAAAATAAGGGTAATAAATAGTGTTTTCAGTCCGATTTCAATCTGAAAATCGATGAAACTTTTGATCCGTCGATCAAAAGATATGAAATTTTACAGAGACTTTCTCTAGATTATCAAAAACCTATTCCAATAAACAATCATAAAAATCATGGTTAAAGTTGAGACCTTTTTAGTTTGTTGGAAGGTTGCACTGAAACCGAACTAAAACCTCAAACGGTGAATCCAACTTGCTCGTGGGTAGATGATAACCAAGATGACTCTAGATGTATTTTTATATATCACAGCAAGCTAGAACACCAAAGAACTTTATCCAAAAACCTTGAAACAAGAAATTACTCGAAGAGGCCAAAATCAACCAAAAATGAGTTTCTTTTTGAACTTGCTATCAAAGTGCCTAGATGATAGGAAATTGATTTTTAGAAGTTATTTCCATCTCAATCATATTCTTGGTGATGAGGGGGTGGCCCGATCTTCCGATGAGAAGGATAAATTCGATTTGATATGACGTTGACGAAGAGGCTACTTGACCGAGACGACCAAGTCCGTCCTGCAATCGCTACACCACACCCTAGTCGCTATCAACCGTGCCAAGAACGCGGTTGACCTGAACACAAGGTTCAATTCCTGCAAACAATCGAAGAACAAGCAAGAACAAGATAAAGAGCAATCTGAATATTGCATATATGAATGAAGAACACAAAGGGGTTGAGGCCTGCAATCGCAGTTGTTGGTCTAGTCGACACAAGAACACACGACGAAGTTTCACGGTGGAAAACTAATCTAAACAAGCCTGAGTTACATGGCCAAATGAGCCTCTATTTATAGGGACACACAGGTCCTTGCATATGGAAAGTTCTCAACACATGGAAAGTATTCAAATCATAGCTGATTCTATCTCTGTTTCCAAAACCGAAGATTGTTTTGTTGATTGCGTCGCGCACAAAAGGAATTTTCGATGGGGTCAGATCCGTTGTAAAGAGGACGGAATAAGCTTTCCATGCTGTACTCACACATTCCAATTGGACTCTTGATGCGAAATCTATGAGCATTTAAATTGGGACCTATCAGGCTGAGTCAGCGTCCCCTTGTTTTGGTAATTCCAATGCGCACAGAACGAATTTGGAGGTGGGACCAAATCCATTGGAAAGTGGACGAGCTTTTCTTTCTTTGCTGTACTTGCACACCTCAAACGGAGTTTTTATGCAAAAGTTATACACATTTGAAGTCCGACCTATCAGGCTGACTCTAAATTGATCCGCAAGCCGAATTGAATTCTAAAATGCGTCCCATTTGAACTCTTGCTTGAATTGATCTAAAAGTAACGTGGTGACCTTGAGCAAGAGTTGGAGAAGGTGTTGACTTGGTCTTGATATATTGGTCGGCTTCCCTTTGGTGGACCCCAACCACGAGCGCATAGCGTTGATGCAATCCTTATACAACTAGACAAAAATACATTTTCATCTTTAGATAGCATCATATTCTCAATTAAAATAAATTGAAACCGAAGAAACGAATTCACCATTTGTTTATTCTTGGGAGGTTTGGTTGTATGAGTATGTGGTATGGTCACATCATCCTCCCTTCTTGACGAAAAACCGTCCTCGGTTTTAATAGATGTGTGGTCTCACGTATTGCATGATCTTGATCATAAATCTCGGTACATGACACGAACGCAACAAATTCGTATTATGTAATATCATAAGTTCTTTATCAAACAAAGTAAACTCTCTTAGAAACGATTGTACTGATTGGTAGTATTATCACTAGATGGCGTATGTTCTTCATCTTGCTCCCATTCTTTAGAAAAGGTTGTATTGGACTGTGACTTGATATTGATGATCTCAATGAGAGGCAAATTCTTTTCAGCGCAAATAGGAAATGGTTGTGGTGTATGGAAGCAGCTCACAACACTCCCCTTCTTGAAAGGTTTCATGTAGCTTACAAACAAAGAAGAGATAAACTAGAAATAATAAGGTTAGTACCATTAGTTTTCTCTACATGATTATGTTTCTCCTCCAAATTGGAACCCTTCAGTTCTGAATTTATCCAAATTCGATGAACCATATAATTTCCCTTTTCATCATACTCGCCTATTAAGTAAAATTTATAACTAAATAATGAAAGCGAATTGGGAATCTCAAATAACTTCTTTGTTAGACAACTCAGTTCACAAGGATGATCAATCTCAATATAACCGAAAGTGTGCGAAGAAGAAATCTCATTCAGTTTATCTATAGCATGGATCAATTGCATATTGACAAAATCAAAACCATTTATTTCAGCATATGGATTTAAAATTAAAATAGAAGAATCAGTTTAACTTCGGTTGTGGCAAAGATATATGTAAGAAATTAGCACACAACTCATTATCAATACTTAAATCAATGCAATGGAATTTTGTACTTGGAACATGTGTATATCGAATTACTTTTCACAATGTTTTGCTCTAATGTAGCATGAACAGTGGACAATAGTTGTTCTTCACATGCATACTCACCATGAGTGATGATAGCACCATTATATTTACCTTTCTCGTCTCTCCTCACATGATGTAGGGCATCCATCATCTCATCTTCCTTCTCAAGTAATGGAGTCGGTAGCTCAAGTAACTCATTCTTCTCTTCCGCATTGTTCTCAACTTGCTGCAAGTTGTTAGTCACGTAAGAAGGCACAACTACATGTTTGCTCTCATGTGTCCCATTATCAAGTATTCTCAATTCTTTCTCAATCGACTCTCAATCTTACAAGCAAGTATAAACAAATGAGAGAGAGAATTATATTCTTTGTGAACTAGAATTTCCGAATTTCTGATTAAGCCCACATAAGAATCTATTCTCTGTAGTTTCAGCATGTTCCTCAAAACCACAACAGTAATAAACAAGTTTTCAATTCATGATAGTATTCTCTTACAGTTCTACTACCTTGTCTTAAATGTTGCAATCTAGCTAGCAAATAATCGGCATGATTTTTAGGAACAAATTCATCTCTCAAAAGTTTCTTCAATGCATTCCAAGTTTGGGGTGCTCTACCATGTTTACCAAGATATTTCCACTAACTTATTGCATTATCACTGAAAACACTAGTGGCAGCTCTAATCTTTTGCCTATCCGACCAATCATAATATTCAAATTCTTTGTCTAATGCTATCTCCCACTCAATATAGGCATCAGGATCAAATTTACCAAAGAAAGAATGGAAAAGCATACTTGACTTTAGTTAATGCATCATCATTGTCATTTGGAGATGAACGGTTCGAGAAAACAAATAGCACGTCGAGTAGCTTGGGATGAACGTTTATCAAGGTTCTCAACTCGTTGTTGATGGTGGTGAGGGTCTTATTAAGCCGATCCAACACGTTGTTGGTCTCACGAAAATTCATACTATGTGATCTTGAACCTGTCATGGTTAGTAGAAAAACAAGGAAATACACAAGAATTATGTAAGTCCCTATAAACTACTAGGAAGTGGAGCTTGACAAGTCACACATCTCTCAAACTCTTACCAAGCTCTTACAAATTCTTACCAAAGCAAATGTGGTGCAACCGGTGGTCTGGTTCGTGATAGTCTTGACTTGAGTGATGAGTATAGCGATTACGGTGCGTCAAGGCCTGTAACGTTAGTAGTAGGTGTAGCTTGGAAGGCTCTAGATATGTAGCAATGGAGAACAATCGGTTAATTTCAGAAATTGCATGGAATTGAATTATAGTTCAGATATCTAGCACTTAGCCTTATGTTGCTGATCAAAGAAGGATAGATGAAGGCTAAAACAAGTGGATATCAAAGTATAGGAGTGGTAGACACAAGATAATTCAATTGAATGCAATTGGAAGTGGAAAGCACAACTATTGACCCAAAATATTAGAATGTCAGATTTTTGTCCACTGGACCAGTTGTCGGTATTTTGGCCGTAACTTTTTGTCAGTTGCCTCTTTTTGGATGATTCTTTTTTTCCTGGTTTACTGACGGCTTTTTCTACAACTTTTCTTTTGGGGACAACTTCTGAAAACTGACAGAAAAATTCTCACAAAAATCACAAGTGAAAACTGTTGCAGATTCGAAACAGAAATTTGGGTCAACTTTCACCGCATGTATCTTTTACTTGCAGTATTGGAATGAAGAAAAATTTTGCAAGCAGATGGATAATGAAGTTAGGAGTCTAATGGAAGTGGTTGCACTCAAAAAGGATCAACGAATCAAAAGTTATGCTATTTTTGGTGGCGGCTGCACAAGAGGGAGTCTTCTGGCCGAAAATCGGAGATGTGTTCTCGATGGATTTGGAAGTGGTGATTTTTGTTTTTGGACTTTTATGGGACCAAGAATATGACCAGCAACAAGACAAAGCTAAAACGGACAGAAATTCAATTTAGCAAACCGAAACTAACAAATTGAAAGGCACAACGGGGTTTGGACAGCGGAAATAACTCTTTTTGTAGGGCAATTTTCTGGTTATAGGTTTGAAAAACAAATCTAGATGGATAATCTCACCGCAACCGTGCTCGATACCAACTGATGAGGGGGTGGCCCGATCTTCCGATGAGAAGGATAAATTCGATTTGATATGACGTTGACGAAGAGGCTACTTGACCGAGACGACCAAGTCCGTCCTGCAATCGCTACACCACACCCTAGTCGCTATCAACCGTGCCAAGAACGCGTTGACTGAACACAAGGTTCAATTCCTGCAAGCAATCAAGAACAAGCAAGAACAAGATAAAGAGCAATCTGAATATTGCATATATGAATGAAGAACACAAAGGGGTTGAGGCTCGCAATCGCAGTTGTTGGTCTAGTCGACACAAGAACACACGACGAAGTTTCACGGTGGAAAACTAATCTAAACAAGCCTGAGTTACATGGCCAAATGAGCCTCTATTTATAGGGACACGCAGGTCCTTGCATATGGAAAGTTCTCAACACATGGAAAGTATTCAAATCATAGCTGATTCTATCTCTGTTTCCAAAACCGAAGATTGTTTTGTTGATTGCGTCGCGCACAAAAGGAATTTTTCGATGGGGTCAGATCCGTTGTAAAGAGGACGGAATAAGCTTTCCATGCTGTACTCACACATTCCAATTGGACTCTTGATGCGAAATCTATAAGCATTTAAATTGGGACCTATCAGGCTGAGTCAGCGTCCCCTTGTTTTGGTAATTCCAATGCGCACAGAACGAATTTGGAGGTGAGACCAAATCCATTGGAAAGTGGACGAGCTTTTCTTTCTTTGCTGTACTTGCACACCTCAAACGGAGTTTTTATGCAAAAGTTATACACATTTGAAGTCCGACCTATCAGGCTGACTCCGAATTGATCCGCAAGCCGAATTGAATTCTAAAATGCGTCCCATTTGAACTCTTGCTTGAATTGATCTAAAAGTAACGTGGTGACCTTGAGCAAGAGTTGGAGAAGGTGTTGACTTGGTCTTGATATATTGGTCGGCTTCCCTTTTGGTGGACCCCAACCACGAGCGCATAGCGTTGATGCAATCCCCTTATACAGCTAGACAAAAATACATTTTCATCTTTAGATAGCATCATATTCTCAATTAAAATAAATTGAAACCGAAGAAACGAATTCACCATTTGTTTATTCTTGGGAGGTTTGGTTGTATGAGTATGTGGTATGGTCACATCACTTGGCATAGCAAGATAAAGAAGAGGAAAGAGGAGATATCAAAACCAATCGAAATAAGAGCAAATGAATCAAAACACGAAATAGACAAAGAGATCATTAAAGATTGATATATTGCCATTTGAAGAGATAGGTTTTACTGTCACTTCACCTTGGAGGATAGAGAGCGCACCATATACTCAAAACCCTAACCCTAAAACATCAAAACACAAGAGATGTGGGTTAGATGGCTAACCATAGGTCTACATCCCAACCCCTTTTTTAGATGGACTAGCTAGCCCCATCTATCCCTTAGTGGATACTATCCACTTAGCACAATGGAGGAAACCCATTAACCCTATGCACACGGGTTTTAATTTACACATATCACTTATGCATGTTTTTCAAAGCGCATAAGTCCGAATCCATTAAGTCTTTTGTCTTGACCTGTCTCAATCAAATTAGCTCCACCTTGACCTAAACCACTCTTCAACGCGTCGCCCACACACTGCGGTTTTGATCCAAGATGGTTTCCGATGTTTAGGACAAACTATGAAATACCCCTCGTTGACCTGATCATCACCATCCATTGCAACCAATCGTCATGCTCGCCACGTGTAGATGCACCACTAGCATACCACGCGTCGCCAAGTCTCTCTTGTCCCAGTTCCACTAAACCACGGCTCACTTGGACCGTCCAAGCCTCATGGTGCAGTCCCACTGTTTGAACTCGCCTTCAACATTTTCTGTCTTTCTTATGCCATGCTTGAGTTCATCATCTCACCTAGCATTCTCGATTGTTCTAGACCCCAACTCCTCCATGAATCTAACCCCGATCCTCACCATTGACCATGGTTGACTACGTAGCTACGTGGCTCAAGTGAGAAGCACAAAGAATAAAAGAATCATGAAGATGCGGGTTTGTGCATATAATGTACCAAGTGATGAAACCGATGCATGTAGAGATAGTTCGAGGGAGTCTGAATGCATAAAGACGTGATCACTAGTCATTGTGTACTATGAGCTATATGTCAAAACATGCGGAGATACTTTGATTGAAAGTAAGGATTCTTGGCTTATCAATTGTATCAATTGACGATTTTGTATTGTAGGGTGCTACGTGACAGTTTGTTTATTGTTGGTTATAGGACTCCAAAGCTAAGTCATGGTGAGACAAAAGGGATTAGGACTAAGTTAGGGGAGCTGAGGTCCAGAGCAATCAAGGTGACACTAGAAGATGACTCAGGCTAGCGAAGTTATTACAAGCTGGGAAGGCAAGGAACTGAAGCAGGAACTACCAGTGGTAGATATGACAGGCAATAGTAAGGAGGGTCAGAGCTAAGCTTAGAAAGGAGCTGAGGCCCAGAACGATCAGCGAAGCCAAGTGCCGTCATGGTGAGTGGAGAGGCATATGGCACGCCAAGTGACTTAGGGCCGTTTGTATGCGATGATGGTTCGATGGGATTCGGAAGTGTGAGAGGCTTAGCGGCAACTCATTAGGTTCACATGGAGTTGAAGATGAAGTACGAGGCTGTTTCAAGCCAAAAGAAGCCCAAAACTTCGTGGAAGGTGGTTTAGGGGCAAAATGATTTTTTTTGCCCCAAACTGAAAAGTTAAGACTTGATCAAACCATGGCGTGAGGAGGCACAAGAAAGGTGATTTAGGTCAAGAATGTGCTAAAAATATTAAATGGATCAAGTATTGATTCACTAAATGGTTAATGGTTGTGTGCGCTTTGAGAAGCACGCATATATGAGTGTAAAATTCGGTATAGAGTTGAGTTAACGGGTTAGCAAGTTGATGAAACCCATCTAAAGATGTTGGTTAGGATTTCTTGTAAGTCTTCACTATATAAGAAGGTGAGTTGAGAGAGTAAGGTGAGCTCTCAAGGAAGCCAAGTGGAGTAGATTAGGCTTTTTTTTGGAGGGAATCTTTGAGAGATGAGTTGTGGGTTTTTCTCTTGAGCTTTTTATCATTCTTGGGCTTTATGAGTGGCTAGAGAGTGGCTGCAAACATTCATCTTTAAGTATCAGTAGATATGCAAAATTCGTTAAAATGTTCCTCCTCGCTGTGAAGTATTGAAATCTTGATTTAGCTTGTTTTTATATTTTCTTCTCCTCTTTTGATATTGCTTTGTGCTAAAGATATGTCAGTGATGGAAATATCTTTTGGAGACCAGATCTTATCCATCTATGCACCTTTCATAGAAAGTTCTTATGCTTACCCATTTTTGATTCACGAAATGACGATTTTGGGGCTTTTGATCTTGATGATTTTTTTTGCTTGGGTTGCTGTTGTTGTTAGGCTTGCAAGGATGTGTGATAGTGGATCCAAGGTCATTTCAACAATTTTTTACCCATAAGCAAGTCTTAATTCAAGTTCATTCGTTCAAATTGAAAAAAAATCAGAACTTTGCTTATGATCTTGATTTTTTTTATCGGAATTGGTTCCTAATGTCCTAAAGAAGTTGCATGCTAAATTTAAACTGATTTGGAATTATGGTTCAAAAGTTGTATAAATTTCTCTCTTTAGTTGTTTTGCTGATTCTGTCGAAAGATTAGACCGCTCGTGTAAACGAGGTCAGACTTCTCAAGGCTAGTCAGACTACTAATAGGAGAGGTTAGACCATATATTTGATCAATTGCCCTTTGCACTGAGGTCAGACTGGCAAGGCATGTCTTGACTCATTTGGCTCTTAGAGTTTTTTTTATCTCTTTTTATGGTGTATCATCTTCGGTCACTATAGTTTTATATAGCTATTGGAGTGAAGAGTTTTAATTTCACTTCAGAAAAATATTTTAAAAAGACTTTGATATTGTTGGCTCCTATTCACCCGGTGAGGGCCGCTGTTCACAGTGCTATATAATGAGTCAATGGCATGCTGGAGAGCCCGTAAGACTTGTCTTAACCTCACGATGACGATGGGAGATTCGTGCGATCCCAACTCGACCCACCACGTGGTCGCTCGACCGGCGGAGGTTCTCGCGGCGCCCTCATGGCAATGCCGTGAAGAAACCCCGCACGTCACTCGATGATGCAAGTATCCAAATCAAGGGACCACCATTCACTCCCACCGCCAAGTCGAGGAAGCGAGCGATCCTGCCGTGTGGCAAGATTTGCTCAAGGGCTCCTTCGGATGAGAAGCGCGGGCACGGAGTGCCAACCACGTCAATTCGGTAAGGTCCGCATCGTATCCTCTTACAACCTCCTGTGCTGCTGTTCTTCGCTATATTAGCACTAGGAATTGTCCTCTTAAATCGGCAAGGTACGGTAACTCTCGCGCAGCCGTGAGGTGTTTGCGAGAATGCCGCAACCGTGAGCGGAGTGCGCCTTAATCTATACCGTGTATGTACTAGTTATCACAAGATATTAGCGCGCCATGCCAAAAGCAGTTAATGCAATCGTCTTTGTCGATGGCATACTGGCTGCAATTGCTCCCTACTTACTTCTAACTTCTAACGCAATAATTTCCCATTTCTGACTCTTGAATAACAAGTAAAACAAAAGAACCCAAGTTCTTGCCTAATTTATTCACAGCAAGCCCCAAAACTAGAATCTGGAGAGAGCTAAAACCTACTAAAATATTCTTTCTAAAAAAACTACTAAAATAAATTCGTCTTCAATAACAAATTCTGAATGAGCTTGCGCTCACGGTTGGCTACAAAGTGCCCACCAGCAAGCCTAAGTCCACAACACTGGATAATCATAGTGCAACTTCAGCAACTAATAATTGCATTCATAATGTGTTGTAAATAATGCACAGAAAAATAGAGACAAGAGACACAAATTTTTACGTGAAAAACCCTTACAGAAAAAAACCACGAACACTCGAAGGCAAATCACTATAATGAGGAGAGATTACAATGAAGTGCTTCTCTTGAGGCTTGATACCTATGGACTACTGGGGTACATATATAGTGTGGAGGAATAGAGTCCCACATGAAGAGAAAACCGAATCAGAGTCCTACACAGATACGGTTACGAATTCGGATCACTTTTCAACAATCTTCATCTTGAACCGAATTCTCTCCAGTAGTCGAAGAATGTCATGAACTCCTCTAATAAAATTAGCATGTACACCTTGAGTGCCGAAAATCCAAAAGACTAGTGAGTAATACTAACTAAGTCTGAGCAAACATGAAACTTAGATGCAGGAACTGGCTTTGTCAACATATCAGCTGGATTATCATAAGTACTTATTTTGCAGACTTTAAAATCACCTTGAGTAATGACACCTCGAATATAGTGATACCTGATATCAATGTGTTTTCACTACAACACAACACCTTTGTAGAGACATCTTATTTGTAAAGTAGAGACGTTTTATTTCATCTTAAGGGGCTCATAGAGTCATTTTTATAGAGCGTCTCCCCATGGACCGTGTCAAGAAACATAGAGACGCTTTGTTAAGCATGTGTATATGATATAAGACATTTCATAGAGACGTTAAATTGCATGTCTTTGCATGTAAAGACGTTTTAGTAGATACATTTACATCACATCTCTACTTATATAAACACGTGCTTTATTGCGTGCCAAAAGACATAGAGATGTTTCTACAAATATATTTAATTCATGTTTGCATAATTATAACTATTTTGTAGAGATGTTATATAACACCTCTATAACCGTAGAGACGTCTTTTTGTATGCTCTAGCTATAAAAATATTTTATTTCGAAATTGGTTATTGCATTGTGCGAGGTACGGAGGCATATATTCATTGAGAGACATTAATGCATATATCTAATGTAGTCATTTCATATGTAGCATCATATTCTCACTGTCAACAAACTAAAAAATAGTGGAGCATGCAACGCACTCCATAACAGCAATAGGTACTTGTATTAATAGCAACTGGAGTTCACAAGGAAATCAAACGTCTATATAAAAGGAAAAGAGTAAATCTATGAAAGGAAAAGGGAATCAAATATCCATCTAAATAGTTGGAATCTATCACATCTATATAAAAGGAAAAGAGTAAATCTATGAAAGGAAAAGGGAATCAAACATCCATCTAAATAGTTGGAATATATCTATAGGTTTCTTCAAGCATAAATGAGTCGCCAGCTCCTCCATCTTCACTGCATTCTCCTTATTTTCCTCCACTATCCTACAAAATAAGTCAGTTGAAGAAGAATAAATCCACTAGATATAAGGCCTATTGAAAAATATGATAGACCAATAACAGAACCAATAGCATCTCTTATTGTATGGAATGTTCTATATGGTCTAGGTAGACTCTGATCTCCAATACTTGTAACAGTGTGAACAACAACTCCATAGTATTCTTCTCCAAGCATGTTTCCTCCAACCACACATGTTTTATCTTTACTTACTAGACTTCCTTTGGTCACAATTTTATTTATGTTATGTGGATTCACCGAAAACAAGAAGACTTCACTTTTATCCTATCATTTTAAGAAATAAAACACTGTTATCCATGAGCATGAAACAAAACACACGCATGGCAAGCAACTTAACAGAATAACAGAAACCCCAAACTTCCTCCAGGTCTCCTTTACTAAAGAAAAGATCCTACATGAGACAGTCATATCGGGAACATCCGAGCTCCGACCAACCAACTAAACACATATATCTAGGTGGAAAAAAAACTGAGTACAGATTTGACATGATTTGGTCATCCATAAATTGTTTTCTCACATTAGCCGTGTAAGTGAACCTCTTTCTGTGCATGTGTAAGTGAACCTCTTTGTGCACAAACCATGAGAACAGATTAGCAGCCAAGTAGCGAATTGAGTGTAAAACTCCAGGTTTCTTTTTGTGAGTTGATTTTGCCTTACTTCTTAGTCCTTAATATGAATGCAACAAACACTAAAGCTCCAGATGGGTATGTGGTCAGGCCTTAAATTAAAGTAAAAAGAGCAAAGGAAAATTTGTCCCCACATTTCCGAGTAAATTCACACACGTTTCATTCTAAACTAAATAATTTCACTTCCCATCATTAGCCCAATGGATTCAATAAGCAGTTACTTTTCTTTTGTAAGGAATAAGCAGTTGCTTTTCTTTTGTATCGAAACTTTCTCCTGTCCAAATCTTTCTGCCAAACAGCAACTCACTGCTACTTAAGTTATACGAACACCCCACTAAACACTAAACCATGTCAAAGGTGAAATTACAGACCTACAAGTTCTGTTCTGATCCCCAAAATCTATAATAAAACCATGTGCTTATTCAGCAAGCCCAGTTGGATATTTTTTTCACATAAACTACACAACAATAGTGGGAAACATCCTATCTATTAGCACCTCTACAATCTAACTTCTACTCCAAGGGCACAAAAAACAAGTAAACAACGAGATAGGGTTCTCGGAGATAAGAGAGCTTACGAACTCTTTCCTGATAGGGTGCTCGTCCGGATCAATCCCCGAACACCTCAGTCGCACTGCAAGAACCCCTCTTGTCTACAGTTGGGAATCACTGAAATAATTAGCCCAAGAGGCACATGCATAATTAGATTACGCAAGCTGCAAGTAACATCAGCACAAGACAGTAAGCAGGTATGTACCTACATGAATTTCATGATGCCGTATGCATCAGCAGTGTTAATTATTAAGTGACAAAATTCGGAAATGAAGATGACTAGTTCCAAAGAAGAAAGGCGGTGCTTGATTGTGTAATCGAGTCCCTTACTACAGGGAAAAATTAAATCATTTGCAAAAGATATATACTGCATGTTCTTTCTTCTGTCAGCAACTAGCATTCAGACGATAACCAAATCTAGGAAATTATTTTTAGATCACGTTGCCAACTAAAGTAGACTTGACAATTTAGTACAGAGCACAGAAATAGTACCATCTTTATTTGGTTCAGTCAACATAAAAGCTATTCATAATAAGATAAACAAAAATATTAACAAAATTTAGTAATATGCAGATGTTGTCAATGAGCTGCAGCGATTGATGACGGAAAGAAATATTGAAAGAAGATGCACAAAAGCCTCCCAGAAATCGACCGGCGAGGATGACTGGGCGCAGCGACGAGGATGGGGAATTGAGGCAACCCTAGATTGATTAATGGTGGAACTACAACATCCAAATGGAACCGAGGGAGCACCTGCACAAGAGAAGGCCGGTCGGGCCGCCTCCAAAGATGGGGAACTGATGACACAGATCTAGCTAGTAAAATGTTGTAGTAGTAAGTTGGGGAACTGATGACGCCTCCAAAGATGGGGAACTGACGCCTCCAAAGGCCGGGACGGGCTCTGCACGACAAGGAACCCCACCGCACGACACAATCTAGCTAGTAAGTTGAAGAAGTGGGGAGGTGGAGAGACGCAGGCGTGGGAAAAAAAAGAGGGAACTTTTCATTGAGCGGCAAAACAAAAAAAACCGCTGCAGTGCACTTTTTCATTTTTATGAGTAATGTCTACTAGCAGGAATTTTATGAGTATGTTCTCCAAATGGCTGCAGTGCACGGCCATAACTTTTTATGTAGTGAGCCTCCAAATAATTTTTATGAGTAATGGCCTACTAGATTCGACCTTGATTTTTATGAGTAATGGCCGAATGAGCTGAAAATTCTACAGTCGCCATGGTTCTTTTTCTATAGGCATGAATGATATATGGACATTAGTATACTACACTATAGGCAACAAGTAGTTTCTTTTAATCTAGCTAGCACAGTGCTATAATTTTTAGCTCAAAGAAAGTTGTGTGTTCGATTTTTGCAGCCTGCACCTTTTATTATTATTTTAAATCTTTTGTACCATTTTATGATTAATTCTGCACCTTCCATATTAAGTTAATGAAAAGTCACCAGTCAATTACAAAAAATCAAAATTATATTTTAGACATACTACTTGTTTAGCCGTATTCTAAAACATCCCAATGTTCATCTCGACGCAACTGTGAATTGACATGATCTTAAATATAACTCATATTTAAAGAGTAATTTTATGACGACTTATAAAACGTTTTAAGAAACGTCTTTATATGCTAGGTGGTTCTAGATGTAGAGACGAATTTTAGAATGTCCAAAAAAAAGCGTCTCTAGGTGGCTGTTTTGTTGTAGTGTTTGTTCTCTCACAGAACATTTGATCTTTTGTAAGGCAAATAACACATTGACTATCACAAAATATTATAGTGTAAGATGTACTTCCACAAAGCTCAGTAAATAAACCTCTCAACCAAATAGTTTCTTTGCATGTTTCAGAAATAGCTATATACTCAGTTTCTGTAGTAGATAAAGCAACGGTAGCTTGTAAACTTGCTTTCCAGCTTACGACACATCCTCCAACAGTGAATACATAACCAGTAAGAGACCTTTTATCCAAATCTTCAGTAAAATCAGAATCCACATAACCAACGTGTTCATCTCTTGTCCTCCCAAACTGTAAACAAGCATTAGATGTGCCCCGCAGATATCTGCAAATCTATTGAACTGCTTTTCAATGCTCTTTTTCAGGATTAGCTATGTATCTACTAACCACACTTAATGATTGAGATTCCATTTACAGCAAATATATTTCTTCTCAATTGGCAATTTGAACAGCTCTCAAGTGCTATTCTTGTCAAGAGATTCCATCTCATCATGCATGGCAACCATCCATCTTTCTGAATCACTAAAAGAGATAACTTCTGAATAAGATAAAAGTTTTGTAGTACCTTCAATTTTTTCTGCCATATTTAGACAATAAGCCACAAAGTTGGCTTCTTCAATCAATCTCTTAGGAAGCTAAATATTCCTCTTTTATCTATTAACTGCAATAGAGCATTGTATTGGTGGTGCAACAAATAGAAACTTCTAGAATATTTTTTTTTGTTAATTTCTGGTGTAGATTCTGAATTAATAATATGCTCCATCTGCACGCTTGATTGTTTCTCAACGGGAACATCAATAGATGGTTTATCATGCAATATAGTAGACTCATTAAAAGTAACATATCTACTAATAACCACCTTTTTAGTTTCAGGATTCCACAATTTATATCCTTTCACACCAGTGTTATAGCTAAGAAAAATACACTTAACTGCTCTAGGTTCTAATTTACCATTGTTGACACGAGCATAAGCAGGACGCCAAATATTCTCAAGTTTGAATAATCTGCTGGAGAGCTAGACCATACCTCAATTGGAGTCTTCTTATCAATAGCTAAATTTGGTGACCGATTAATCAAATAACAAGCAGTGGAAGCGGCTTCAGCCTAATAACTTTTTGATAATCCAGAATTTGATAATATGCAACGTCCTTCTCCATGATGGTTCTGTTCATGTGTTCAACCACACCGTTTTGTTGAGAAGTGCTTGGAACGGTGTAATATCTCACAATACCTTCTGACTTGCATAAAGCTTCAAATTCTCTTGAACAAAACTCCAAGACATTGTCGGTACGAAGCTTCTTGACATGCTTGCCAGTTTGTCTCTCAATTATAATCTTCCACTCCTTGAATATGTTGAATACATCTGATTTATGCTTGATGAAATATACCCAAACTTTTCTTCAGTAGTCATCAATAATGGTCAACACGTAACTTGCACCTCCAAGTGATGGAACACGGGATTCTCTACACAAATCAGTGTGAATATAATCCAATATGCCTTTTGTAGAGTGAGTCGCACTGTTGAATTTCACTCTCTTTTACTTGCCGAAGACACAATGTTCACAAAATTTCAACTTGTCGATGTTTTATCATCAAGAAATTCTCTTTTGCACAGTTCCATCATTCCAGCTTCACTCATATGCCCCAAACGCATGTGCCAAAGATTATTAGCATCGGAATCAAATGATTTATTTAAGACAACTGTAAAATTATCTGAAATTATAGTACCTCACAAATGATATAAGTTGGCAGCTTTCATATCACATTTCATCACAACAAGAGAACCTTTGGTGACCTTCAAAACTCCACTTTCACCGGAATAGTTGTACCCTTTAACATCAAGAGTACTCAATGAGATATGATTTCTCTTTAAATCCGGAATATGACGAACATCCGATAAAATTCTGATGGTACCATCAAACATCTTGATATGGATAGAACCAATGCCTACAACTTTGCATGGTGTATTATCACCCATCAACACGGATCCACCTAGTGTAGCTTCATAGGTAACGAACTACTCACGGTTCGAGCTCATGTAGAAAGTGCAGGCTGAATCAAGAATCCATTCATCGTCGATTTTGCAATTACCGACAAAAGGAACGAGAACATCTCCATCAGAACCTTTTTTGGTGACAACGGTGGCTCTAGCTTCATCCTCTTGTTGATCCTTTTTAAAATTATTATTTCTCTTCTTCTTATTCTGCAACTTTCAGCATTCGGATATGTCATGACCAACCTTCTTGCAATACTTGTATGACTTCCTGTTCCTGAATTTAGATCTTCCTTTGAATCTGCTTTTACTTCTACTTCTTGAATTGTCGTATGAACTCTTCTCATATTGCTTGCCGCGGACAAACAAATCTTCTGCATGCGTACATGAACTCCCACCGGGAACCATAAATTTCATCTTTTCTTTAGCATGCAGAGCTTCATAAACTTCACTGAGAATAAGAGTATCTCGACTATATAGAATAGTATATCTAAAAGTATAGTATGAACTAGGTACAGAGCATAGTAAAATAAGACCCAAATCTTCTTCATCATATTTTACCTTCATAGACTCGAGGTCAGCAATAATTATCTTGAAAGTTGTCAGGTGGTTCAGCAAGGAGGCTCCCTTCGCCATCTTGTGTGAATAAAGCTTTTGCTTTAAATGCATTTTGCTGGTCAGATCCTTGGTCGTGTAAATCTGCTCCAGCTTCAGCCATAATGCGGCGACAAATGTCTCCTTCATAATATTCTGTAAAATATTATTTGATATATGAAAATAAATTTGAGATAAGACCTTACGATCTTTACGTTGATTCTCATCGGCGAACAGTGTCGTTGGCATCTTGTTGATTCTCAAAAGAGTATAATCCAAATCAAGCTATGATAAAACAACTCGCATCTTAACTTGTCATAGAGAAAATCTCGTGTCACGATTCAACAGCGGAAGATTATACTTTAGAGTCGCCATGCGGACGAAAACCAAATTTGCTAGTACGAAACCTTGCAAAAAAACAAGCAGTGAAAAATCCCGGTACGCTTTCGTGTGCACGTAGCAATTTTTTCTTTTGGGCCAAAAATAATAAAAGAAAGAAGAAAATGTGATAGCACTTTCTTTGTTGGAAAAACTAAAGAAAGAACAAGATGTGATACCACCTTGGTTTTGCTCTTGAAAACCACAGAAAATCCCGGTTTGGAAAAAAATCTTCATGTGTGCTGTTATTGGCTTTAGAAGAAAAGCTTAGCTTCTCTCTCCTTGGAACTGTTGCTTGCTGGTGCTTTTGTTTGGAAGTACATGCACGCACAGAGGAGATGAGTGGATGCCGTGCTTTGCACTCTGTTTCTTTTCCTCAGTCCCTTTTTTCTGCTATGCCGCACGGCGCATTCTGCTTCTTTTTCTCTATCTTTTTTCTGTCGTTCTGCACGACGCCTTTTAAGTTGCTCTGCTCACGGACCGAGATGAGAATGGTGACGTGAACCGCTTCGGAATCGACACGGATCGAGCGAACACCACGAGATGCGCTTTGGATTTGGCGAAATCAGATTTTTTTTCTTGAGCTCTAAAACTTCTGTGCTCTGATACCACTTGTTGTAAATAATACACAGAAAAATAGAGACAAAAGATACAAATTTTTACGTAGAAAACCCTTGCGGGAAAAAACCACGGACACTCGAAGGCAAATCATTATAATGAGAAGAAATTACAATAGAATGCTTCTCTTGAGGTTTGATGTCTATAAACTACTGAGGTACATATATAGTGTAGGGGAATAGAGTCCCACACAGAGATGAAATCGAATTAGAATCCTACACGAACACGGTTACGAATTCAGATCACTTTTCAACGTAATGAAAGAACGTTCCACACGTTTGCTGTACTGGTAGGGTCCTGATTTGACAGTAAACAAACTCCAACATTAAGTCAACAGACTGTTTTAGGCAAGGAAATATTTATTTTTTCCCATCCAACCTCCATGTAATATCAATTCCTTCACTTCGACAAGTATTAAGGTTGTTCGAAACTTCTGCACACACATACAGACACACACTAAACAATCCACCTTATTGAGCATCTCATTATTGGTCTCTTGCTGGTACTCTGAGACCTGAGTGAGCGCGTCCGTGTTCTGCAATATTGCCGTCCATGGCAACAAGCATGTTGCTGGGGCCCCTCATCTCCATGGTGAACCAGAAGGTGTCCAGTTATCTTCTGCGCCAATACCAGGAGATGGATGGTATGGAGGAGCAGCTCGCGATTCTGGAGCGCAAGCTGCCAGCCATATTGGACGTCATCATTGACGCAGAGGAGCAGGGATCTCACCGACCTGGGGTGAGTGCTTGGCTCAAAGCACTCAAGGATGTCGCTTACCAAGCTAACGACGTGTTTGATGAGTTCAAGTACGAAGCGCTCCGCCGTGAAGCCAAGAGGAAGGGGCACTACAGAAATCTCAGCACTGATATAGTAAGGCTCCCTCCTGTTAACGCTATTGTGTTCCGTTACAAGATGGGCAAGAAGTTGCGCAGTATTGTGCAGACCATCGAAGTCCTTGTCGCTGAGATGAATGCCTTTGGGTTCAAATATCGACCACAAATGCCATCGTCGAAGCTGTGGCGACAGACAGATTCGATCATCATTGACTCTGAGAATATTGTCAGCAGGGAAGAAGAGGAGCGGCAGATTGTTGACTTGTTACTTGCCCGTGCTACAAATAAGGATCTAATGGTTCTTCCCGTTGTTGGAATGGGTGGCTTGGGTAAGACCACATTTGCACAGATCATTTACAATGATCCTGATATACAAAAGCATTTCCAGCTCCAGAGGTGGGTTTGTGTGTTGGATGATTTTGATGTTACAAACATTGCTAACAAGATCAGCTTGTCCATTGAGAAAGATTGTGAAAGTGCACTGGAGAAGCTCCAGCAAGAAGTCAGTGGAAAGAGGTACCTCCTTGTTTTGGATGATGTATGGAATCGTGACACCAATAAGTGGGCAAAGCTAAAATATTGTCTTCAACGATATGGTGGTGCTGGGAGTGCGATATTGATGACAACTCGTGATGAAAGGGTAGCTCAAATCATGGGAACAGCCAAAGCCCATCAGTTGGTAAGGATGGATAAAAATGATTTGCTTGCAATATTTGAAAAAAGAGCATTTGCTTTAGAAGAGCAAAAGCCTAATGAGCTAGTTCAAATTGGCAAGGAGATTGTGGATAGATGTCAAGGGTCCCCTTTAGCCGCAAAAGCCTTGGGCTCTGTGTTAAGCGCCCGAAAAAGCGTGGAAGAATGGAGAGCTGTATTAACGAAAAGTAGTATTTGTGATGAGGAGAGTGGGATTTTACCTATACTCAAGCTCAGCTACGATGATTTACCCTCGCACATGAAGCAATGCTTTGCTTTTTGTGCTGTCCTGCCGAAAAATGATGTGATTGATGTGGAAAAGCTGGTACTGCTATGGATGGCGAATGACTTCATCCCATTAGAAGAAGCAATCCGCCCAGAAACAACAGGTAAACAAATTTTCAATGAGCTTGCTTCAAGATCATTCTTTCAAGATGTGAACCAGGTACCTATCAACAAGGATGGAAGTGGAATCAGCTACAGAACTATATGTAGGGTCCATGATCTTATGCATGATGTTGCAGTGTCTGTTATGGGAAAAGAATGTGTTACTATAGCTGAGAGGCTCAACTGTATCGAGATGTTGCCAAATATTGTTCGACATTTGTTCTTGTCATCCTATGGTCCGGAAACTCTCTTGAGTGTTTCACTGAAGAAAAGATATCCAGGTATCCAAACACTGCTATGTAGTATGAACACTAGCAGTTCCCTACCGCATTTGTCAAAATGCACTTCTCTTCGAGCATTGCGCCTCTACTACTACAGATTAAGTGGACTTCCAGTTAGACCAAAGCACTTGAAGCACCTCAGGTATCTTGACCTCTCAGGCAATTGTCATATTAAAGCACTTCCTGAAGAAATCTGCATTTTGTATAACCTACAGACGTTGAATCTTTCCGGTTGTGAATGCCTTGGTCAACTTTTAAAGGATATGAAGTATATGGCTGGCCTTCGGCACCTATATACTGATGGTTGTCTATCCTTAAAGTGCATGCCTCCAAACCTTGGACAATTAACTTGCCTACAGACACTAACATATTTTGCTGTAGGCTGTAGCTCTTGTTGTAGTAACATTGGAGAACTTAGGCACCTGAACCTTCGAGGCCAACTGCAGCTCTGCCATCTAGAAAATGTAACAGAAGCAGATGTGACAATGTCCAATCATTGGGGTAAAAAGGACCTCACCCAGCTATCTTTTGCATGGAAGGATGACTGCAATGAGGTTATAGATTTTCATGAGAAGGTGCTAGATGCTTTTACTCCTAACAGAGGGCTTCAGGTTCTATTTGTGGATTCCTATAGAAGCTCTAGGTTTCCATCTTGGATGACAAATATTAGTATGATGCAAGACTTAACCAAGATCCAGCTAGTCAGTTGCACAATGTGTGAGAGGCTACCTCAATTGTGGCAGTTACCAGCTCTTCAAGTTCTTCATTTGGAAAGACTGGACAGGTTGCAATGCCTATGCATTGATTATGGAGACTATTTAATATCCTCAACATTTCCAAAATTGAGGGAGCTTATATTAATTGATTTGAAGAGCTTCAGTAGATGGTGGGAAGTAAATGGAAGGTATAGACAACAACTATTGTTTCCTCTTCTAGAGGAACTGTCAATTGAGAGTTGCACTAAGCTGACAAACTTACTGGAACCACCAATGCTTGGAGAATCCTCTTGCTGCAGTGGTAACAAGGCATGCTCAGCATTTCCAGTACTAAAGAAACTCACATTACATAATTTGACGAGTTTGAAGAGATGGGGGGCGAAGGAAGAAAGACAAGGAGAACAGCCAATATTTCCTCTGCTTGAGAATACCAATATTACGGAGTGTCCAGAATTGTCAACTCTACCCGAAGCACCAAGGTTGAGAGTATTAGTATTTCCTGAAGACAGGCCCCAGATGTGGTTATCCATAGCCAGATATATGACCACATTGTCCACTGTGAGATTGAAAATCGCACCTTCTTCTCTCTCACAAGTACAATGTTCCATTCAACAGATAGATGGTGAGGAATGGAATCATAGAGATAGAGCTTGTCATGCAGCTATGGAGCTACGTGGATGCTATTTCTTCCACACAATTTGGGGATGTTTTGTAAACCTTGGACATCTGGAAATCATATGTTGTGATGAACTCATATACTGGCCATTAAAAGAGTTTCAATACTTGGTATCCCTGAAGAGATTAACAATTTATTGTTGCAATAATCTGACTGGATCTGCAGAGGCTCTAGAAGAAGTGGTATCAGCAAGAAATCAGCTCCTACCATGTCTGGAATCTCTGAAATTAAAAGATTGTCCAAACTTGGTTGAGGTTCTCAACCTTCCTCCATCACTAAGGGAATTATATATTGAGAGATGCCGTAAGCTCGAGTTTATATGGGGTAAGCAGGGTACTGAAAGTGAGAGTTGGTATGTTGAACACCAAGATGATTTAACACTATCAGAATCTTGTAGTGACCTTACTGCCTCTGCAAGTGCGCGAGAATCATTATCATCAGCAAGAGATCATCTTCTACCATGTATGGAGTCTCTAACAATAATAAGTTGTCAAAGCTTAGTAGAGCTCCTCAGTTTTCCCTTATATCTCAAGGAATTACACATTTGGAGTTGCCCTAAGCTTGAGTTTATATGGGGAAAGCAGGATATAAAAATCAAGAGTCAGTATGTTGAACATCAGAAGTCGGCAATATTAGAATCTTTCACTGACCTTATTGCAGCCACAATTGTGCCAGATCCATTACCATCAACAAGGAATCATCCCCTACCATGTTTAGATTATCTAAGAATAGCATACTGTGAAAGCTTGGTAGAGGTTTTTGATCTCCCCTCATCCTTGAGGACAGCAATTATTTCGGACTACCCTAAGCTTGAGGTCCTATCAGGGCAGCTCGATAAACTTAGGCATCTGGATATTCGATTCTGTGACAATTTGAGACTAGTACAGTCATGCCAGGGAGACTTCTCATCATTGGAAACCCTCTCTATTGTTGGCTGTGAAAGCCTAACATCCTTACCAAATAAGCCTTCGAATGCAGAGGAATTACACTGTGCGGGTGGGGGGTAAAACAACATATTTTTGCAGTAGTCGTCTTTATTATATTATTCACTTACGAGGTACTGCTATATGGAGATATCTGCTCACTGGTGCCTTAATGCTCAAATTGACACCAAGCATGGAGTTTAATATGGACAAAATCAAGACCAGATCTTGAAGAACTGAATTGTCCATGTTTAGGGCCTTGCATTCTGGACTGAAATGTCGGAATATGCTTTTTGTGACATCAGCATCTTCAAAGCTCTGGAGGGAGATAACATGAAGGTTGGTGGATAAGTTACTATCATTGAATTCTTTAAATTTATTTGGATAATCTACAAGCTTCATACAGATAGGTGCTCGGTTTTATGAGTATATTAAACCTCTTTTATAGGACTGTTCATAGACTTGCATATGATGAAGAGGTAACTTGTTATGAGATCATGTTCTCAGACTTCGAGATGAGGAACACATAACTTGAAATAGGATTATTAATACAACCTTAAATAGAATCTTCAGCAATTCTATGAATTGCTTCAATTCAGCTTTTGGACAGTGAGATGTGATACATCCAGTTAGCTACAACACCTCAAGGTTCATATCAGCAAGTCCCAAGCAGCAGAATTGATGTAGGATTTGCTGAACAATTATTGTGGCTTTTTGCAAAGTAACCGTGTTTTGTGATAACTTTAGTTTGAAATAACATACAAGTGATTTATATGACAGTTTGCCGATATGATTTGGAGATCTATTACATATTTATGAAGCTGGAGCTGCTGTGATTATTGTGTTACTCTGTATAAGTGAGATTTGACAAGAAGTTATCACACATATGTTTAATATTCATGACCTGAAATAAACAAAACAGTTGTTTTTACTCCTGTGGCCTTTAAGTGAAGCCAATTCAGCAACAATTTTAAATTTTTACTGTGCTTTTGAGTTTTGACTAAATTTCTTTCTTAAATTTACTTATGATAGTTTGATTTAGTAGTGAGTTGATACTCATAGATGTTACAACATGTATAGCTTTAGGTCCATAGCATTAGAGGCCCATGAGGTCCATAGCACTGTATATGTTAACATTATATATGTCTTCCTCTTCCAATGCCAATACATAGAAATGAAATCATATTTTTGTAACATGGTATCAGAGCCGGGTTCCTCAAATCCCTAACCCGCTCCAGTCGGCGCTGCTATCTCGCCGCCATTCCCATCGCCGCTGGCTTGTCATCATCGTCGTCGGGACCAGGTTCGTCGAACCCCTTTGCCCTAGTCTCATTTTCCCTCACCGTGGATCTTTCTTGGTCGCCGCCAGCCCCTACCTCCGGTTCGCTGTGGGTCCTTCATTGTTGTCGCCGAGTCCCTCGTTGTGGGTCCTTCTGGTCGCCATTGGTCTCTACTTCCGGGTCACTGCTGGCCCATGTCTCTCCTTCCTCGTCGCTAGGGGAGTTGCCGCCGTGGGTCCTTCTGGCCGCTATCGACCCTGCCTCTGGGTCATCGTTGGCCCTTGCCTCTCCTTCCTCGTCGCCAAGGGAGTTACCGCCGACTTCTTCATCTCCGTCGAGCAGAGGATGTGCTACATTGTCGATGAGTCGCCGGGTCTTCTCGTCGTCGCCGGCCCCTACCTCCCCTTCTTCATCGCCAGAAGAGTTGCTGTCGGTCTACTTCCAGTCATCGTCGGCCCTTTCTTCTTCTTCCTTGTAGTCAGGAGAGTCATCGTAGAGGCCTCTTCCTCCTCCCCGCCGAGCAGAGGACGCCAGGTTTTCCGATCGTTGCATTGCCTGCTGCAGTGGCTCGATTTCTTTGTTGTTCTCTACTACTATGGCAAAGGATGGCTCCCTCTTGGCCACTGACATCAAGTTAGATGGTTCCAACTACAGAGAGTGGGCTTTCTCGACCATAACAGCTGTGAAGGCAGTTGGTCTTGAGGATCACCCAAAAGATGATCCTCTCGATTCATGGGCGGATGATGCCACCAAGAAGGCTTGGAACAAGGTTGATGCTAAGGTAATGAGAGCTCTAGTTCTGAGTGTTGTTCATTCACTTCGGATAAGCCTTGAGCATCACCACTCCGCCAAAGAGATGGAAGTACCTTGAGTAGCGATATCTTTAGCTTAGTGGAGCACTTCTTTTCTCCTTACTGCAACGTTTGCACAATCTTCAGCAGCAGGACATGTCCATAGAGGAGTACTATGGAGTCTCCACTTGCATCACGAATCATCTTGTCTCTATGACTCCAAAGAGTCACTCTGGATGTGAGTCTTATATGACTAAAGAAAAGCATGAGCATCCGACCTTCATATTTCAGTTTGTGATGGGTCTTAGGCAAGAGTTTGAGTACAGTCACACTCAGTTACTCGGTTGCCCAACTCTTCCTACCTTAAATGATGCACTTGCTTGTCTGATTATTGAGGAGACATGTCTTCGCTCTCTTGCCACACTTATTGCACCGATGACTCACACCGGTGTTTTTGCCTCTCAGCATCAAGGTCCTTCCTTAGGAGATGTAATATGCTCCTATTGCAAGAAATTTGGACATACATCTGATTGGTGTTTTGCCCTTCACCTTGAGATGTTGGTCGAGTACCATAAGAGGTTTCATTTGCAGCATCGTCGTGGATCTACTAGGAGGCCCTCCACCGCTGCAATCCCTGAGTCAGAGCCTTTAGCGAAGAGTGCCTTAGTTTCAGCTGCCTTCTAGTCTACTTTCAATGTTGTTCAGCCTTGGGTACTTGATTCAGGGGCTTCCTTTCATGTGACCTTTGATTACTCTCAGCTTGTGTCCTACTAGCTAGTGAAGGACGGTCCATCTGTTCAGATAGCTGATGGTACATCTTGCTTTGTTACACATTAAGGTTCTCTTTCCACATCAAAGTTTTCTATTTCTGCTATTTATTTTTCTCCACAGTTGTCCATGAATCTTATGTCTACTAGTTAGCTGGCTGATATAAATTATTTCATTGGTTTTGATGACACCTCTTGTTATGTGCAGGATCATTAGGGCAAAAGGGTAATTGGTACTGGTCGTAGCCGTAAAGGATCTATGGGCCTCTACGTTCTTGACACCTTACACCTTCCAGCTTCCACATCATCTGTCACTTCCACTGCTACCACTTGAATGTTCTCTTTTGCCCAGTGGCATTATCATTTAGGTCATCTATGTAGTTCTCGTTTGTCCATTTTAGCTCAGTAGGGTGTGTTGGGTCGTGTTACTGCAGATGCTAGTTTCTATTGTAAAGGTTGTAAGCTAGGCAAATAGATACAACTTCCATACCCTTTCAGCACCACTTGTTCTAGTCATCCTTTTGATTTAGTGCACTCCGATGTATGGGGCATTTCTCCTTTTATTTTGAAGGGTGGTCACAAACATTATGATATATTTGTTGATGATTACTCTTGATATACTTGGGTCTATTTTATGAAGCATCATTCTCAATTGATTTCTACATATCAGGTTTTTTCTTGTATGGTTCATACACAGTTTTCTACCTATCCACAGCCTTTTATGAATTTCTCTCTTCTGAAGGTACTCTTCCTCAGCTTTCATGTCCAGTTGCCTATGCTCATAATGGTGTTACTGAGCGTAAACATCGTCATATTATTTAGATAGCCCGTACTCTTATGATTTCCTCTTTTTTTTTCATGCTCATTTCTGGGGTGAAACTATTTCAATAGCTGTCTATGCCATTAATCTTCAGCCTTCCTCACATCTTCAGGGCAAGTGCTCTGGTGAAGTTCTGTTTAGTTCTCCTCCCAAGTATGACCATCTTCGTATTTTTCATTGTACCTGCTACGTTCTCTTAACACCTCGTGAGCATACCAAATTGACTCCTCCCAAGTATGACCATCTTCGTATTTTTTGTTGTACCTGCTACGTTCTCTTAACACCTTGTGAGTGTACGAAATTGACTGCTTAGTTTGTTGAATGTGTTTTTCTTGGGTACAATCTTGAGCACAAGGGCTACCATTGCTATGATCCCTCCGCTCATTGTATTTGGTTTTCTCAAGATATCACCTTTATTGAGGATTGACCTTACTTCTATTCTTCTTCCACTCAATCGTCATCCTTAACTTCCTTAGATTCTACCTCGTTTCTTTCTCTTCCACCTATCTTCTCTCTAGATGAGTTTGTTTATGATCAGCCATCATCATCTATGTCACCAGAGCCACCTTCACAGGTTCCTCCCTCTCACTCACCAGCTCCACCTTCAGATACATTTCCTTTCCATTATAGTCATCATCCCAGACTTCTGCTCCTCCGGCTAGTACTACTGATCCCTGCACTGACAACTCCTCTCAAACATCGAGGTATACGCTTCATGATCGTTCTTCCATTAAGATTATAGACAGATATGGTTTCTGTGCAGGAGTAGCTCATGAGCCTAGTACTTACCAAGAGGTAGTTCTACTACCTAAGTGGCAGCTAGCTATGTCTGATGAGTTACAGCCCTAAAGAGTACTGGTACATGGGACTTAGTACCACTACCCCCCTCAGCTAGTCCCTATCATGAGCAAATAAGTGTACAAAGTAAAAACCAGGTCGATGGTTCTGTGAACACTATAAGGCTCGACTTGTTGCTAGAGGTTTTTAACAGGCTCATGGTCGAGATTATGATGAGACATTTGCTTCAGTTGCTCGCATGACGACAGTTCGCAATTTGATTGTTGTGGCTGCTGTTCGGTCATAGAAAATTTCTCAAATAAATGTTAAGAATGCTTTCTTTTATGGTGATCTACATGAGGAAGTCTATATGGAACCACCTCCAGGTGTTGAGGTTTCATCTAGGCATGTATGTCGCTTTTGAAAGGCTATCTATGGGCACAAGCAAGCTCTTCGTGCCTGATTTGAGTGTTTTAGTTTTGTGATTCGAGCTGCTGGTTTCTCTCCTAGTGAACATGACCCTGCACTTTTCATTCACACTTCTAAGCAAGGGGTGTACATTGCTTCTGTTCTATGTGAATGACATGTTAATTACTGGAGATGATTCAGAATACATTTCCTTTGTTAAGCAAAAATTGAGTGAGCAGTTCAAGATGCTAGATCTGGGGCCCCTCAGTTACTTTCTGGGAATTGAGGTTGATCATACTGATAATAGCTAGTATATCTCTTAGCATCGGTACACTCAAGATTTGATCTCTCGCTCAGGTCTTACTGATACACGCACTGTTGCTACACCTTTGGAGTTCTATTTGCAGCTGCATCCTACTGATGGCACCCCTCTTGAGGATCCGTCTCGCTATAAGCATCTTGTAGACAACCTTGTATATCTCACTGTGACTAGGACTGATATTGCTCACGTAATTTATGTTCTCAATCAGTTTGTCGGTGCTCCTATCTCAGTTCATTATAATCACTTACTTTACATACTTTGATACTTAAGGGGGACAACATCTCGTCGTTTGTTTTATGCTCACTCTAATCAGCTTTAGCTTCATGCTTACTCTGACTCCACCTGGGCCAATGATCCTAGTGACCATCACTTAGTCATTGGTTATTGTTTTTTCTTAGCACCTCTCTCATTGCCTGGAAGTCTAAGAAATAGACTACAGTGTCTTGTTCTAGCATTGAAGCTGAGCTTCGAGCCCTTACCACTACCACATCAGAGATTATGTGGCTTTGGTGGCTTTTAGCTGATCTTGGTGTTTCATGTGATGCACCCACATATCTTCTTTGTGACAGTATCGCTACTATTCAAATTGCAAATGATCCTGTCAAGCATAAGCTAACCAAGCATATTAGCTTGGATACTTTATTCACACGTATTTATTGCCAACAATGAACTATTTGTCTTCAATATGTTCCTTCGGAGTTTTAAGTGGCAGATTTCTTCATGAAGGCTCAAATTAAAGAACATCATAGACTTCATATTCTCAAACTCAACGTGTCAGATCCACCTTAAGTTTAAGGGTGGTATTACAACATGTATAGCTTTAGGCCCATAGCATTAGAGGCCCATGCGGCCCATAACACTGTATATGTTAACATTATATATGTCTTCCTCTTTCAATGGCAATATATAGAAATGAAATCCTGTTTTTGTAACAATAGAATTGTTTTGAAATGCTGGTAGAAATCCCTTACTTTTGTCATTGAGAAAGCAACACATAGTGAAGGTGTCCATCGGTGTGAAGTCCCGACCTAACAGAAAAATGCAACTGTCGTTCATTCAATTGCATCCCCACTTTGTCCAGTCAGTACCACTATTTCACTATCCTTTGTAATTGTTATAGAACAAATACGTATATACCTGCATGGTAATTTTAGGTTACTAAGTTTTAGGTTTTGTTGGGAAGAAAAAAAATTAAAAGCAGGTCATCCTGAAAAATGGGTATCTCCAACGCAAGAGGTGCTTAAGATGGTGCTTAGAATAGAGAATGTATGCCACATCACGAAGCATTCATTTAAGGGCCTAACCCTCCAATACAAACATCCTTCCTAGTAGTGCTGAGTTATGACCTTTGCAAACTCATTCTGTTGGGATTTTTTATGTGGCTTTTAATATTTATTGTGGTTATTGTCTATTTAATTTAATATAGAATTATTCTTATTATTTATACAAGTGATAGGGAATATTTTGATTCAAAATTTAACTCAAGGAAATAATACTCGAGGTGTCGAGAACGGCTATGTTGGAATTTGGTAGACATATTTATTGATGTCAACTCTACAGGAATTTAATATGCATACATATGTTTCACTTGGGTATAGCACAGGGCAACATAGCTGAGTTTGTTTTGCAGTATCGGCTCTACAGGCTGTTTATCCCCATGATCAGATTGGAATCGATCTCATAAATAATCTGATCATGACGCATGATACATACATGTGTGCTAGGGACTAATATATTTTAGACTTATAAAACTGTCATGTTTGATTATGGTTGGTGATATAGTTCAGGAATCTCATGGTGTACCGGAAAATAGGTGGGTCATTTTGTAACACCTAGAAGTAGAGTATATAAATAGATTCCTACCCTTTAGTCTTATAATATAATTATGAGTGACACCACAAAAAAAGACAACGAAAATAGAGGGCAAAATAGGAAACCTCTATAAAACTAACCTAGAGTTTAAGAAAAAATTTAACGTTGGTATCAGCAAGGTTCGAATACGACTTGGAGGCGGCTCGCGCGGCTCCTTTCTGTCCTCGGTCTTCGGACGTCTATCTTCGGTTGTTGCGACGAAGAGTGGGAGGAGACGACGATCCCACTTATTTTATTCTGCAGATTGATCTCCTCGAAGGCGCGGCGAGGTTGCTTCGTGATTGATTTCTTCACCGCTCACGGGGATCAAGACGGGCAAGCATCAAGATTGGTTTCATTAACTCCATCAACTCCACGTGGACCAATCTCGCACGGGTCATCTACTCCACTTCCATCAACTCCAAGTCACATTGAACATCATCTCCCGGTCAAGCGGTTCGCGCGCACGTTCTCGTCCTCGAGGGGGCCGTGCAAACCGATCGGAGGATGGCTGTGCTCCATCATGCGGCTTAGAGCGCGGAGATCAGGAGAGGAAAAGCACTGCCACACGTCGCACCAGTATCTGCACAGCCGAGAATAACCCTTGAAGCCCCAGTACCAACCGATCTGGTAACAATTTTTTTTCTCGCAACGGCAACCCATAGTGTATTTTCTGAAATGTTTTAGTCTTGCAAATTGGATGATTCAAATTTCACGGTTTAAAAAAGAAAAATCATGTTTTTTACTTTCTGCTAAAAAGATAGATTATATCATAGGCAAAAATGAGTTGGAAGAGCTAGAAAAAAATACCACTGTTGAGGAAAAGAAAAATTATGCAGAAGAATATAAGAATTGAATTAGGGATAATAAAAGGGATCGCAATTTTATATTGGGTTCAATGACTGATTCTTTGGCTGCTGAGATGAGGGTGAACAGTATACGCAGAAAATAGTGCGTAGTCTAGAACATGATTTTGGTGAAGTATCTCTTACTAAGTACTTAATCTTGTTAATCGCTTTCTCTCTACTAAGATGTATGATAGCACTTCAATCAATGAGCATCTCAATAAACTCTGTATTTTAGCAAAGGAATTAAAAAAGCTGGCTATCATTTTTCTAAAGAAGTGTAGGTCATGGTTGTTTTAAACTCTTTGACAAATTCATGGAAACAATTTAAGATATATTTCTGTCATTCTGAAAGGATACTCAATATACGCTCTGAGACATCATTTGCTCATGGAAGAAGATAGAAAACTCTCTTAGGGAAAGAAAGGAAATACTCATAATTCTGAGTTACATCTTGGAGAGGAAAAGTGTAATAATAAAAGGAATTAGCAAAACAGGAAGTCCAATGGTGATTTGAGAGAAAAGCATAACAAAAAAAGCGATCGAGATGATCGTGAAAATTATAACTCAATTAAGAGGAATGATAAATTCAAGAATTTCAAGTGTCACAACAATGGTCAATATGGACATTTCAGAGCAGACTGCAGAAAAAAGATGCAGAATGAGCAAAAGAATCTAAACAATTAACCAATTAAGCGTAAAGACAATTCTTCGTCTAACGGTATGTCTAATAATTTTATATGCACAAAAAGGAAGCATAATGAGCAAAAGAATCAAAACAATCAACCAATTAAGCATAAAGACAATTTTTCATCTAACGGTATGTCTAATAATTTTATATGCACTGAATCTTTACTTATTACTACTTTTTCGAATAGTTGACTTGTCGATTCTAGTGCTACATCTTATATTACTAGAGATCATAGAACTATTACTTATATGCAAATAATTCCAAGGGGAAATAGCAATTCTAAGGGGGAAATAGATGTATTTTTGGGCACTAATACTAAAACTGATGTACTTGAAATTGGAAATTATGCCATAAAACTCCTCAATGGAAGAAAATTATTATTATAATACATTTTATATTCACTTAGCGTGAGAAGAAAATTAATTTCTGTTGCTCAGTTAGAATATATTAGTTATGACATACTATTTAGAAAATGAAGAGTTAAAATATTGCTCAATGGAAAATTACTACATACTGGAATTCATCATAAAGGTCTTTATTTTCTTGATAAACTATCAAATTATGATAATATTAGTTGCTTAGTTGGTGAAAATAACTACATAGTTAGGAATACTAATGATTGTAACACGTGCTCAGAATCTTATTTATGGCATTTACGACTCAGTCACATATCTAAAAACAGAATTAAAAGTCTTATCAATTCTAGAATTTTGCATTTGAAGTGGAAGTATTTTCATATTTGTGAGGCTTGTATAATGAGTAAGATGACTCATGCGCCTTTTTTCAAAGACGGAAAGATCTAATGAGTCTCTTACCATTATTCATTCTGATATTTGTGGAGAAATGTTTACTCCTACTAGAGGTCAAAAGTTTTATTTTATCATATTTCATTGATGATTATTCTAGTTTTGGATATGTGTATCTTCTTAAACAAAAATCAAAAGGTTTTGATCTGTTCAAGATATTTAAAACTGAGGTGAAAAAATAATTAAATATAATGATCAAAGTTTTGAGAGCTAATCATGGAGGAGAATGCACTTTAGGAATATTAAATAATTTTTTGTAAAGAGCATGAAATTATTCATCATTATAGCATACCTTACATTCCGCAACAAAATGGTGTTGCTAAAAGAAGAAATAGAACACTTATGAATATGGTTAAATCTATGATGGCTTATTCAGATCTTCCTTGGCCTTTTTAGGGGAAAGCTTAACATACTGTTGTTTATTTATTAGATTATTCATTATCTAAGGCTATAACAGTCACTCTTTATGAGTTGTAGACTAGAAGGAAACCATCATTTCACCACTTAGTAGTTTGGGTGTGTAATGCAATCAGATCCATATAAAATTATAGCCCAAAAGCACGCTAGAAATTTTTTATTGGTTATTATTTGGAACAAAAAGGGTACATGTGCTGATCTGTAAATCATAATTGTTTCACATAATGATATAAGATCAGGGATAATTTAGAATAATATCAAAACATAAATAAAAAATTTTACAAACAAGTCACATACTTGTTGATCAATATGAAAGATATTTATTTAAGAGATAAAATAATATATTATTTAAAAAATTATAAATATAAAAATAATATAATTATCTTCATAATTATCTCTAAACCACCGGGAGAGCTCCCATCGCTGGAAATCCTCTCCCTTGAGCTCCCACCGATTGAGCCAGCAGGTCTTGAAGCCGTCAGGAGCATGTTCATCTCTCAAAGGTCTTGGGAGATGCTTCGCTCCGAGTCCGACTGGGACGGAATGAAACCTTGGATGCCCGTTATGAAGGTACCCTCCGATTCCTCTTTCTTGCAACATTTCAGCAACTAATTCTTCGTCATAGGAGATATACTAGAGCTATACTAGAGCTGGAGCCTGGAGTACTCTAGGCATTTAATACGTTTGCATATATTTACACGACTCCAAAAGTTATTAAAAACATAGGAGATATAGTCCACGCCAAGAAAAAATCACTGTAAGTCCCCTCCCTGTCCCAATAAAAATCCATTTCGAAATCGATGTTTCCAAATGAATCATTTAAAATGATTAGTTAGGTAAAGATAATAGCATGAGTAGTACAAGTGAAAATATGGAACACATTATTTTTACCTAAGATCTTTACGCCACTGAACTTTCTAAAATGTCCAATTTGGAACAAATATTATTTTTTTACCATATTAGCAAAAATGATGACATGGCTTCCAACATGAGAAAAATCACACTCACTTGGATCCCCGTCAACAAAACCACACTCCAAAACCGCCTTAGGGTGTAATTTGATCTTATTTTAGAGTTGAGGATGTTAAATATACTTTTTAGAAAATTTAGAGATGTAAAATGGACTATTCCTTTTTTAATGCTTTTGTAGCATAAATTTTCATGGTACATTTATACGTACATATATGTTCTGACATCATTTCTGATCAGAGCCGAGGCTATTGAAATCAAAGACATGGAAATAAGCCATCACTAAAGATTGGTCAGCTAGGACAGCTCAATAGAAATACTCAGGAAGGCCATTAAGCAGGTTTGTAATTTCAACACTGTCTCTGGATCGGAGCCTTCAATTTTTACAAGGATAAGCTAGTAGAATTACTGACGCTCATGGTTCTTAATTGTAAGAAGTCACTTGCCATGTTTAGGGCCAATTCTAACACTACTTGCCATGTTTATGTCCCCGGTATTATTTACTACCACTTGGCCTACGCTAATGTACCACTTTTTGTTTACTACTACTCTCCGGTATTGACGCCCGATCCGCAATTGACGTTTGTCTGTTTGTACACTTCACTGGATCTCGAGTTGCATTATTGGGGTTTCGACCACTTTGTCTGTTTGTACTCCCACGGATCTCGCTCACTCTCTCCATTGAGCCTCCCTCTCTTCTCTCTACGGTGCTCTGCTTTTCATTTGTGTTTCCAGTGCGTCTGCTGGGAGTGCTGCAATGGCTGAGCTGGTCACCAGCATGGTGGTCGGGCCGCTGCTGTCCATGGTGAAGGAGAAGGCCTCGAGCTACCTCCTAGAGCAGTACAAGGTGATGGAGGGCATGGAGGAGCAGCACAAGATACTCAAGCGCAAACTTCCAGCCATCATGGATGTCATCACCGACGCCGAGGAGCAGGCGGCGGCCCATAGAGAAGGGGCGAAGGCCTGGCTTGAGGAGCTCAAGACGGTGGCCTATGAGGCTAATGAAGTCTTTGACGAGTTCAAGTACGAGGCGCTACGCCGCGAAGCCAAGAAGAATGGGCACTACCGCAAGCTCGGTTTCGACGCAGTAAAACTCTTTCCCACTCACAACCGTATTATGTTTCGCTACAGGATGGGCAAGAAGCTCTGCAGGATTCTGCAGGCCATTGAGGTCCTCATCGCAGAAATGAATGCCTTTAGGTTCAAATTCCGACCACAACCGCCGGTGTCCAAGCAGTGGAGGCAGACAAGTTCTGACATCTATGATGCAATGAACAAGAAAAATGCGAGAGAGAAAGATATAAAGGATATTGTTGATGTACTAGTTTGTCAAACTAGCAGTGCAGATCTCACTGTCGTTCCCATCGTTGGAATGGGGGGGCTAGGCAAGACCACCTTAGCACAGCTGGTTTACAATGAACCTGAAATTCAGAAGCATTTCGAGTTGCTGCTCTGGGTGTGTGTGTCTGACAACTTTGATGTGGATTCCCTGGCTAAAAGTATAGTTGAAGCAGCTCCCAAGAAGAAAGATGCAGAAGCAGCTCCCAAGAAGAAAGAAGATGCAGGTACAAGGATCGAATCACCACTGGATAGCCTTCAACAAGTAGTGAGCGGGCAGAAGTACCTCCTTGTATTGGATGACGTCTGGAACCGAGATATCGATAAGTGGGATAAGCTGAAGGCCCGCCTTCAACATGGTGGCAAGGGTAGTGCAGTGTTGACAACAACTCGTGATAAACGAGTCGCTGAAATAATGGGTGCAAACAAAGTCTATAATCTTGCGGCTTTGGGGGATAACTTCGTAAAGGAAATTATCAAGAAAAAAGCATTCAGTTTACAAAAGGAAGAGGAAAAACCTGAGCTAGTTAAGATGGTTGATGAGATTGTGAAGAGATGTGCTGGCTCTCCTTTAGCAGCAATGAAGACTTGGCTCTGCTTCGCGTACCAAGACCAAATGAGAAAGAATGGGAGGTCAGATAAGTAGAAGCAACATTTGCACTGAGGAAACTGGAATTTTACCAATACTCAAGCTCAGCTACAATGACTTACCATCACATATGCAGCAGTGCTTTGCTTTCTGTGCTGTGTTTCCCAAGGATTACGAGATTGATGTGGACAAGCTGATCCGACTTTGGATCGCAAATGACTTTATCCAAGAACAAAAAGAATTTCGCCTTGAAACTATTGGTAAACAGGTTTTCGATGAGCTGGTCTCAAGGTCATTCTTTCAGGATGTGAAGCAAGTCCAAGCTCCTATTATAGGCGACTATCAACCTTATTTCACAATTACATGTAAAATCCATGATCTTATGCATGATCTTGCACTGTCTGCTATGGAAAAAGAACGTGCCGTCGCAACTGAGAAACCAAGTTCGAGTGAATGGCTTCCAAAAACTGCTCGGCATTTATTTTTGTCATGCGAAGAACCAGAAACAATTTTGAATGATGCTCTGAAGAAAATATCTCCGGCCATCCAAACATTGCTATGTGATGGATACATGTATAGTTCATTGCAGCATTTATCGAAATACAGATATATGCGAGCATTACAACTCAACCCTAGCAAGTCATTCCCACTAAAACCAAAGCATCTGCATCACTTGAGGTATCTAGACCTCTCGAGAAGCTATATCAGTGCACTTCCGGAGGATATAAGCATTCTGTATAACCTGCAAACGTTGAACCTTTTTGGCTGCAAATCGCTTGATCGACTTCCAAGGCAAATGAAGTATATGACTACCCTCCGTCACCTCTACACTCATGGATGCATTGAGTTGAAGAGCATGCCTCTAGACCTCAGACAACTCACTTCCCTACAGACACTTACATGGTTTGTAGCAGGTACTGGCTCTGATTGCAGTAATGTTGGAGAACTGAAGAACTTAAACCTGGGTGGTCTACTAGAGCTACATCAGCTAGAAAATGTGACAGAAGAAGATGCAAAAGCGGCCAATCTCAGAAATAAGAAGGAACTCACCGAATTGACTTTAAAATGGAAGAATCGTGAGGAGGAGGAACAACATTATGATAAGGTGCTGGAGGGTCTCCAACCACATGTCGGGCTGCAGGTTCTAAGGATATACAACATTACCAGTTTTCCAACATGGATCAGTAAGTTGCAAAACCTGGTTGAGCTTTGGGTGCATGGTTGTGAGAAGTCTCAGAGGCTTCCTCCACTGTGGAAGCTACCAGAACTACGAGTCCTTCATTTGGAAGCATTCAAAAAATTGCAATACTTGTGCAGCGGTGACACATTCTTCGCATTTCCGAAACTAAAGGAGCTTACGCTAAAGAGTCTGCCAGATTTTGAGAGGTGGTGGGAAATTAATGGGAGACTAGTAGAGCAGGTGATGTTTCCCCAACTTGAGGAGCTGTCAGTCATTCGTTGCGAAAAAATGACGGCGTTACCAGAAGCATGCTCAACATTTCCAGCATTGAAAAATCTCAGCCTGAGTTTTCTAACAAGTTTCAATAGCTGGGGGATTGCGGAAGGAACAAATGGTGGGCAACCGACCTTCCCTGTGAAAGTTATGCAGTTAAGTAGATGCAACCTGTTCTTCCGCTCAGGTGCACTAGAGCTATGGACATGTTTTGTACAGCTTGAAGATTTGGAAATTTATAGGTGCGACGCGCTCGTCCACTGGCCAGAGAAAGAGCTCCGAAGCTTGTTATCCTTGAGGAGATTAACGATTATAAGTTGCAACAGGCTGACTTGTTTGGCACAAGCTCCTGAGCAATCAACGCCAGAAAGGAGTCAACTCGTGCCACGTCTGGAGTCTCTAGAAATACAGTACTGTTTTAATCTGGTAGAGGTCTTCAACGTTCCGGCATTTCTCAAGAAATTGGCTATTCGTGGCTGCCCTAAGCTTGAGTCCATATTCGGCAAGCAGCATGATGCGAGGTTGGTGGGTCCAGATGATGTTGCACGGCAGGACGAGTCAGCAGTAATTCAAGAGACTTGCAGTGACGTCATGGAGTCCACAGCCAGCGATCACTTCCTTCGAAGTCTAGAATCTCTAGAAATATGGCGCTGTGACAGCTTGTCAGGGGTTCTCAATCTTCCCCCGTCCCTCAAGGAAATAGATATTTCCTGCTGCGATAATCTTCGAGTCCTATCAGGCCAGCTGGATGCGCTCCAAAAACTAGACATTAGATACTGCGATAGCTTGACAACACTGGAGTCCTGCTCGGGAGAGTTCCCATCGCTGGAAATCCTCTCCCTTGTGGGCTGCGGCAGCCTGGCATCCATACCGATTGAGCCAGGAGCATTCCCATCTCTCAAACGTCATGAAATCTTGGATTGTCCCGAATTGGCAGCCCTCACGAGCAAGATACCCTCCGACTCCTCGTCATCGTCCGATTGAGCCAGGAGCGTTCTCATCTCTCAAAGGTCTTGCAATCTTGCATTGTCCGTTATGAAGGTACCCTCCGACTCCTCTTTCTTGCAACATTTCAGCAACAAATTCTTCGTGCATCCATTCCATGTTCCTCGTCATCTTCCGTTACCAGTCCGTTGTTTGGAGATATATATACTCGAGCTGGAGCCTGGAGTGCTCTAGGCATTTAATACGTTTGAACATATTTACACGACTCCAAAGTTATAAAAACATAGGAGATATAGTCCACGCCCAAGAAAAAAATCAATGTAAATCCCTTCCCTGTCCCAGTAAAAAATCCATTTCGAAATCGATGTTTCCAAATGAATCATTTAAAATGATTAGTTAGGTAAAGATAATAGCATGAGTACTATAAGTGAAAATACGGAACAACTATTATTTTTTTTACCTAAGATCTTTACGCCCTTGAACTTTCTAAAAGTCTAATCTAAAACAAATATTATTTTTACCACATTAGCAAAAATGATGGTATGGCTTTCAACATGGCAAAAATCATCCTGAGTTGGATCCACATTAGCAAAACCATTCTTCAAAACCGTCTTAAGGTATAAATTGACCTGATTTTATAAGTTTATGATGCTAAATGGGTTTTTTAGAAAGTTAAAGGTGTAAAATGGACTTATTCCTTTTTTTAATGCTTTTGTAGCATAAATTTTCATGGTACATTAATACGTACAGATATGTTCTGACATCACTTTTTATCAGAGCCGAGGCTATTGAAACCAAAGACATGGAAATATGCCATCCCTAAAGATTAGTGAGCTAGGAGAGCTCAATAGAAATACTCAGGAAGGTCATTAAGCAGGTTTGTAATTTCAACACTGTCTCTGGATCCTTCAATTTTTTCAAGGATAAGCTAGTAGAGTTATTGACGCTCATGGTTCTTATGCTAACTACATATCCAGTCTATTATAAGAATTTACTTGCCATGTTTAGGTCCAATTCTAACACTACTTACCATGTTTATGTTCAGGGCCTACGCTAATGTAAAAGTCTTGGAAATATGCTATCTATAAAGATTGGCGAGCCTACAGCACCAAAGCCCTTAAGAATGTTGTGTGGAAGGTAGGATTAATTCTTCTCGTAAACCACTTGTATTTGTTTTGATAAAGTATATGACCCATCACTATTTTTTTGTGGTTTTTATTGTATTGATTGTGTATGGCTTCTTTGCAGAAGTGCAGAACTGTTCCCACGCATACAGATGGAGAAGAGCTCACATGGAGTAGAACTATTCCATTGCAAAATTCGCCGTCCTGGAGAGAATGCCCATATGAAGAATTTGCCCCATTGAATTGCAAGATTTAATAATAAAAAACTTACAATTCAAATCGACGAATATTCTTTCAGTGTAATTTGTTCCAGGATGCAAATTCAATTAAGCTTGTCCAGCTGAAATCTTTTTACGCAAAACAAGTGTGTTCCAAAACGGAAGACTTGTTTGAGTACGTAAGTGTTTTTATTCTTCCACTTTCATTTACGTATAGTCTTGCCAATAATTTGTTACGTCTAGGTACATCATATTCCTTGTTTCAAGTAATGTAAAAGTTTTGTCATCATTGTTATCTGTCTATGATTTGGAAAGCCGCTGTATCTTAGGTTTGGCACGTTTATCTTCTTCAGCAGACATTTCCAACTGTGACATTCTCTAGACAAAATTTTCCTTAAATATTTTCTTTTTCAGATAAGTAGAAGTTCAAGCACTCATGTTTGTAAGATATTTAGTTTCGTGAGTTATATTTAGTTTTGGTGTGCAGCAGTGGCAAATATCCTTGAAAAAAATTGATGACAAATAGTGAGTGGTTAATGTTGGCGCCCTCAGGCCCTCACTATTGATGAATCAGTAGTACACTACAAAATGCAATTTGAGGCTTTCTCCGGTAAGGTCCACATAATCTTTGGCATAACTGTCTCTTTAGTTAGTCTCATCCATTGATCTGATCAAATCATGAGCAGCGAAAGTTCACAGCCGAGGGCATTATCGTAAATGGCAAACGGCTGTACCCCTCCGTCCAATCCACTTATCACCCGTTATTGTCTCTTTTGAGCTGCGGCTGATTACTTTTGATTATGCTTAATGATTTTTGTTTTCGCATTTTAACACAACAGGAGACGACATAGACACATGGACAACTAATATATTTTAGGTTTCAAAAATTATTTAGAAAATCTGCTTTAAAATACTGTCCCGTTTTGATGTTTTATCTTTTTAACTTCGGGAGAAACTAAAAAGTCAATGGCAGAAGCAAAAACCAAAAATACCCCTTTTCTTTTCAGCAACATTTGATTTTTACCTTCTCTCAAGAAAAAAAACAGGCGTCAGCCCGATGACGGATTCACCATAAGCCAGCTGCCGCCGGCGCCTCCTCTGTGCTTCCTGCGCCGCGGCGACCACGGCCCCACTCCGCCAACCGCAGCACTCCTCCCCGGACGACGTCTCGCCTTCTTCGCAGCCTACCAAACCTCGCAGTCCCGAGACGACCTCGCCATTCTGCACCAGCATCCGCGCCGCACCCCGACGGCACCTCAAGGCCGCGTCGCTGAAGTATGGTACGCACTTTCCTCATGGGAACCATCACTAGCTAGGGTCGGCTCATCGTCAAGCTGAAGGCATGTAAATTTATGTGTGAGGTTGGATTGCTTTGTCTGCGCACAGGAATCCCCAAATTTGTTGGTTCCAAGTTGCAATTGTTCGATAGAGATTTTAAGATCGATTTTTCTATGCAATTTCTCAATGCCTTCTCAAGGTATATCTATCATCAGATCCCTAGCTTTGGGGTTTATTTGTTGTGTTATCTTTCTGAACTCCTTGCTAAACTGCCTAGAAGGTGTTATTACACTTGAGCCATATCCTTGAGTATCAAGGTCTCAAAAGTGAGCCATGTCCTTCAGTATCAGGGTCTCAAAAGTTTATTGCTTATACAGCAGAAACAGAAATGTGTCACTTGGACCTTTCAATTTTTCCTCTGTATGATAACTCAGCTGAAATGTCATCTTTGGAAAACTACATTGGGGGATAATTGACGGTGAGTTCAAACAAATTATGATTTAAATCTGTTGGTTTACTCTTTTTTTACACTTACCTAATTTATCGAAACATGCAAATTCACCAATCTTGTTTTGGAATATCAGTTGTAGTGGTAGAGTTGCATAGGATGAGATTGAGTTTGATTCTTCCTCTTTCCTTGTTCATATTTTTGCATTTTTCAGAACTGCCAGTATGAGACTAATATATGCTAAACAGAGATGTGGAATCTCCTGTAGTTTATGTGCTTTGGAATGTTTTTAAAAACCCTCAAGGTGCCTTCATACTAACTGTGCTTAAACTTGTCAACTATCTTCTAGGTAACTGTTTTTATGACGGGTGACTCCAACTAAGTGAAGAAATGAATGAGTTCAATGGAATGTACTATGGAGCAAGGAATTAGTAAAAACATACCTTATTGTCTTATTATGCCTGCTTCTGCTGTAGGTTATCACTAGTAATATCAATGCTTGAGGGCTATTTGGTGTTGTTGGGTTGGGGAAGCATAGCGGCAAACATAAGTTTTTTGCTGTTCTATTTGCTTACTCTTAGCACATTTGACAGTTATTTGCCTACTTTAAGCCTTCTATATCAACAGTATAACAATTTTGCTCTTTTACAGGTAAAACTTTCTAATGAATCAACTTTGTGGAACACGGTGTGCCAACGTTACTCTGATAGAGTTCTTTCAGAACCACATTAAGCTTCCTTTGAATAACTCAAGTTTAAGCATGCCAAGACATGAGTAGAGAAGGATGACATGCCGACAAATTGCCTGATTTCTCTATGAACTCTAGTATAAGTGTACAGTACTAGCTTAGGTACAAAAGTTTATTACACATTTAGAAAATTTGATTGATTTTAGTGCAATGTGTTTTACAGTCTCTCCCAGAGACTACTGCTGCTACTACACGGTGGCCGGAGTGGCCCACCGATGAGGAGCATCTGGTCGTGCTTGTGTCTTGTATTTTAAATATGAACCAATTGACAATTCTTGTGTTGCCATTTTTTGTGTCGAATATTCAGAAGTAAATGTCTGAGCATGTACACACATGCACATGTCCATAACAAGCTGTCTTGGTGTATTCCAGATCAGACCTGAAACTATCTGTTATTGAAGTCCATATTCCAGATCGCTAGAAAAGGCGAATGTCCATATGAATATGTTGCTTCATTGAATTGCAAGAAATAATAATTAAAAAGCATTTAGAAGACCTAAATTCGAATTGCCTCCTCGAATAGGCGAATACTCTTGAGTATAGTATTATTGAAGATGCAAATTTAATGAAGATTGTCCAGCTCAAATCTCTTTTGCAAAAAAAAAAAGGTGTATTCCCTAAAAGAAATCTTGTTTGGATAAGTACTTGTATTTTTCCAATTGTAGTACCTAAAGCCAAGAATTTGTGGCAATTTAGGCACAGAATTTGAGCGGCTGTACACCCAGCCCATAAACTCGTGTTGTTGTCCATTAATTTTAAAAGTATACATATATATGTGGATGATTAGTCAGTGGGAAAGTATGTGCTTGTGCTCCGTGAGATCTTTGGTGTCTGTTGTGTGTTGAGTATATAGGTCTACTTTGTACTCCTAAAAAAAATTTGTATTTTCTTTTTGGTCATGATTGACTGTTGTAACTTAGGTTTGGTATCTTTGAGACTTTGACCTTTATCTTCTTCGGCGGATACTTTTGACTGTGGCCTCTATCTCCATCAATATTTTCCCAGATCAAGTAAAAGTTCGAGTACTCATGTTTGTGAGCTATATTTAGTTTTAGTATGCAGCGGTAACCTACGGCAAATATCCCAAATGATGGCAAACTGTGGGTGGTCTTGGTATAGTGATGTTAATCTCGGGTCCTCACTATTGCTAAATGGGTATTCTACAATGCAATATTTAATGACTTAAAAGGCCAAAACATTTTTAAGTCTCTGTTTGACACCACTCAAAAGCTACTATCACAGTTGTAACACAAGTAAAATACCACTCGGAAACCAGCTACGGGGAAAAAACTCAAGACGATCAAAGCATCGAACATAAACAAAACAAGAAACAGAAATTGATAAATTATAGCAGAGTACACCTTAAACCAAACTGAGCATGATTCTTTGAATAGAAAGTTCAACTTATTCGGTTGAAACTTGAACTACAATGCGTTAAGACAATGTCAAGAACATTTATGACTGGACACCAGAACATTTACCTATAATCTCTTTAAAATCCCTTACCCGAATATATTTATCCAAGGTAACAAAATAATTCAGACAACGCAGAAACCAGACAACACAGAAACAAGACCAAATTAAGAGTAACTCCAATCACTGGTCATAACAAGAAAGAAGAAAATCTGGAAGATACACTCTTCAACTCAACAGTACTAACGTAAAAGGCTACATTTCAACTAGAATGAAACATCCTTGCCAACTCAAACAAAAAGCAAAATTTCAAAATAAACAGGATGACAATTCTCTATGTTCTCATTCAGATTCTGCTACTGTAAAACTCTGGCGCATGCACCGTATTTAAGCATTTGCAGAAGCCTGAGCAGCAGCATCCCGCTTCCTCTGCTCCTCAATGATGCTAAGCTTGAAACCCTTGCCCTTAGGGAGGCTCACCCATGGCTTGTTGCCCTTGCCAATAGTGAACACATTGCCAAGACGGGTGGCGAAGGCATGGCCCAAAGCATCCTCCACGTGGATGGTCTCAAAACCGACCCGTTTGCACCCCTAGAGGAGACGGCTTTCTTCGCATCGTGGGCGCAGGGAGGCGTCACGTTGAAGGGAGCAGCGGAACCCACGGAGGAAAAGAGAACAAGGCGCTGGTGAGGCTTCCCATCAACGGCGGTCCCACGGAGAAAAGCTACAGCAACATTAGAAGCAGCGCCGAGCGTGATCCGCGTGTTCCGAGAGAACAAAAATAGCAGAAAAAAATCCAACAGACCATGACATTCCCTGTATTCAATCTGCAATTGACGTTTTAAGCACCTTGTCTGTTTGTACACTTCGCTGGATCTCGAGTTGCATTATTGGGGCTCCATGTATTCAATCTGCAATTGACGTTTCAACTACTTTGTCTGTTTGTACATGATCTCGCTCACTCTCTCCATTGAGCCTCCCTCCCTTCTCTCTACGGTGCTCTGCTTTTCATTTGTGTTTTCAGCATGCTAGGAGTGCTTGAATGGCTGAGCTGCTCACCAGCGTGGTGGTCAAGCCGCTGGTGTCCATGGTGAAGGAGAAGGCCTCTAGCTACCTTCCGGAGCGTTTTTAGGTAATCATTGAGAACATCATACACAGACGAATGTAGTATATGAATAATTTTATGTACCAGTTGCACTTCCTACACCACCTTTTATTAATATGTTTAGACTCTATTGAAATGCTTTGGTAATTAGAGTTAAAATGGTATAATGTATGTTAAGTCGCTGCAATATAAATAAAATAGTGTTTACTTAACATGACTAGCAATTGTTGCTTAATGTTACATATTTTGACGAAGCCGCTAAGGCGGATCAAGTTCTTAGAGACGAGAGAGAGGGTAGGCGTGATCAAGGTAAAGAAAAAAGATTAATAAGATGATTGATAGATTTAATCTTGTTCTGGTAGTTTTGTTAATTTTTGGTAGGAGTCCAAGTTAGATAAGGTGTTTTATTTTTATTATGGCATGATGTGGCATATCTATTCTGGTTTTATATCTGTAATCTGCTGAGTATAAATATACAAAAAAAACGGGGGTGTTTAGAGCCTCGGAAAAAAGAAATCGATCTACTGTTATCGCATGTAATTGCGATGAATTTTTTCACCCTCCAGGAACAGAGAGCGTCAACGAGGCTTTATTGCTTCCGTTATCAATGAGAGCATTGCGATGAATTTTTTCACCCTCCAGGAACAGAGAGCGTCAACGAGGCTTTATTGCTTCCGTTATCAATGAGAGCATCGGCGGCTTTCTTCGCATCGTGGGCGCAGGACGCGTCACGTCGAAGGGAGCAGCGGGACCGACGAAGGAAAAGAGAACAAGGCGCTGGTGAGGTTCCCATCAACGGTGGGTCCCACGGAGAAGAGCCACAGCGACATCAGAAGCAGCGCCGAGCGTGGTCCGAGAGCACAAAAATCGCAGAAAATATTCCAACAGACCATGACACTCCCTGTATTCAATCTGCAATTGACATTTCAACGACCTTCTCTGTTTGTACACTCCATCGGTTCTCAATCGCTCTCTTCATTGAGCCTCCCTCCCTCCTCTCTACGGTGCTCTGCTTTCCTTTCGTGTTTCCAGTGCGTCTGCTGGAAGTGCTGCAATGGCTGAGCTGGTCACCAGCATGGTGGTCGGGCCTCTGGTGTCCATGGTGAAGGAGAAGGCCTCCAGCTACCTCCTGGAGCAGTACAAGGTGATGGAGGGCATGGAGGAGCAGCACAAGATACTCAAGCGCAAACTTCCAGCCATCATGGATGTCATCACTGACGCCGAGGAGCAGGCGGCGGCCCACAGAGAAGGGGCGAAGGCCTGGCTTGAGGAGCTCAAGACGGTGGCCTATGAGGCTAATGAAGTCTTTGACGAGTTCAAGTACGAGGCGCTACGCCGCAAAGCCAAGAAGAATGGGCACTACCGCAAGCTCGGCTTCGACGCAGTAAAACTCTTCCCCACTCACAACCGTATTATGTTTCGCTACAAGATGGGCAAGAAGCTCTGCAGGATTCTGCAGGCCATTGAGGTCCTCATCGCAGAAATGAATGCCTTTAGGTTCAAATTCCGACCACAACCGCCGGTGTCCATGCAGTGGAGGCAGACGAGTTTTGACATCCATGATCCAATGAACAAGAAAAATGCGAGAGAGAAAGAAATACAGGATATTGTTGGTGTACTAGTTGGTCAAGCTAGCAATGCAGATCTCACTGTCGTTCCCATCGTTGGAATGGGGGGCCTAGGCAAGACCACCTTAGCACAGCTGGTTTACAATGAACCTGAAATTCAGAAGCATTTTGAGTTGCTGCTCTGGGTGTGTGTGTCCGACAACTTTGATGTGGATTCCCTGGCTAAAAGTATAGTTGAAGCAGCTCCCAAGAAGGAAAAAGATATAGGTACGAGGAGCAAATCACCACTGGATAGCCTTCAACAAGTAGTGAGCGGGCAGAAGTACCTCCTTGTATTGGATGACGTCTGGAATCGAGAGGCCGATAAGTGGGATAAGCTGAAGGCCCGCCTTCAACATGGTGGCAAGGGTAGTGCAGTGTTGACAACAACTCGTGATAAACGAGTCGCTGAAATAATGGGTGAAGACAAAGTCTATGATCTTGCGGCTTTGGGGGATGACTTCATAAAAAAAAATTATCATGACAAGAGCATTCAGTTTACCAAAGGAAGAGGAAAAGCCTGAGCTAGTTAAGATGGTTGATGAGATTGTGAAGAGATGTGTTGGCTCTCCTTTAGCTGCAACAGCACTTGGCTCTGTACTGCGTACCAAGACCAGCAAGAAAGAATGGGAGGTTGTATTAAGTAGAAGCAGCATTTGTACTGAGGAAACTGGAATTTTACCAATACTCAAGCTCAGCTACAATGACTTACCATCACATATGAAGCAGTGCTTTGCTTTCTGTGCTGTGTTTCCCAAGGATTACGAGATTGATGTGGACAAGCTGATCCGACTTTGGATCGCAAATGACTTTATCCAAGAACAAAAAGAATTTAGCCTTGAAACCATTGGTAAACAGGTTTTCGATGAGCTGGCCTCGAGGTCATTCTTCCAGGATGTGAAGCAAGTCCAAGCTCCTATTCTAGGCAAAATTACATGTACAATCCATGATCTTATGCATGATGTTGCACTGTCTACAATGGAAAAAGAACGTGCAGTCACAACTGAGAAACCAAGTTCGAGTGAGTGGCTTCCAAAAACTGCTCGGTATTTATTTTTGTCATGCAAAGAACCAGAAACTATTTTGAATGATGCTCTGAAGAAAATATCTCCAACCATCCAAACATTGCTATGTGATGAAGACATGGATAGTTCATTGCAGCGTTTATCGAAATACAGATATATGCGAGCATTACGACTCAAACCTAGCAATTCATTCCCACTAAAACCAAAGCATCTGCATCACTTGAGGTATCTAGACCTCTCGAGAAGCCGTATCAGGGCACTTCCAGAAGATATAAGCATTCTGTATAACCTGCAAACGTTGAACCTTTCTAACTGCGGACTTCTTGATCGACTTCCAAGGCAAATGAAGTATATGACTACCCTCCGTTACCTCTACACTCATGGATGCTTTAGCTTGAAGAGCATGCCTCCGGACCTCGGACAACTCACTTCCCTACAGACACTTACATGGTTTGTAGTAGGTACTGGCTCTGATTACAGTAATATTGGAGAACTGAAGAACTTAAACCTTGGTGGTCTACTAGAGCTACATCAGCTAGAAAATGTGACAGAAGCAGACGCAAAAGCGGCCAATCTCAGAAATAAGAAGGAACTCACCGAACTGACTTTAAAATGGAAGAATCGTAAGGAGGAACAGCATTGTGATAAGGTGCTGAAGGGTCTCCAACCACATGTCGGGCTGCAGGTTCTAAGTTTACACAACATTACCAGTTTTCCAACATGGATCAGTAAGTTGCAAAACTTGGTTGAGCTTTGGGTGCATGATTGTGAGAAGTCCCAGAGGCTTCCTCCACTGTGGAAGCTACCAGAACTACGAGTCCTTCATTTGGCAGATTTGGAAAAATTGCAATACTTGTGCAGCGGTGACACGTCATTTCCGAAACTAAAGAAGCTTACGCTACGTAATCTGCCAGATTTTGAGAGGTGGTGGGAAATTAATGGGGGACTAGGAGAGCAGGTGATGTTTCCCCAACTTGAGGAGCTGTCAGTCGTGGATTGCGAAAAAATGACGGCGTTACCAGAAGCATGCTCAGCATTTCCAGCATTGAAAAATCTCAGACTGGAAGGTCTAACAAGTTTCAATAGCTGGGGGGTTGCGGAAGGAACAAATGGTGGGCAACCGACCTTCCCTGTAAAAGTTATGAAGTTATTTAATTGCAACTTGTTCTTCCGCTCAGGTGCACTAGAGCTATGGACATGTTTTGTACAGCTCGAAGATTTGGAAATTTATAGGTGCGACGCGCTCGTCCACTGGCCAGAGAAAGAGTTCCGAAGCTTGGTATCCTTGAGGAGATTAAAGATTCAAAGTTGCAACATGCTGACTTGTTTGGCGCAAGCTCCTGAGCAATCAACGTCAGAAAGGAGTCAACTCGTGCCACGTCTGGAGTCTCTAGAAATAACGTGGTGTGAAAATTTGGTAGAGGTCTTCAACGTTCCGGCATTTTTCAAGAAATTGGCTATTCGTCACTGCCCTAAGCTTGAGTCCATATTCGGCAGGCAGCATGATGCGAGGTTGGTGAGTCCAGATGATGTTGCACGGCAGGACGAGTCAGCAGTAATTCAAGAGACTTGGAGCGACGTCATGGGGTCCACAGCCAGCGATCACTTCCTTCGATGTCTAGAATCTCTAGATATATCGATCTGTCGCAGCTTGTCAGGGGTTCTCAGTCTTCCCCCGTCCCTCAAGGAAATAGATATTTTGGCCTGCTACAAACTTCAAGTCCTATCAGGCCAGCTGGATGCGCTCCAAAAACTACGCATTAGCGACTGCGATAGCCTGACAACACTGGAGTCTCGCTCGGGAGAGCTCCCATCGCTGGAAATCCTCTCCCTTAAGTACTGCGCCAGCCTGGCATCCATACCGATTGGGCCAGGAGCATTCCCATCTCTCAAACGTCATGAAATCTTGGATTGTCCCGAATTGGCAGCCCTCACGAGAGAGATACCCTCCGACTCCTCGTCATCATCCGATTGAGCCAGGAGCGTTCTCATCTCTCAAAGGTCTCGAAATCTTGCATTGTCCGTTATGAAGGTACCCTCCGATTCCTCTTTCTTGCAACGTTTCAGCAACAAATTCTTCGTGCATCCATCCATGTTCCTCGTCATCATCCGTTACCAGTCCTTTGTTTTGAGATATATACACTCGAGCTGGAGCCTTGAGTGCTCTAGGCATTTAATACGTTTGAATATATTTACACGACTCCAAAGTTATAAAAACATAGGAGATATAGTCCACGCCCAAGAAAAAAACCACTGTAAATCCCTTCCCTGTCCCAGTAAAAAATCCATTTCGAGATCGATGTTTCCAAATGAATCATTTAAAATGATTAGTTAGGTAAGATAATAGCATGAGTAGTACAAGTTAAAATACGGAACAAATATTATTTTTACCACATTAGCAAAATGATGGTATGGCTTTCAACGTGCCAAACCTTCGGTTGGATCCACGTCAGCAAAACCGCCTTAAGGTATAAATTAACCTGATTTTATATGTTTATGGTGCTAAATGGACTTTTTAGAAAGTTTAGAGGTGTAAAATGGATTTATTCCTTTTTTTAATGCTTTTGTAGCATAAATTTTCATGGTACATTAATTTGTAGAGATATGTTCTACCATCATTTGTGATCAGAGCCTAGGCTATTGAAACCAAGGACATGGAAATATGCCATACCTGAAGATTAGTGAGCTAGGACAGCTCGATAGAAATACTGAGGAAGGTCATTAAGCAAGTTTGTAATATCAACACACACTCTCTCTCTGTGAATCCTTCAATTTTTACAAGGATGAGGTAGTAGAATTATTGACGCCGATGCTTGTTGTGCTAATTACATATCCAGTCTTTTGTAAGAAGTTACTTGCCATGTTTAGGGCCAAATCACCACTTCTAACACTGCTTGCCATGTTTATGTTCAGGGCCTACGCTAAGTCTTGGAAATATGCTATCTTTATCCTACAGCACCAAAGCCCTTAAGAATGTTGTGTTGAAGGTAGGATTAATTCTTCTCGTAAACCACTCAGATTTGTATTGATAAAGTATATGACACATTGACACATCATTTTTTTTGTTTTTTTATTGATTGCGTATGGCTTCTTTGCAGAAGTGCAGAACTGCTCCCACGCATGGAGGAGCTCACGTGGGGTAGAACTATTCCATTGCAAAATTCGCCATCCTGAAGAGAATGCCCATATAAAGATTTTGCCTCATTGAAATGCAAGATTTAATAATAAAAAACTTACAATACCTATGTTTTAATTATCTCTTCAAATCGACGAATACTCTTTCAGTGTAATTTGTTCCGGGATGCAAATTCAATTAAGCTTGTCCAGCTGAAATCTTTTTACACAAAACCAGTGTGTTCCAAAAAATAAGAGTTGTTTGAGTACGTAAGTGCTTTTATTCTTCCACTTTCATTTACGTATAGTCATGCCAAGAATTTGTTACGTTTAGGTACATCATCATATTCCTTGTTTCAAGTAATGTAAAAGTTTTATCATCATTGTTATCTGCCTATGATTTGGAATGCCGTTGTAACTTAGGTTTGGCACGTTTATCTTCTACAGCGGACATTTCCAACTGTGCCCTTCTCTTGACAAAATTTTCCTTAAATATTTCCTTTTTCAGATCAAGTAGAAGTTCAAGTACTCATGTTTGCAAGATATTTAGATGTTGTTCTTTTATGTTGTGATTTATGACTTATGATTTAAAATTTTAAATTCTAGCTATTCACGAGAGAGAGTACAGAGAGAGACTCGCGTGCGATTATATCAGTGTTTACTACAATCAATTTATAGACCTCAACTTAAAAAAATACTTTGTTACTGTAGCATAAAGTAGAAGCCAAAAAGAACTGCACCTTAATTTAGTGAGTTATATTTAGTTTTGGTGTGCAGCAGTTTTGGTGTTCACCACTTCACGATCAGGTTTCACCACTTCACGTATATATAACTATGTTGCTATTTTTTGTGTCGAATATTCAGAAGTAAATGTCTGAACTTGTACACAGATGCACATGTCCATTAACTATCTGTCTTGGTGTATTCCAGATTAGACCTAGTTGTCCATACTGCAGATCGCCAAAAAAAGGAGAATGTCCATATGAATATGTTGCTTCATTGAATTGCAAGAAATAATAATTAAAAAGCATTTAGAAGACCTAAATTCGAATTGCCTCCTCGAATAGGCGAATACTCTTGAGTATAATATGTTCGAAGATGCAAATTTAATGAAGATTGTCCAGCTCAAATCTCTTTTGCAAAAAAAGTGTATTTCCTAAAAGAAATCTTGTTTGGATAAGTACTTGTATCTTCCCAATTGTAGTAACTATAGTCAAGCCAAGAATTTGTGGCAATTTAGGCACAGAATTTGAGCGGGTGTACACCCAGCCCATAATCTTGGTGTTGTTGTCCATCAATTTTAGGAATATACATGTATATGTGGTGATCAGTCAGTGAAAAAGCGTGTACATATGCCGCATGGGATCTTTAGTGTCTGGTGTGTGTTGAGTATGTAGGTTACTCTTAAAAAATTGTATTTTCTTTTTGGCATGATTGACTGTTGTAACTTAGGTTTGGCATCTTTGAGACTTTGACCTTATCTTCTTCGGCAGATACTTTTGACTGTGGCCTCTATCTCGTTCAATATTTTCCCAGATCAAGTAAAAGTTCGAGTACTCATGTTTTTGAGCTGTATTTAGTTTTAGTATTCAGCGGTAACTTACGGCAAATATCCCAAACTGCGGGTGGTCTTGGTATAGTGACGTTAATCTCGGGCCCTCACTAGTGCTGAATTGGTATTCTACAATGCAATATTTAATGACTTAAAAAGGCCAAAACATTTAAGTCTTTGTTTGACACCACTCAAAAGCTACTATCACAGAATTGTAACACAAGTAAAATACCACTCGAAGTCAGTACCTACCTCTGATATTATAGAGTTACAACTAAGACCAGCTACGGGAAAAAACACAGACGATCAAAGCATAGAACATAAACAAAACAAGAAACAGAAATTGATAAATTATAGCGAAGCACACCCTAAACCAAACTGAGAGCATGATTCTTTGATTTAAAAGATCAACTTATTCGGTTGAAAAACTACAAAATCTACAATGCGTTAATTAAACGCAAAAAAAACCGTTAACGATAACGTTAAGAACAGATACCACTGGACACCAGAACATTTACCTAAATCTCTTTAGAATCCCTTACCCAAATATATTTATCCAAGGCAACAAAATAATTCAGAAAACGCAGAAACCAGACAATACAGAAACAGGACCAAATTAAGAGTAACTCCAATCACTGATCATAACAAGAAAGACGAAAATCTAGAAGATACACTCTTCAACTCAACAGTACTAATGTAAACGGCTACATTTCAACTAGAATGAAACATCCTTGCCAACTCAAACAAAAAGCAAAATTTCAAAATAAACAGGATGACAATTCTCTATGTTCTCATTCAGATTCTGCTACTGCAAAACTCTGGCACATGCACTGTATTTAAGCATTTGCAGCAGCCTGAGCAGCAGCATCCCGCTTCCTCTGCTCCTCAATGATGCTAAGCTTGATACCCTTGCCCTTAGGGAGGCTCACCCATGGCTTGTTGCCCTTGCCAATGGTGAACACATTGCCAAGACGGGTGGCAAAGGCATGGCCCAAAGCATCCTCCACGTGGATGGTCTCAAAACTGCCCTTATGCTTCTCCCTGTTCTTAATTACACCAACACGACCAGTGTTTCTCCCTCCTGTGACCATAACAACATTACCCACATCGAACTTGATGAAGTCAACAATCTTGTTGCTCTCAAGGTCAATCTTGATTGTGTCGTTAGCCTTAATCAGAGGGTCAGGGTAGCGGATGGTGCGGCCATCGTAAGTGTTCAGATATGGAATTCCCTTCTGACCAAACTGGACAGACTTAACTTTGCAAAGCTTGAACTACACACAAAAGGCAATGTGACACATAGTTAGAATATACAACTTACTAAACAATAAAAATTAGCTAAGGGAACATGTCAGATGTGACAATTATACAGTGACAGGGGATCAAATATCTTCAAACCGAAGTTGTGTCCATACGCAACAGTAAAGCTCAGAGCTATGCTCATACTACAATATTCTTCTTATAAAATTTGCTTCAAGGTGATGTCGATAAATATATTCAAAACTTTGAATAACTAAGCAGCATTGACAAAGAAAGCATGGCATCAACAACATATTCCATTGCACATTTAACTTGCAAAGAGTCAGTGTTAGGGAACATGATATGTTCAACTAAAATAGTATGTGAAAGCTAAAGAAACACCCTCACCTTCGCATCCTCGTCCCTTATGGACTGAAGGCGGAAGCGACCCTTGGTGTCATAGAGAAGCCTGTAGTTCTCACCAGTCTTGGGAATGGAAATGACATCTGCCAAATAGAGAACATAATTACATAGATCAATTGAGAAATGTATCCATGACAAACCAAGGACTTAACCAGAAGCTGCTTGGCAAGTTAAGAATCAAGCGTGCATACCCATGAAACCAGCAGGGTAGGTCTTGTCAGTCCTGACCTTCCCATCGACCAACACATGCCGCTGCATCAGGATGGAGATCACCTCACGGTAGGTCAGCGCGTATTTGAGCCTATTCCTGATGATAAGGATCAGAGGCAGGCACTCCCTGGACTTGTGAGGTCCGGATGATGGCTTGGGAGCCTGATAGACACACAAAGCAGCTCCGCGCATTACAATACTGAACAACAGAAAACATTCACGAATGGTGGAAACCATTTCAAACACACACAAGCAAAATGCGTCAGCTTACAAAAGCTCCGCCGAGCTTGTCCAGCATCCAGTGCTTGGGCGCATTGAGCCTCTTAAGATGCTTCTTCAATCCCCTCGCCTGTTCAGAAAACAACAGTTTGACAGTGTTATCTATTCTTCAACGCTAACTCCCCGAAATAGTGGAGGCATATAAACTGGTACAGGGTTCCAAACATTTTTGAAAACTTGGAAATGAAGTTCTCAAGAACTAGAAACTAAGAAATATAACAGCCAAATCACTGGCAAGCACTACCACAACGCAAACCTAAATCAGTTCCTACTGTTTACACAAAGCCATAAGTCGTAGGCCATCAAGAAACCACAAATAGACGACACAACACATCAAGTGATTACATAACCCTCAAACCTGCGCAGCAATCTACAATGTACACCGCATCATTTTCCAAGAACCAAACAATTCAACTCCATCTCTCCTTTCCCCCTTTTTGCGTTCGATTCTTCGATATTACCCACACACCTAAACCACACTATCCTACTGACAGGCGCTTGAAACACACTAGCATACGAATCAAAGAACAAAATACACAGTGATACAGACTACGAAAAATAAAGGCAACGTAACAGAGGAGGGGCAGATCAGGAGACGAGAGGAGCAATGCGGAAGGGTGGAACGGAAGCAGCGCTGACCATGATTGCGAGCTCGAGCTAGGGCGCCGGTGACCTTGCCGTCCGCCCCCCACGCCGCGACCTGGTGCCTCTTTCTGCCTCGTGCCGCCGCCAAGAGGAGAAGGCGGCGAGGGGTGGGAGAGGTTATATGCTGCGGGGTAGGGTTTTTGGTTTCGGTTTTGTCCATGGGCCCACGTTTTGTGTCTTTTGGGCTTACTCGTGTTATTTATAGGGAATGGGCTAGTGAATTGTCTGAATTATGTAGCGTCGTCCTCGTCTAAAATTATCATACTGAGGAATCTGCCTTTCGCATTGTTTCCTATATATTAATCTGGTTAACTTCGTGTAAGGATCCGGTTGGCATTGTGTAGGATTATGATTACTAGCTGGCAACAACGTGCATTCGCACGGGATAGTTTCAAAGACAAAGTATTCAGTCTCTATCTCTAATTTTTTACTTTGCAATTCATACGGAAATTTTTGCTTTTGCTTTGATGAAGGTAAGAAGATGCGTGTGTCCTCATTTGGTTTGATATCACTGATTTGTATATTTTTCTTATTGCACTTCTTAGTCCTCATCATCTACATTATTCAAGTTTTCTTACTCTTCTTGATAGCCATTACTTTTATCAAATTGAACATCACAAGATTCTTCAACTAAACCAGAATTTTTGTTGAAGACTCTATATGCTTTACAACAAAAAGAATAACTAAGTAAGAAATATTCATCACATCGACTTTGAAATTTAGAGAGTCGAATACCTTCTCTTAAGATATAACATTTACATCTAAATAATTTAAAGTAGAAAATGTTCAGCCTTCTTCCAATGAGAAATTCATAGGAAGTCTTTTTCAAAAAGATGATGTAAATAAAAAAGATTTATGGCATGACAAGCGATATTAATAGCTTTCGCCCAAAAATTATCAGAAGTATTATATTCATCAAGTATTGTCCTAGCCATTTCAATTAATGTTCGATTTTTTCCTTTCTACAACTCTATTTTGCTCTGGAGTATAGGTAGTAGAAAGCTCATGCTTTATTTTAAACTCATCACAAAAATCTTTAATTTTACCATTTTTGAACTCGAAACCATTATCATTTCTAATTTTCTTTATTTTAAAATTAAACTATTTTTGAGCCCTTTTTGTAAAATTTTTAAAAATTTCAGAGACTTCACCTTTGTCATTTAAGAAGAATACGCATGTCTATTTAGAGTAATCATCTACAATGACAAAACAATAGCTATTACCCTAATACTCTTATAGGTTATTGGCCCAAATAAGTTGATATGTAAGAGCAATAATGGTCTAAATGTTGACATGATACTTTTGTAAAGGATAAGATTTTATCACTTGCTTCCCGGTTTGGTAAGCGCTAGATAATTTATTTTTCTCAAACTTTACATCTTTTAAGCTAACAACTAAGTCATGTTTGAGAAGCTTTTTAAGTTAAATCATACATACATACCCTAACCTTCTATGCCATAATCAACCCCAAGAAGTTTTTGTCATTAAACAAGCTTTCAAATAAGAATCACTAGAGGAGAAATCTACTAAATAAAGATTTCCAACCCTAAAGCCTTTGAAAACAAGTTCTTTTTCTTTTGAAATGGTATCATCATTTTTAGAGAAAAAGTATATTAATTCTAGATCACACAATTAAGCAACAGATAGCAAGTTAAAATTTAATGTTTATATTAGAGATACATTAAAAATAGAAAGGTCAATAGAGATATCGATTTTACCCTATCCTAATACCTTTCCTTTGCTATTGTCCCTAAATGCTATTCTCAAATGTGGTAAATATTTTTCGGTCTCCGGTCATGTGTTGAGCACATCCACTATCAAGCACCCAATACCTTTCACCGATCTTGTAGTTCACATACAAAAGAAAATTAAGTTATTTTAGGTACTCAAATTTGTTTAGGTCCTTGAAGATTAGTGACTAAGACTTTAAACACCTAAATAATATTCTTTTTAGCATCTAAGATTGAAGTGCCAATAAATTTAACAATAACACTACTATTCTTGGATTTCTTAAGCATATAACAAGAATCAAACAATCCAATAAAAGAATTCTTACTCATATGATAATTTTGTTGCATATGTCCTATTTTTCGGCATTTTTGGCAATACTTACCATTTTACCTCATAAATCTTATGAGCTTATTTTCCGATTTCTTACCTTTCTTAGGTACATACCTAAGACTTTTCTTATTTAATAAACATATTTGTTCACTCAATAATTTGTCAAGAGTATCCTTACCCTTGAAGGACCTTTTAAAGCTTTTTTTAGCTTGATCACTTGTTCTTTTAACTCATTGTTCTCAACAATAAGCTTAGCATCATATGATTTAGCATTTACTTCATTTGAGGTAATTTTAGAACAACATGGTATATCAAGTAAATCATCACATGAAGTAGAAATACTAGTTCTAGATATTTCTACCTAGACATGGCATTATAAATATCACATATAATTTCAATACTAGTGCTAGATTTGCTTGAATTTTTTTTGGATATGCAAGTCATGAGCCAGACCTAGGGAATTCATTTGCACTGCAAAGTCTCACTGATCTTAGCCACCGCCTCCTGATCTCCTCCTAACCTCCTTCGCGTCGAAGTGCTGGCCAAACCCCAGCGCCCCAGCCGTAGGGGCAAATCCAGTGTGTTAGCATTGGGGGTCTAGTGACACCAGTGCGACCCAGTAGTGCAAGAAGGAGCTCATGTGTATTTTTGTAGGTGAACCCAATAGCTAAATCGGAGTGACCCCAGTCCCCAGGCCCTCAACAGCTCAGCCCAAGGAAATCTTTGACAGCCCAGGCCCAACTAACTGCCAAGGCATCAAAGCACCGCGCATGGCCCATTGCCACGGGCCACGACCCATCGAGTGGTTAGATGGCCTCATCAGTCATCACCTGACTAGGCCTTGGGAATTCATTTGCACTGCAAAATCTCACCATTCCTAGCCACCGCCGCCTCTTGATCTCCTCCTAACCTCCTCCGCCGTTGAAGTGTTGGCCGAACCCCAGCGCCCCAGCCGTCAATTGAGTTGCCTGTCGATGTTCCCATCTAGTTCCTGATGTTGACACCTCCTCCAACTCAGGCACTCGGTGCCAACGGCGTGGCGAATAGTGTTGCCCGTGGCCTCCCCTTCTGGCTTTCCCAGTTTTGGAGTTTCCCCATCTCCCATCGTTGGTGGCTTGGTGCCATCGCAGCGCCACGCCATCCCTATCACTGGCGCCGCCTCGCCCGGCTCCTACCTGCCTGACCTTCCTCGATTGAGTCGACCAGCCGGCTCCTCCTCGGACCTCAGGTCCTCAGCTCTACCCAGTTCTAGTGATTCTGAGTCTTCTGACTGTTCCGTGATTCAATGATTGTGAATATGAGTTATGTTATGTGATGAACTGATGAACGATAATGACTGATGAATGAATATGAGTTATAGTTCTATAGTTCTGTGATTGTGATCTGTTGATGTCCTGGTTGGATTGGTAGTCACTAGTTAGTACTACAATGCATAAGGGGAAATTGTAGAATGTAGAGTAGAAGCTAAGGTAGGGGAAAATGTTCACATCCTTGAGCCCACATTGTCAATTTGCCTTGCCAATTGCCACATAGGGTTAATAGTTAAGCACGCATTTAAGTTGTTTTGCCTTTTTCTTGATTCTTCTAGGTAATAGAATGATTTTTGAAAAGAAAACTATCATCAAATACTGATGCGGAGACTTCGTTGCCAAGAGAGATTAATTTAGATGAACTTCCTTATGATCCAGTTGATCGAAAAAGAATTGTACACTACAGTAGTAATCCTAAGAAACAAGATGAGATAACGCGAAGGTATTTAACTAGAGGACCTAACAAGCCACAACCTAGCTTTAAATATCCACACAAGCTCATAGGTGAGAAGCTATAAAGATTTAATGCTAAATGGTTTAAAGAATATGGTAGTTGGCTAGAGTATAGTGAGAAGGTGGATAAAGCCTTTTGTTTGTGCTGCTATCTATTTTGAGATTGTATTGATGACCAAACTGGGAACGATGCATTTGTAATTGATGGTTTTTGCAATCGGGACAATAAAAATAGTTTTGATACTCATGTTGGTAATTTTAATAGCTTTCTTAACGTAGCAGTGAAAAGATGTGATGCTCTAATGAATCAAGATCAATCAATTCATGTTGCTGTCAATAAGCAAAGTGATCTTGCACAAAAGGAGCATAAAATTTGATTAAATGCTTTCATTGATTCAACTAAATACCTGCTACATCAAGGATTAGCTTTCCGTGCCCATGATGAATCAAAAGAATCTACAAATAGGGGAAACTTTCTAGAGTTGGTACAAACTATAGCAAAACATAATGACTTTATAAGTAAGGTGGTTCTAAGGAATGCTTCAAGAAATTGTCAAATGGTCTCTCCAAATATTCAGAAGGATACTACTAATTATTTTGCCAAGGTAACAATGTTCTTTATTATTTTCATATTGTAACGATAGATCTCTTGCTAGACTCGAAGTAATGTTCTCTATTATTGTTGTTTTGCACAAATGACATTGACTTCTATTATTGAAGATATTGGTGGTGACGTGTTCAATTTGCTCATTGATGAGGCTTTCGATGTGTCTGACAAAGAACAAATGGCTGTTGTCTTGAGATATGTTGACAAGCACTGACTAATCTTAGAACAATTAGTTGAAATTGTACATGTGAAGGAAACATCAGCAATGTCTCAAGTTTGCTCTTTAATGTTTGTTTGCTGATATTGGATTGAGCTTGCAACAAGTTAGAAGCCAATGTTACGATGGAGCAAGCAATATGCGAGGTGAGTTTAATGGCTTGAGAGCCAAAATTATGGAAGAGAACAGCTCGACATATTATGTGCATTGTTTTGCTCACCAACTTCAGTTAGTTATTATGGCAGTAGAAAAGAAAAATGAAGATATCACAGATTTTTTACATGATCTCTCTTCTCTTGAATGTGGTTGGAGCTTTTTGCAAACGAAAAGATATGATTAGAGAGAATTATCGAGAAAACATAAGAAAAGCTATAAGTAGTGGACGAATTAGTATCGGGACAGGGTTACATCAAGATTAGTCTCTTCAAAGAGCCGGAGACACTCATTGGAGTTCTCACTATAGAACCCTCTCAAGCCTAATTACGTGGTTCCCATCTGTTGTTAATGTTCTAAAATATGTTGAGAAGGATGGTAAAAATGATAGAAAGAAAAGTCAAGCACGTGGTCTTATATCATATTTTGAGACCTTTGATTTTGTATTTTATTAGCAAATGATGTTCCATACATTAGGAAGTGCAAATACTTTATCATTGTCTTTACAAAAGAAGGATCAAGATATCTTGAATGCCATGTCGTATTTGAAGTCAATGAAGAAGGATATACAACAACTATGAGATAATGGATGGGAATCATTCTGCAAATGACATATTTATTTTATGAAGAACATGACATTCCTAAACTAAACATGCAAGAGGAGTATGTCAATTGGCATAAACCACGGCAAAGAACCTATCACTAACCTTCGGCATTACCAAACCGAGTGTCTTAACTCAGTTATTGATTAGCAACTTCAAGAATTTGATGAATGTTTCAATGAGGTAAATTGTGCATTGCTCATGCACATGGCTTCTTTCAACCCATCAGACTCATTTGCTGCTTTTAAATTGGAGAGCTTAGTAGAGTTAACTAAGTTTTATCTAGATAATTTTGATTCAATGCAATTGATGGTTCTTGGTCATGAACTTTGCATTTACATTGACAATGTGGGGGCATATGAAAGGTTGTCCAATTTGAATGGCATTACTGATCTTGCTAAATTACTAGTGGAAATAAAGAAGCATCTTTCTTTTCCTTTGGTGTATGGGCTACTGAAGCTAGTGCTAATTTTGTCTGTTGCCATGGCATAAGTGGAGATATGCTTTTCAGTGATGAATGTTGTTAATATCGTGTTGCGTAATAAAATTGGAGATGAATTCATGAGTGACTGTCTAATTTGCTATGTGGAGAAGGATATTTTTTTCTACTATTCAGAATGATGTCGTGATGATCGCTTTATGAAGATAAAAACTCGCAAAGTAGAACTATAAAATGTGAGTCACTTCACATATTTCGTTAATTTGCTTAATGATATTCCTTTACTCTGTAAAATTAGTGCATTGTCAAATTTTAATTATAACATGACGTATTTGTTCATTGCTTTTAGGAAGCTCAAATTGAAGCTATGAAGTCATCTTTTGGAACTTAGTTTTCTTTCCTCTAAAATACGTAAACAATTGGTTTCATGCTTTCACCCTAATTGTCAACTGGTATGTTTTGCCTATATATTGAACATCGAAGAACTATTATATTGTTACATATTTCAATTATTTATGTAATCCTTCATAGTGAGGTATTTGAATTATTACATAGCGTGAATTATACCCTACTATTAGTATAGTTAACAGCAACTCTAGTGGTCAGTGACCCTAATAACTTTTTTTTAACTTCGCCCTGGTGGTGGATGGCATCGGTGCCAAGTCCTCTCTCTCCTCTCCTAGCACCGGCTTTGGGCCACACTGTAGGTCAGCAATCAACAGGGAGAGACATCGGTCTTGGTCGTTAGGAAAAATAGAAACCATTGCTGATCATGCACTCCATGAGACTAATTGACGCTTGAGCTGAGAATTCGAGATAGCTCTTATAGGTATATTTACGTCAGGATTCGATTGAGAGAAACACGCGCACAAAGCGCCGATGAAATGAAAAGCCTTTCTCTTTGTGTGTGTGCGCGCGGAGATGCGACGATCTGTTCGTCGCAATTGCGCAAGCGGTTTCGCGTTTGTTGCGTCGTTCGGTCACAGGGCGGTAAAGGCCCTGAAAGAGACCGAGTCAATAGCTAGCGTACGTGATCAAGTTGGAGGATTTTATATGGCTTCTGTTTTGCGAGTATACAGTGAAAATCTTGTTTTTGCCATAAAGCCAAGGTCTATTCTCAGCTTTATCACTATATTTTTCACTTGTCATTTATGCCATCAGTACGTTAGTGCACTTCTCAAAAGTACCATTCCATCCGACCAGCTAGGTTTGTCCGTTGGGTAATTTGTAAAAAAATTCAGAAAAATACTAGAAAATCAGAGAAAATTTAGAAAAATCATGACAAATACCAGAAAATATACAAAAAAAATTCAGGAACCACACTTGTAAATAAAATTTGACACTAAAGAAAATTTTAAGGATGTTCTATAAAAGCTGAGCAAGATTGAAACATCTTCCTAGTCTAAAACTTTTGAGAAAATTTCGTAGTGTAAAATTTGAAAAAAAATATCAATTTTTTATTCGGAAGCGATCCCTGCTTTTTTTCCTGGTATTTTCTTCATTTTTCTGATTTTTTACAAATTACTTACGGTTGACCGGATGGAATAGTGGATAGACGTTTTTGAGAAGCGCAGTGACCCACAGATGGCATAAATGAGGAACGCAAAAAAATAGTAGTATAGTTGAGAATAGACCTTTGTTTAGTGGCAAAAAAATAAAATTTTCCCTATGGCTTGCATTGTCAGACAGTCGCGCACACCTATTTATTTGACTTTGCCTCACTTAAGTTGACGTGCGCGGCACATGGTTAGCTAGCCGGTCATTAGCCACCTGCAGTTACTAATCTTTCTACACTTCGATAGACAATATTTTCCCCCATGGAGTAGATAGAAATCAACCCTGTTCTGTCAGGAGTGGTTATGTATGGCGTTTGGCTACTTTGGTTCGTCAGACGTTTGTGCGAGCATCGAGAAGCGCGCGATGGAGAGATCCGAGGTGCCGCAGCAGCGGCTGTTTGCCATCACATCATTGCAGAGAAGCTGGTCCAACGCACATTCTTTTCGGGAAGAATTTCGAGAGCTAACAAGGCAAGCGTTTACGTACTCCAAACGAGCGGACAAATCACGCAAACGCACGGTGAAAACAGCTCTGCCTGCTTGTAATCGTAAGGACATCTTTAACAGTGCTGAATCAGCTAATTATTTGTATGTACATATCAGTATATATTCTATGTAGAGAAAAAAGAGTATGTAAAACACAAACAGCTAGCTACTATTTCGTCTCTAACCTATAACGCAAAACGAGGCAGTATCTATAAATAACTATGTGTGCATGTAAATATCAAATAACTACCCTTATAGATAGTTCTTTGGAATGCTAGTTTTTAGTGTGTACTCTATAGATAATGTGAAATCTTTATAGATAGTACTTAGTTAGGACCATTGAAGATGCCCTAAGAGGAGGGAAATAAGCATACACCGGTGACTCGAGACGTGGCAAATCCTTGGATCCGCTGTAGCTTCCGTGCACATTGGATCCGGTGTTGGGTACGTGGATTTCCGTGCGCGGCGAACCAGATCGGTGGGGCCCACCGTGCGGCGGCTCGCTCACCCACGCCACGCGTAATTCCATGCCTCGTTTCCACCACCCCACCGCGCGCGCTCCCCCCCTCTTCTCTCTCTTCTGTACACCTAGGCGGAGACGACGAGGCCACCAGCCAGCGCTCTGCTACCTTGCCGCTGCGAGAAACCAAACACCGAACCCCACCAGAAAGCGGAGCCAGAGCGACGCGGAAGCACCCATGGCAAGAACCACCGCCATCCTTCTGGTCGTCGCGTCCGCCCTCCTCCTCGCGCTGGCCCGCGGCGTGGCGGCGGGAGGCGGCGCCGGCGTGGCGGAGGTGCCGCTCGGCTGGGAGCTCGGCGTGGCGGACGCGTTCGGGTTCGGCGACGCGGTGATGCGGCGGGTGCTGCAGGGCGGCGGCTACATCGGCTATGGCGCGCTGCGGAGGGACTCGGTGCCCTGCTCCGTGCGGGGGGCCTCCTACTACAACTGCCGCCCCGGCGCGCAGGGCAACCCCTACTCCCGCGGGTGCTCCGCTATCACGCGCTGCCGCGGCTGAAAAGTGAGCTCCTCCTCCTCTCCGCAGTCCGCCTCGCCTGTCGGGGTGGCGGTCCAGTTCCTATCGGTTCCTGTTCCCATGCTGCAGCTTCGATTAGTTTTCCTTCGTCTTCACTCTGCTGTTTTAACGAAAAAAGATTGGTTGGGTTGGTACCCACGAGATGGACATGGTTTGATTGTTGTGTAAATTCTAAGCCGTGTATAAACTGATGGATCCAGCGAACGGCTTCTTAATTACTGCTCCGTTTCTTTCTTTCTTTGCGGTGGATTTTGGTTGGCTTTCTTTCTTTCTTTCTTTCTTTCTTTCTCAAAGGCTAGTTCATTAGCACAAGGATTCTTTGCTTGCTTTGTTTTGGGACTTGTCCTAGGCATCTCCTTGCAAATTTGCGACTGCGCCAGCCATCACTCATGGATTGATTTGGAAAGAAAAAAAGTCAACTGGAGTTCTGTTCTTGAGGCATTTATAAACGGCAAGAGATTTATTAGAATGGTTCTTGGAGGGGGCTTTTCCTGTTCCATAGAATATCTTCTTGTTTATATAAGGCTCCCGTTTTCGGGTCTTATATAGAGTTCAACCATTCGAGTAAAATTTTCAAAAATCCTTTGTGTGTGTGTGTGTGTGTGTTGCTATTAGTTTCTCTTTCTGATAGCACTTTGACAGGGATTTTGCAGAACACTTCGTCTGTGAAGAATGGAACATGTAGATCTACTACTTGTAACAATATCTTGGTGTGCAGACTTCTTCACATTGGTGAACACCAATGCTGCGTTGTCTTTCAGTTCAGCCCTTTTTTTAAACAGAAATTTCAACTAATTTCAAGCTATTATTTGGGACAATCCACCAGAAACATGCAATTAGTTGAGAATATCAGAAAGTGATCCCTCTTGATTCTCCATTTCTCCTCCGATTCATGCCCAGCCCGGCTCCGGCATGCCACATGGGGGAGCATTAAATAAGATGAAAAACTTGGCGAGGAAATGGAATTCTCTGTCACGCGCAATTAAATGCGTCTTTGCCCATCTACAAGCACCATTTCGTTCTTCCACGTAATATCTCTATAAAATATGCCCTGACAGCTAAGACACTGTTCTTGTGGTGTACAGCCGATGATTCCGACTGCGGCGGATGATTTTGTCTATATTTGAGACGGTAGAGACGTTGGTACAAATGTTGCACATGATTTTAAATTTAAAAAATTATTCAAAAAATTTTATTTAAAAAAATCATTCTATTAATTTTGGCTTTTAAAAAAACCGAAAGCTCAAAAACAAAACATGGTCATACAGCTAGCGACTAGGAACCCAACCATTCCACATCAGCCGGCATGAATAGCATAGTGCTACTCTCTATGTTCCGCAATATAAATCCGATATGTATATCTAAAAGGTATATTATTTTAATAATATTTAATAGAATTAGACCATAATTTCTATATATTAATACTCTTTCTATTAAATATAAATATAATCTAATTTTATTAAATATAATTAAAAATATGTACGAGTCGATCTTGTATTGCGGTACACCAACGAAATGGTCAGCGGGGTAATGGTGCCGTTGATTTCAGAATCAACTTTTCTTGCCACGGTGAGCCTTCCTGACTCAGACGTGACACAGAATAGAATAGCGGAGTAAAAAGCTGTACTGCGAATAAACTGGTGTGGAGGGAGCATTTGCTTGCTTGGGGCCTATTGGCCAACTGGGAATAATTAAAGGCCGAGAAACGGAATGGCGAGTTGCAGGGAAGCTTGATCATTATTCACCGACACTGCATTAGTGCATTTCATTGGACCGTAAAAAGGTGTACTGTTTATCAGTATAGTAGTAGTAGGGCTCATGGGGTCCTTGCCTCCTAGGAAAAGAGGTCGTCACGGATAAAGCCACCTGTCGGGTGATTAACATTTGATCCAGAGTTCGGTTGTGGAACGACAGTAAGATGTGTCATCGTGAACGTACGTTGGTGATTGTTCATTGTGGATGGATAGGGACGAAAATGGATTTGGTAGTTTTTGATCAATCTGGATATTTTTTTTAATACAAATAGTGTTGGTTTGGATATTTTTTAGATATATAGTGTCGGATTGAAAACGAATATGGATAGTATTTACCATATACAAAATAGAATACGGCAGCGCACTCTCTGGTAAATACAAATACAGATTATCCAGATGTTAAGAAGATCGGATATCCAGAGTTTATAACCTCTAGTCGTCCAGTCCTTACCCCTAGCCTAGCAGTTCACCCCATTAGTCATAGTCTCATAGGTTCGCCTTCCTTCTTTAGTCCCAATCCCTAAAATCATAGGCGGGTAGTCAACTAGGGTTTATTGCTCTTGTCATCTTGCGTTTCATTGCCGGTGCCACCCCTCTCCCCGTCGGCGTCGCCCTCCACTCATCAGCTCTTCATGCCAGGGCCTTGTTGGCACCGCCACTCTAGGCCTCCACTCATCGTGTCGCAACCTCGCTGATGCCGCTCCTCATCTCGTCGCACTATGGCCTCGTCAGTCTTCATGCTGCCCCTCGTTTCGTTGCACCACGGCCTCGCTGGCAGGGGCGGAACTGGGCCTCGGGCTGGGTAGGCTATAGCCCGAGGCCCAGCAAAATTTCTAATACTACCCCCTCTAATATGTGCTCAAAAAAATATCCCCCCTACAGCCCAGCCCGAGCCCAGGAATGGTAGCCCCCCACGGGCGCACACCCCCGGCCAGCCGCCGACAGATCATCTCACCGGCCCAGCCCAGTGCCCCAGTAGACATGATCAATTCACAAATGACAAACCCTAGCAGACATTACAACCGAGAAACCGATCGACCTGCGAGCTGCGTCACCTGGGGGCTGGGAGAGAGGGCTCACAGTTGCCGGCCGCCGGGGGAGCCAGATCTTGCCATCCGAGGGGTAGGGGAGCCAGATCCGGCCATCCGGGGGTAGGGGATCCGGCCGGGGCGCGGAGGCCGAGAGGGGAGCCGACCGGGGCGCGGGGCGGCGGGGAGCCGGCAGCACGGCTGCGCGGGACGGCGAGAGCCATCGAGCGAGGCCGCGCGGGGCGGCGAGGCTGCCGAGCAGCGAGCAGCGGCGGGCGGCCGAGCAGCACGCAGGCAGCGAGGGCCGAGCCGCCGAGGGAGCCTGGCGTCTGGCGAGGAGGCGGGCCGCGGGCCTGAGGTTCTCGGCTGAGAGATAGAGGGAGTGAGGGAGACCGATCGCTCATCCATCGCTCAGACCGGACCGGGGAGATTTTTATCGCCAGATCGACTGATCGAGTGAGGGTGAGGCCGTGAGGTCAGCGCTGCGTGTGTGCTTGCTGTGGGTCAGGGCTCAGGTCTCTCGATCGATGATTAAGTGAGTTTGGTAAGATATTTTTTATCTCTCTTAATTTACTATTTTGCAGTGTATAATTGTGTTGTATAGATATGACATATGAGATAGTTGATAGTTTAATTCTTAAAAGATGAGTATTATCTAAATTCTTAGTTGATATATTTAATGTTTTAAAATAAGTATGAATGATCAAATGTTATGTATTTAGTGTTTTACATTTGCTATTTAAGGATACAAATTACAAAATGAAGAGGAGCAAGACATTGTCATCGTATTTTCCAACACAAGAAACACAATCCAACTCGAACCAATCTCCGTAACTGAAACATTAGGAATCGGGGCTAGTAACACTGGCAAAACATTCAGCTTAATCCAGATGATATTGTTGCCGATCCTGGGCTTCGAAAATCGATAGAGGAGTTAGATGTAAATATTAGAGATGCCACTAGAAGAGAGTATTTGCAATTGAGACCATGCCAACCAATTGGATATAAATTTCCATGGAGGGAACAGGGAAGTCAAAAGAGGAGATTTCAAGAATCATGGTTCAAGAAGCATGATTGGTTGGAATATAGCATTGCTAAAGATGCAGCTTTTTGTTTTTATTGCTTTCTGTTTAAGCAACAAAGAGCTGAGATTTCTTGGGGTTCAGCATGTTTCTGATACGACATCATCTTCATTAAAGACAGCTTTGGATGGTATGTTTTGTAAATATGGTTTATCTATCTCTAGATTGCGGGGGCAAGGTTATGATGGAGCTTCAAACATGAGAGGACAATTCCATGGATTGCAAAGACGCATATTGGATGAAAATCCATATGCTTTTTATATACATTGCTTTGCACATCAGTTGCAATTAGTGGTTGTTTCTGTGGCTAAGTGTTGTTCTTCTGTCTTGGATTTCTTTAACTACATCACCTTGATTGTCAACACTATTAATGCTTCTTGTAATGTAAAGAGATCAATTGGCACAAGATCACCACGACAAAATTGTGAATAAATTAGAGAATAGTGAAATTTTCTCAGGAAGAGGGAAAAACCAACAAACTAACCTTGCAAGGCCTGGTGATACTCGTTGGGGTTCACATCATAAAACATTGTGTCGTCTTCTCTTCATGTGGATTCGGTCCTAGAGGTACTAGAGAATTTGAGTGATGATGCCACTAATGCTACAGAAAACCACACTTCTCTTCGGTTTGTTGGAAAAAATGGAGAGTTTTGAATTTATACTTATATTGCATCTTATGATCGAATATTGGGCAAGTCTAATGATCTTTCACAATGCTTGCAAAAGAAAGATCAAAATATTATCCGTCTTTGTAGGCTTGATTGAGACTACATTGCGCATAATTGAGGAAGTAAGAAATCATGGTTGGGATGAGCTTTTTGAAGAATCAAAGGCCTTTTGTCTCCAACACAATATCAATGTGCCGAATATGTCTGATAAAATACCGATTAGAGGTCGTTCAAGGGGTCGTGGTGGTCGAATGGTAACTTACTATGAGCATTTCCATCATGAAATATTCATTGTGGTGCATGATTAAATTATTGTTGAGTTGAATAATCGCTGCGAGAAAGATCTACTAAGTTATTAAGATGCATTGCTTGTCTTGATCCAAAAAATTCTTTCGCCAACTTTGATGAGGACAAATTAATTGAACTTGCTGGAATGTATGCTGCTGACTTCTCTCAATATGATTGTGTAGTCCTTAAGGACCAACTTCACACATTTGTTGTTGATGCAAGACGTGATCTATCTTTTGCAAATTGTACTGATATTGCAAATCTTGCTGTGAAGATGGTTGAGACTGACAGACATACAGTTTTTCCATTGGTATATCATCTCATTGAATTGGCCTTGATTTTACCAGTAGCAACAGCAACTGTAGAAAGAGCCTTCTCAGCTATGAACATCATTAAAACTGATTTACTAAAACAAGATGAACGATGAGTGGATGAATCATAGCATGGTATGCTATATTGAGCGAGATGTGTTTGCAAGTATTAAAGATGAGAAGATTTTAGAGCGTTTTCAAGGGATGAGGTCACGCAAGAAACAACTTTCTCGTGCAAGTGGTAAGTTAGTTCATTTTAAATGTAATATTCATGCTCTTTAAATTTATCTTTATTTTATTTTATATATTGTCTTTGTAGGTTCTGGTTCTTGTCCTACTATTGATGAGGAAATGGTGGACTAGCCGCTACATTCTCCATTTAGGATTTGAGGTACTTGATGTATCTTTCTTACGCTACATTATGTATGATTTCATATGCTTTTTTATTATGATTTGTGTTGAAAACTTGAACTCTTTAAGTATTGAGCGTTAAGCAAAATTTTTATATCAATGATATATTTATGGTATGCTAGACTATTACTTGGTTCAAATTTAGCCCGGGGCGTGCTCCAATCCTGGTTCCGCCACTGCTCGCTGGCACCGTCTTGCCACCGTCGTCGCGCTCGTCTGCAGTCTATACACGGAGATAGTGAGCTTATTCTTCTATTATGAATTTCTTTGTTATGTCTTGTGTTATCCATTCTCCACTTCGTCATTGATTTCTTATGTGTTGTGTCCACCATCTTGTGCTAGATGAAATATGTAAGTGCAAGTAGTAGTGCAAGTGTAAGCCATACATCTCCAACTTTGTTGGTGTAACAGCCACCTACTGCTGCTACGATTGCTCCTAATCTAGCTGCTAGTGCATTGGTGCCGAGAAATGAAGTTAATTTGACTAGTACCGAGACCGACCCTCTTTCTCCCGTTGGGAAGAGAGCGAAGAAGTATAGCTTTGATGTTTGGGAACAATACAAGTTTGAGTAAAGAAGAAAGGACCAGATGGCATTGTTATTACAAAGCAATGGGCTCAATGCAAGAAGTGCATTTATAGAGCTCATTGTGAGAGTAACCGAGGCACATAAGTTTGGAATCACTTGGCGTACAAGCACCAAATCAAGGGAGGTCAGCAGCAGCTAAAATTCAAGAAGAGTGAAGACAACATCATCACTGCATCTGTTGAGACTTGTAGGTATGATGAAGCTGACCATTTGAAGAAATTAAACTTGGCAATTGTCGTGCATGAATATCCCTTTAATATTGTTGAACATGAGTACTTTGTAGAGTTTATCAAGTTTTTGTACCCTAATTTTCCAATTAAGAGTTGCATTACTGTGAGGAAAGATATATTGAATATCTTTGTAGAGGAAAAGAAGAAATTATACGAGTACTTCAAAACACTTCCTTGTCGCTTTAGTAAAACTATGGATACGTGGACATCAAATCAAAATAAATGTTAGATGTGCATCACTATACATTGGATAGATGACAGCTAGAGGATACAGGAAAGAATTCTTAAGTTCATGCATGTAGAAGGACATCATTCGGAAAAGAATTTGTGCAAAGAGTTTTATGACAATATATTGGATTGGAATCTTGATAGGAGGTTGGTTGCACCTACTTTGGACAATGCCATAGTCAATGATGGATGTGCCAAGGGGTTAGTCATAAGACTCAATAAGTTAGCTCTTTTGATCTGTGATGGCATCTTTTTTCATGAGAAATATTTGAATCATATTTTAAACCTCATTGCTTAAGATGGTTTGAAACAAATTGCACCAGAGATTGCAAATATCAGAAATACAATTTCAATTGTGAAAAACTTTCCATTGTAGTCGGAGGAATTTATCAATTATGCATCAGAGTGTGACTTGAATATGACTAGTGGTCTCTCCTTGGATGTTCCAATAAGGTGAAACTCCACATATCCCATGTTGAAGCAAGCTATTCATTGTTAATCTGCTCTTGATAGGCTTTTTCTTTAGCATAAAAGCAAATATGTGAAGTGTGCTCCAACTGCCAATGATTGAACTATGGCAAAATCATTGTCTACATGTCTGAAGAAGTTATATGATGCTACTAAGCTCTGCTCTTGTGCTACTTATCCAACAACAAATATGTTTTTCAGTTATTTTTTGTAATATTAAACTTGCAATTGTAGACTAAGGTTGCAACCCTAATCCAATTATAGCTGCTATGGCACACTCCATGAAAATTGAATATGATAAGTATCGGAAAAAGTCTAACATGGATCTTTTTGTAGCATGTTTTCTTGATTCTAGATACAAGACAAAACAGATGCACTATTTTGCAGAGAAGATTTACTATGAGAATGCTCCAGAAGAAATCAATAAATTTTCAAGTGTTATTAACCAAGTGTTCTAAGGTTATGTGTCTAGTCCACCTATAACTTCAAAGAAAACATCAGCTATAAAAGTGGATTCTCAACTATATGTAGACAAAGACAACATGGTTGAGGATGAGGAGAGTGATGATGAACTTGATGTAGACCTTAAAAAGTTCTTGCTTGGCGGTAGTGCCTTAGACCAAGGTATCAAATCTGAGTTGGAAGTGTACATGGAGCAACCACTAGTGCATTGGGAATCAAAAGGTAAAGGCAAAAAGAATTTGATATTTTGTCATGGTGGAAGCTCAAGTAACTTGAGCTTCTTATTCTTGCTTGGCTTGCTCGTGATGTTTTATCTATTCAAGTGTTGACTGTTGCTTAGGAGTCAGCACTCAATGCTGACGACCATGTTATTGATCAATTTCACAGTCGTTTAGATTCTGAAGTCATGCAAGCTTTGATTTGTGCCAAAAATTGGACTGCAAATTCTCAAATAAGGTAATGTTAAGTTTATGCACTTGTGCTTGTTGGTTTATGTGTAGTATGTGAGGAAACCTTTGAGCTTAATTAATCTTTTGACAAAACATACAGGTGAAAATGTTGGTGAATCTATCATATCTGAGATGGACATGGAGGGCATTGAGTGACGTTTCACAAGCTTGTTGACAAAGGTTTGCTGTTTTGTTATCTAACTATATGGTTGTTTGGCTTAATTTCATTCCACCATGGATATTCTTTGAATTATACTTGTAGGATGTATCTCATTTCATCATAGATATTCATTGAATTATACTTGTAGGATGTGTTGGAGAACATAGATCTAGATGATTTGGTAGAGAAGGATGCATTAGAGGACACGACGGAGGAATGACCAAATGTGAGAAGAGATTGTGAATCTACGATGAACTTGCTACTGGTAGTATTTGTCAAGAGTTATGTAATTTTATTGTGATATCTATTAGTACTTATCAAATGTGATGAATCTAGCAAGTGGTAGTACCTATCAATTGCTATTGCTAGTACTTTTTGACTATAAGTGTGATGAACCTGCTATTGTAGTGCCTTGATGAACTAAGTGTTATTCGATTTTATTTTTAGACATGTTGTTTACGTATTATCAAGCTATGTCCGTGATGAACTAAGTATTTTGTGTGTGATAACTAATTAATGCAGTTTGCAAGTGCCAATGTCATGTGTGATTACCGAAAATATGAAGAATTCATCGATGGTTGATAAATAAACTAGTTATTTGTCTCCGTCGATTCTACACGTACAATTTAAGGTATTTTCATGTTTCGAAAAATATCCGTAACCATATTCATTCTGATTCGTATTCACTCCATAAATGTATTTGATATTATTCGTACTCGCATCCGCATCTAGAAAAAAATACGAAAATAAATATAATAAACTATTATCCATTTATATTTGTTCCGTTTTCATCACTAATTATGGATGCTATACTGCTGTGGGTTGGGGGAACCTCTCTTTTTTCCCGTAACAACAGTTTATTGCCATCTGGTCAAACGTCGCTTTCGTGCTCGCTCATGGAATATGCCACTTTAGCTTTTTTTTTTTTGTGTGTGAGGTTTGTTACACTTTTGCTCCTCCCTGTGGATTGTGAAACATGGCTTTTCATGGGACGTTGGTCATTCGTGGACTTTGTGGCTGTCCGTTCCTATTCGGGATTGTGTGTTCAACAGTTTCTGGCCTCTGATCCACCGGCTCGAATTAGCACGCGCCATGCATCTTATCACCATGCGACACGGGTGCAACCGGCGATTGGATTAACGACTGAGCACTGCCGAGGTCGTCTAGAACTTTTCCCCTTTCCATGCTACCGTCATCTGGATGAAATGCTGTAGCACCTGACACCATGGCTCAATTTACAGGTGGTAAGTGGTGGTAACCTTCAAGATGGATGCTGATGCTGTTCTGCAAATCAAACTGGGGAATAGGCTATCAGAGGATGTTACTGCCTGGGCGTATGAAAAGACTGGAATCTACCCCGTTCGGTCAGCGTATCGCGTTCTGAGAGACGACCAACCTCGTGCTGTAACCAACTCTGGCACCGATACACCCTCGTCGTCAATGCGTGAATTGACGGGGAAGAAACCCCCGCCTGCACCCCGATAACTTGGGCAAAAGATCTGCTTGTTGGTGGAGTTTGTTCAGCAGTCGACGCTGCTCTGCTTGTGTCGTGGATCTGGTCTTTATGGACCGGGAGAAACGGCCGACGTCATGGCCAAGGAAACTGGAATCCTGTGGCAGCGGTCAGGCATGCTGCTGATATGGTAGAAGGGTCCTTCCCTTAAATAGCAAGGTGATGGCTGAGCAACCAAGGCCTGCAAAGTGGGAACCACCTCCAGGGGGGTGCGTGAAGATAAACACTGATGCTTCCTTCGATGCACTAATCACTTTGGTGGCTCGGTTCTGTTATTAGTGACAGCTCGGGTGGCTTCCTCGTAGCAGAAACACGAGGTATGAAAACCTCCCTGATGTTCTTACTACCGAGGCTCTTGCGGTGAGAGATGGGCTCTGGGTGAGTTATTTTCAGTTGCGGTTGATGGTTTTTTTGCGTTAGTATAAACGTTTGTATGAACGAACTAAATATCGATAAGTCATTTCGAAAGAGATGTCTTAATAAATCGTTTCAAAAAAACGATAAAAAAATCGCTCCATTCATTTATTCTAGAGAAACTATAAACCATATACTAAGAAAAAAATGTGCCTTTAGCTGGCGGATCGTCAAGGATACCGCCGTGTGATGATCGAGTCGGATAGTTTGATTCTTGTCAACATGATCAAGTCTCAGGACGGCAAGAGATCGGCGATTGCAGGCATTTGGCATGAGATCCAGGGGCTTAGCAGGAATTTTCTTTTTCAATTATCCATACCAAACGTGAGGCTAGTTCGGCGGCTCATTGTTGTGCGAAGAAGGCCTTGGATGGTATCTCCATGTGTACGTTTTTATTGCATTCCAGATTTCCTTGTGGATGTAATAACCAATGATTGTAATCCTGCTTTAAGTTAATAAAGCTCCTGTGTCTCTAAAAAAAGTGGTGGTAACCTGCGTACCGGCTGGTAGCAAGGGTCTCTGGTGTTTTTTTTTTTGGAAAGATACTACCCCAATTTGTACTGTTGAAAATGATTTCAATGGTATAGACATGTTTCACCTAGTCTCAATAGGTTTCATTCATATTTTGTAGATTTCACCAGGTTTCAAAGAGTTTCAAATAGGTTTTATAGGGTTTCAACTATTATCAAATATTAAACTTAAAAGATTCAATGGGTTTCATGTCTGATATTTAATTTTGAAAACGAGGTTCAAAAGAATTTCAAGTGAGTTTCAAAAAACAAACTACGAAGTTCTAGAGAGTTTTGACAACTTTCATGGAGAATTTCATAAAGTTTCAAAGTAAACATCAAATTTCATAAAAGTTTCATTGGGTTTCAAGTGTCAAGTTTCTGGCAAATTTTCACAAAGTTTTAAGTTTTAGCAATGTTTCAAAATATGATGATTCAGTTCAACAGTTTCAGCGACATACTTCAATGAATATTCCAACCAGTGATGGAGTTTCAATTAGTTTCAACCATGTTTCAAGCCGAAACTTCAGTTTTCACAAGAACAGTATCATGCAAAGTTTCATGCAGAAGCTACAATTTTTAGAAGAGTTCAAGGCGAGTTTCATATCGAAGAAATCTCAAAAGAAATTCATATGCATGTTTCATGATGAAACATCAAGTTTCAAAAGATTTTAATGTGAGTTTCACTCAATAAATTCAAGTTTCAAGTGGATTTCAAAAAGTAAAAAACTGCAAATTTCAAAGTAGTTTCAATTTTCAAGAGAGTTTGAAAAAAACTTCAACTTTCAAAGAATCAATTTGGCTGCTGGAATTTATCGAAGGCAATTAAGATGAGTAGGAGGTGAGTTTCGAGCATACCGCCCATCACCTTGCTCACTCGTGGCTGCTCGCCGTCTGTCTCATTGTCATTGCTATGTGATCCTGCCACCGCTCATCGCCTACTGTCACCCACCGCTCCAAGCGAGCTTGTGGCCATCTGCTGCAAAAGAGAGGAGACACACACAGAGAGAGGGAGGGGAACAAGAGAAACATAACTGCATGCCAGCAATTGAAAGAGAGATGAACGTACGAGAGAAACACGTGGTAGAGAATGGTTGTGATGTTCCATCCTTATCTCATATGTATAAAAAATGAAGAGAAAATTGATACTTTGCCATCCTATTCGGTGGGCTTCGACAAAATGCCACTCTCTAGAATGACCACTATAAAATACCACTCTTAACATTGACACTTTGATTATTTGCCATTTTGAGGAGTTTTTAGGATTCTTAATTATTTTTTAACCATTTTCAGATTATTTGCCATGGGAAAAAACACATTTGCCCTTGGGCCATTTGCTTGTTCTCCAGCCCTCAACCTAGGCGAGACATTTGGCCCCTCCCCAGCCGGCCACAGAACAAGACTATGATAAATTTGCTACACAGGATTTCTGACTTTATATAGAAATGGAGAAAGTGCTAACTACTCCCAGTACTTCTCCTACAGTCTAGTCGTCCAGGCCTCAAACGTCAAAGCTCTAGAACTAGAAGCCGATCCATTCATTCCACGGGTGCGCATTGAAATGTTTTTTTTGTCAAGGCAGACACATTTTTTTTACTGTACACAGATTTGACTCCTTCAATCCGCCCGTGTGTTCCATTCATAGCTATACTTGCTCGGTGGATTCTGCGTGCCGTTGGCCACGAGAGGATCGCAGGCGCGAGAGTTCGTTGCGTCCATGTGGAGATTAATCGTAGACACAAGTAATCAAAGTGTCAGAAATCCATTTCCATATAGAGATTAATCCATAGTGTCTCGCCTGGGTTGAGAGCTGGAGAACAAGCAAATGGTCTAAGGGCAAATGTGTCTTTTCCTATGGCAAATAATTTAAAAATGGCTAAAAAATAATTAAGAATCCTAAAAACCCCTCAAAATGGTAAATAATCAAAGTGTCAATATTAAGAGTGGTATTTTATGGTGGTCATTCTAGGAAGTGGCATTTTATCGAAGCCCACTGAATAAGATGGTAAAGTATCAATTTTCTCAAAAAATGAATGGTTCATTGTACATTTGGAAGCTTGATCCGATGGATTATCTTATGCCATCAATTTTGAGTTTAACGGTGTACTATTGTATAGTATTGCTTTTTTCTCTCAATAAAGCGCTGTGGGCTGGGCGTCCGTCGGACGGCCTATTTCCCCTTCGTCGCACGGGTCCCTTGTGAGCAAGCAAGCACAACGTAGTTACAAGCTATGTTCTTAGGAAACAAAATCCCAAGCCCCAGGAGAGTTGCCATGGCTGGCCAAGCTCTGCGCAGCCGGTCACAACCTCCGCGAGTGCCACCGTAGCCAACCGAGTCACCAAGCTCTTCTGGCATGTGTGTTGTACTGCCTTACGAGTTGCAATCCATCGTCTCAATTGTTGCAAAGGAATCTTTTCAGTTGCAATAGGTCTTCTGAAAATAAGGGTCTTGTTGCATTAGTTTTCCTAATTTGTGCATGACAGTATCCATTTTGTTGCAACGAGGTGGGTGCTCGTTGCATGCTCAACTTTGTTGTTGTGCTCAGCTATATTTTGCTGTGCCATGCGGTTGAATTTGTTTGTTGTACCGGAGTGAATTTTTGCTGTGCATCATTTAGAGTTTCACTGTTGCACTTCGGTTGAATTTGTTTGCGTAGATGGGAGGGCCCAAAAGCCAACACTTTAGAGAGAACCAACGGCGGCCTAGGCGTCGTATCATAGCGCTCTGATCGGACGTCTGACGCTATAGTTGTTTCACTTTTTTTTTGAAACAAGATACATGTGTAGAAAAGACTTTAGGTTCCGCTCAAAGTAGCGTTTTTACCAGCGGCAGCTTCTTATACACTGTAGCACTTTTGTCTCTCTTTTTATATATATATATTTTTGTGTTTTTTTCTCGTATTCATTTACATTGTCCGTTCTAGATTAGTATGCTGTTTTTATTTTTACATTTTTTAAATTTAATTATGCATAATAAGCTAACTCAGCTATAGTAAAAAATCAGTCAGTTACAATAAAATTTCAACTAGAAGTCATCGCTATTCTGAACGCCCCCTAAAGAAATGTAAGACCATGACAAAAACACAAAGGTCGATGGAGGCAAAACATAGCTGGGCGGAATCTTTCGGAATAATGACCGGAAACACGATATTTCCAAAGATAACATGAAACAGAACCTGATTCGACCTTGCTCATCAAACATACATTTCCTTCACATTTGCACACGCAAAATGTGCACGTTTTCATGCCTCTTGTCCACTGGCGCAAATTGACATGTGTCACACATCTGCAGCTCTAAAAGCTTAAGGCCAAAGTTACCTAACTGAACACAGCAACAGTTTAACCTTCTTTGGCAAACCACAGCACAAGGCCGTTCGTCAACCAGACACGCATACACCAACTCACATCTTCCCTCTAAATCCTCTCAGCCATCTAAACACTTCACCACCTCCTCCTTATAAAACTTGCATCTCCAGACATTTCGCTACGATCTCTCTCTTCCCTTGGTTCCTCCACCAGCCATTGGCCTTGGCCAAGGCTGATGAACCATTTCCACTCCTAAATCCTAACCATGGGCGCCCTCTCCTTCTCGCCCCTCGTCGTCCTCGCCCTCCTCTCCTCGTCCTCCTTCGCGCTAACCACCCATGAGACGGCCGCCATCGCCCGCCGCCAGCTTCTCGCCTTCGAGCAGCACGGTGACCATGTCCACATTGACATCGAGATCGAGATCAAGATTAACAACCCCCGCCTCCTCGCGGCGTACAAGGCGCTGCGCTCGTTGAAGGAGGCGCTATACTCTGACCCCAACAACTTCACCGGGAACTGGGTCGGCCCCGACGTGTGCTCCTACAACGGCGTGTTTTGCGTCCCGTCGGTGGACAACGGGTCGGTGAGCGCCGTCGCGACGCTCGACATGAACGGCGCCGACGTCGCGGGGTACCTACCCAAGGAGATCGGCCTCATGAGCGACCTCGCCGTGCTCCACCTCAATTCCAACCGCTTCTGCGGGGTCATCCCGGAGGAGATCAAGAACATGACGCAGCTCTACGAGCTCGACGTCAGCAACAACCGCCTCGTCGGCCCGTTCCCCGACGCGGTGCTCCGCGTCCCCAAGCTCAGCTACCTCGACATCCGGTTCAACGACTTCGAGGGCCCGATCCCGCCCGAGCTCTTCCTCAAGCCCTACGACGCCATCTTCCTCAACAATAACCGGTTCACCACCGGCATCCCGGACACCATCGGCGAGTCGAGGGCGTCCGTGATCGTCCTCGCGAACAACGACCTCGGCGGATGCATCCCCAGGAGCATCGGCGAGGCCGCCGCCACGCTTGACCAGTTCATCTTCATCAACAACAGCCTCACCGGCTGCCTGCCGGTGGAGACGGGGCTCCTCACCAACGCGACGGTGTTCGACGTGAGCGGTAATGCGCTCACCGGCTCGATCCCGCCGACATTGGCCGGCCTGTCCAAGGTCGAGCAGCTGGACCTGTCGCATAACTTGTTCACCGGACTGATGCCCAAAGACGTCTGCGAGCTGCCGGCGTTGACGAACCTGTCGGTCTCGTACAACTACTTAATGCGAGAGGACATCGAGTGCGGCATTCTGGATGTTGACATGGACAAGTCGTACGACGATGAAGCTAACTGCATGGGACATGCAAGACCCATGCAGAGGAGTGCAGGCGAGTGTGCACCGGTAGTGAGCCGCCCGGTGGACTGCAGCAAGGCTGAACGCTGTGGATGGCAGGCGCCAAAACCAGCCAAACATTCACCACCGCCTGTACCAATTCCCTCGCCTCCGCCGCCGCCACTGCCGGTATCATCTCCGCCACCACCAACAGCATCTCCACCACCGCCCACAGCGTCTCCGCCACCACCAACAGCGTCTCCTACACCGCCACTTCATAAGCCAGTTATCCTCCCGCCAGTACATGGAACAAAGTACCAGTCGCCACCACCGCCGCTTTTTCCAGGCTACTGAGTTGAGAGCGTGCGTGCATGATGTGTGTATAGCGGTGTTTGTTCTTCCAATTTTAGCACAGGAGAAGATGAATGTAATATAAGCACATACTTCACCACATTGAGGGCGCCCATTTATGTTTCTATAGCTTCTGAAATGGTTTCCACAGTTTTTTCGAAGTTGCTATACATCTATTGCACGAAAATTTTAGGGCATCTTGGAACGCATGAATAAAAAAAGCAAGAATAGGTTAGGAATACACGTGGAAAACAGATGATTATAAAACACATTAAAACTAAAGAAATTGTTGTTTGGATGAGATGCAGGAAAAATAGAGGAATCTTTACAAACACCGGAAGTGAATTTTTTCCTTCAAATTCCTATGGAACCAAAGGAATGGGATGCCAATCCTATGTTTTTACTATAGCTTATTCCTACATTCCATAGGAGTGAATAGCGAAGTTTTCTATAGGATTTGGATTTCTATGTTTTTCCTCCAAAAATCCTATGATCCAAAGAGGCCCTTAGGGCTTTTCAGTCAAAAATTTAAACTTAGCATGTGCATGAAGATTAGTGCACATTCACCTAATCACCTGCGTCTTTGGCTATGTCATGCACTGTCGGACCTGGATTTAACCAATTCAGAATCCTCTGTAAAATCACTGCACTTTCCCTGAATCAGTAGATAGTGCTCATAGATACGTCACTGAATCATTTCATACATAACGTGAACTATATCATTGATTAATATTACAGTCATCAGAGTTCAAATAGACTGTATTAGGTCAAGTTTATAATCGAGCCAATTAGTCCAAATGGATACAGTACATAAATGCGAAAACTATAGCAAAAGCAAAAGAGGTAGGGCACATCTCGCCATAGGCAAGCGACTAGGGTATGTTGAATGCGACCGATACTAGCCAAAGACTTGGTTAATATTGGTGCACGCATACATCAACTTAGCCCACTAGACTAGGGTGCATTACTACAAAAAGTTTATATTAGACGCCTCATCACAGACGGTTCATAAAAACCGCCTGTATTAAATCCAATTCAACTTTCGTTGCATTTAGAGAAGTCAACAAGTTGTCTACAATTAATTCACTATCAACTGTTTCCACCGGATCATTTACCATTTCACCTTCTACAGTGAGTAGTTCCCACTCATACTGGGCCTTCATGGTATCATAGTTCTCATCCTTCTGACTAGTCATGATCTTCGCTTCTAACTTTACATTAGAAGAGTCCAAATATTCATCTTTGTTATTTGACACATCCACTATCATCTCCAATCCAATTTGAGAAATTTGCCATTCAACTCTAGTAGTTGCTATACATTCCACTAGGTTAGCATCTATTGTCTGTACATCATACAATTTAGTATCCATTGCAGTTGTTGCCTTACTATCCTTTTCAATGTATTTAGCCCCTATATATTCTTCCTCTTTTAGTGTAGCATCCAAATTGAGCTCTGATGAATGTATAAAAATCAATGGAGTATCTTATATGACAAATTCATGGTCAAGTTTTCCTAGTAAATCCTTCTCCAATCTACATTCTATTGTGGGTACTATATCCTCAAACATCGTCTCCATGGTATCACACTTCTTGTCCCCCAGAACTAACATGAGCTCTACTTTTTCTAGCATATCCGTGGATTCAGAACATGTACCTTCTTGCATAACTCGAGCACCACTGTCTTCGATAAATCTTGAGTAAGCTCTCCTTCAATAGCGGTGGATGTAAGACTACATAATTCTACCAAGGTAGCATCTCCCTCTTGTAGTTGATCCAATTTGGTATTGACTACAACCATCGAAGCACTTATCTCTTCCACCTTGCCCAGCGAAGCATCTAAACCGATATATTGTGCATGTAGAGGGAGAAATAGAGCTTCTTCCATGACAAATTCATCCTTTGTCGACAGATGCAAATGCATGCCTAATCTGTCTCTGGCTTTAACCACTACCATAGCAAACTTTGGCTCCATGCTAATATCTTTCTCTTCTTCCCCACCCAACAACATAGCAGCTTTGACCTCTAGAACATTGTTGGTAACCAAAAAAGGGTATCCCATACTTTCTATCACACATGTCACTGACACATGTTGAGTGTCTTCATCAGCTATTTGGGTCAATGTTTGGGAATACTTTTCCTCAAAAGTAGCTTCCGTCTCATCTAATTCACTTATTACAGTATTGACGTCATGAGATGAAGTATCAACCATGTGTATTGCCAACACTTCTTGAGTGACTTCTTGATTAGCTTCAGTCAACATCCTGGTATCCTTTGACTTAGCATTCATTCCGTCAACCTCACCGATATAGTCTCCACCTTACATTCTGGTGCAAGAAGAGAGACCAAAGAAGTACATTTGATGAACATTTTACTCTCTTGTGCCATATGCCAGTTTGAGACCAATTCCATTTCGGTTGGTAGCATTGCATCATCTTTTGTTGTAACCTTCAGAGAATGTTTCTCTTCCCTATCACTAAAAGTGAGCTTCTCTTCACTTTCTATTTTGAGTGCTTAATGGGGTGCCCCCTTAATTGATGCATCCTTCACTATTGTTAATCCATCTTGAGGTACGACAACTTGACTACCCTTTTGCTCCATCATAGGACCTATCTCCTTAACATCACTTGGAGCAATGTCCATTTCAACTTTGGTTGCATCTGGAGATGCCAATAAGTTGTCCACAACAAATTCATTGTTAGCTGCTACCACCTAATCCTTCACCATTTTGCCCTCTTCTATGAGTAGTGGCTCCTCGTACTTGTCCTTCATGGCAATTGTGTTTGTCGTCTCAGTTTCCTTCCACGAGACTAGCTCCTATGTCTTCCTCTTCTTCTAGTGTAGGTTCCAAATCAATCTCTATTGAATGTAGAGGAACAAAAGGAGCATCTTGTTTGAAAAATTCATCCACTGTAGTCACTCGTGAATCCATAACCATTTCTCCACTAGCTGTGTCCACTACCTGTAGAAACTTGAACCCAATGTCATAAGCCTTCTCATCCACCCTACCTAATGTGATAGAGGCTTTTTCTTTAGGTTGAAATACCAAGTAAGGGTCTTCCAGGCTTTGGTTCTACCATGCATACAGGCATTGCATCCTGAGCAACTTCCCCATAAGCTTTAGTTAATGCTTGAATATCCTTTGCCTCAAAGTCAACATCTATCTTATCGACCTCACTCGATGAAGCTTCCACCTCCAATTTTGACTCATGAATAGAGAGCAAAGAAACATCTTCACTGAAAAATCACCATCAATTATCATCTACCAGTCCTTCACCAATGCTTGTTCATTCGACAATGTCACTTTGCCATCCATAGGCCTACAAGGGACATCAATCTCGACCTCCTCACTAAGAGTGAGCTTCAATTCTTTTTCTAGGATATCTGGTGTTGCTAGTGATGTGCTTTCCTTGACAGATTTGTCCTTTACTACCATAAGACCATCTTGAGCTATGTCCATGACAACAAGAGTCACTGCTTGACTATCCTCTTGCTCCAAAGTTGCACCTATATCTTCGACTTTCCCAAAAGTGGCTTCTAATTTAAATTTAGTTGCATCTAGAGAGACCAATGTGGTGTCCTTGTCAACAAATTCACTTTCCAGTGTAGGCTGTGAATCATTTGATATTTCACCTTCTTCTACAAGCACTGCCTTGTCATAATTTATCTCCATGACATCACAGTTTTTCTGCCCTTGATCCAACATAATATTTGTTTCTACTAGCACATCCGGGAAGATCAAACACACATCTTTCTTGCATGACTCGACCACCCTCGTATCTACTCCATCGTGAGTGAATTCCCCTTCAACTATGGTGGTTGCAGCAATACATAGTTCTGTCAAGGTAGCATCTATCTCGCCAAATCGATACATATGCGTACAAACTACAGTTTGTGGCTCATTGTTCTTTGTTTCGAAGGTAGCTCCTATCTCTTCCACCTCTCCTAGTGCAGTATCCACGGTTTGTACTCCAGGTAGAGAGAGTAAATGAGCATTTTTCATGAGACCATCTACTGATGATTGTGAATTTGTGGCCAATTCACTACAAAACTGCAATCATTACCTTTGTAGGCTCTGTGCCACCATGTTTCTCATCCACCTCACACAACATGATAGCGGCTTCGTGGGTCTCCAAATGGGGGTTTTCAATTCTTGGTTTCATCATGTGTGCTGCCAAAACATCATGTTGGCTTTCAACCACCACATCATCATCATCCTTGGCCATTGAAACTTTTATGGTCTCCTTTTGGGATACGGCAACCACAATGTCATCATGGTTTTCCTCCAAAGACTCAACTGCCAGCCTTTGACATCTTGTTCTTCCAATTCTAAATCCCCCTCCACCAATTCACTATTCTCTATGATTTCCATGCCTACCGTCTCCACATGACCTTTCATAGTCTCTGATGCTAATGTTGCTTCCTCCTTCGTATTAATGGCTTGTACCAATGCTAATCATCCACTTCTCCAATCATCTTCCACAAATTCCACCTTATCGCTCTCTCCACCTTGAACCTTCTCTATTGCCTCTAAGTCAACATCGCTAACCACATTTGTTGCTTCCATCACATCTTTAGTAGTCATTTTACCTAACTTGCCATCCACAACACATTTGGTTACCTCCACCACCCTCAGCTCATTTTTGTTGGCATCAATTGTCAAGAAACTCCCATCTTTGGTCTCTCCTTGCCTCAACTCAGTGCCCTCTCCAACTTTGGTCTCCTTCATATCTTCCAACTCACCGGTCTTGGCCTCAAGCTCCCTCACCGCATCAAGAACAAATTACTCTTCATATGTCCCCTTATCAAATTTTGCATCCACCACATCTGGCACTGGATTCTCAACATCCACGACATCATCATCTATTGATGTAGTGGTTACCGACAATTTGGTCATGGATCTTGCTCAGCCTATAGCTCTAGTTGCTGTAACAACTAGCAAAAAATGGGGTACCAAGAGCAAAGGAGATACAATTTTTGGGGTCCTAGGCAAGGCTCTGGTATGGAAATGAAAGTATTTTTTGCTACGTGTGTGTGTGTATGTGTTTGTCTTGTATATTTGGTTGTTGTTATAGAATGGGAAGAGGTGATGGTGTATTTAAATAGGCAGAGGAAGAGTTGCAATAAGAAGTAAAGGGAAAAGTGCATGCTAGTGGTGATCATATGGCTTTGCTATTTGTGTTTGTATTTATTTTTCTGGCCTTGTGGTTGTTGTGTTTGGGTGGAGTTCTATTTTGATATTTCTTTCTAGCTAGGCATATTACCTTTTTGTTGATGGTTTTTTGGGTTTCTATGGTTTTTTTTGTTATGGAACTGGTTAAAGAATAAAGTATGGGATATATGTAGTGATAGATGTATTTGATAAGGTACCTCTTGCATCTTATACAAGTTAAAATAAAATATTTTTTTCGCAAAGAGCCAAAATTAGCTTGCTTTATTATTCACAAAGTTATACAATGTGTGCAAGAAATAATTGGTGACATGAATAGATGTGAGATGGATTTGGCTCTTATGCCTTTTTCCTTGTGGGAAGAGGTGGTGATGTATTTGAATAGGCAGCCGAAGAGTTGCAATAGGAAGCAACAAAAAAGCGCACGCTAGTGGTAAATACATGTGGCTTTTTGTTTGTGTTTACATTTGCCTTTTCTTTCCTTGTGTTTTTTGTGTTTTGTTGGAGTTCTGCTTTGGTAGTTCGTTCTAGTTGGGCATATAACCTTTTGTCGAATGGTTTTTGGGTGTTATGTGGGTTTTTTAATTATGGTACTAGGTGGTAATTGTGTTTGATAAGGTACCCCTTGCTTCTTATATGAGTTAAAATAAAATAGATATTTTGCAAAGAATCAAAAGTTAGCTTGCTTTATTATTCACAAAAGTAAGACATTATGTGCAAGAAATAAAGAAGCGAGTGTTAGTCAAGGTTCTCTATCTTTCAGTTGAATCAGTTCCAAGGAAGTTGGTCTTGAAAATAAGTGCGGGGCTGGGCGGTTTGGGAGAATCCTGGACCATCTTGGTCTTTATTTTGAATTTTGACATCCCAGATGTTGTTCCAGCTGATGAAGACCTTCTAGAAAACCCTGTGGTTTTTCATCAGAATGGGCCTCACAGAAACCCCCCACAGGGTGAAGCACCAGAGCCTCCTCCTCATGATGCCCATGGGAGGAATGGGAGCCTCAGCAGCAGAATTTGCAGCATTGGGACCATCTATTAGTCCCTCCCTGATCAAGTTCTAGCTGCCAATGCTTCTTCACGACAAGTCCTGGATTCGCAGTTACATATTGTTCCTGTTGGCTCTCATCAACTGTTGAACGTTTTTGAGTCAGATAAGCAACATGACAATTTTCTGCTGGATGTTGCTCCTCAAGGCTTTATCCGCAGCATGGCCTCCTAAATTTTGGGCTTTTTCAACCCTTCTTTTGTACGGGCCCCTGTAGTTAGCTTTGGTTGGCCGGTACCCATGATTCGAGTTAAAACTGATTTTTCTGGTCTTCGTCCTAAGCAATCTTGGAGTATTGCTTTTTAGCCAAAGGTCTTTGCAACTCTGTTCAGTAATGGGTACGAGGTCCCTGGGTGTGTGATATGCTTGATATTGCCCCCAGGAGTGCTGTCTGTTAGCTAATCTAGTTATTTTGCATGTCAGTTTCTATTTAGTCTGCATGTCAGTTTTATCAGGTAGTTAATTGCTCAGCTCTTTTATTGGACCTCGCCGCCCACGATGCGTCATGAAAGTTCTTGTAACTGATGAGTCATGAAAGTGCAACCGATGCGTCATGAAAGTTTTTGTAACCGCTAAGCATGCATGATGGCCAGTAATTGCAAGCATGCATGGCGGAGTGGTGCTAAATAAAAAGGGAAGAAGCAAAGCCAGAAAAGGCTGCAACGTTTAGCAGCGCCAAAACACTTCTGTGTTCCTGTGTTCTCGTATACTGTTGGTTGTCGAACAACAGTATGATCATCGGCGCTAACAGGTGTTCGGCCAACAATTGGTATCAGAGCACCGTTCAAGATCCTGGTGGCCATGTCAACTCCGATGGGAGGCAGGTTAGTCACACCTCTGCGGTGGGATCGTCTTCGATCGCCATCACGCGGTCCTCGCCATCCGTGACAACAAAATGGTCGGGAGCGCGATGTCATCATCGAGCGCATGATTAAGAAAGCGTCGGCGTCGGCGTAGTATCCGATGCTGACCAAGACCAACTACCCGGAGTCGGCGATGCTCATGCGCATCAACCTGCAGGCACAAGGCTTGTGGGGAGCCATCGAACCCAGTGGTGCAGAGTACAGCAAGGATCGTCTGGTGTTAGCAGCGATCGCTCGAGCTATCCCGCCGGAGATGCTGGCCTCGATCGGCAATAAGGACTCAGCGCAGGAGGCATGGGATGCTGTCAAGATCATACGGATGGGCGTCGAGCGCGTGCGCGAGGCGAACGCGTAGAAACTCTGACGTGACTTCAACAATATTGCATTCAAGGGGAGGCCATCGACGACTTCTCAATGCGCATCATGGGCCTCGCCAACAACCTGCGGATTCTCGGCGACCACATCATTGACACGGAGGTCGTGCGCAATATGTTGCAGGTGGTCCCTGATCGGTTTATGCAGGTTGCGATCTCCATCGAGATGCTGCTGGACGTCGGGGAGATGTCCATCGAGGAAGTCACGGGTCGTCTTCAGTCTGTCGAGCAATGGTACGAGGTGCGAGCGACGACCGTGGAACTGGGCTCACGCCTGCTCCTCTCCTCCAAAGAGGAGGAGATGATCCACCGCATGCGCAGGCGGGAGAATGATGCTCCACACGACGGTTGTAGCAGCACGGGAGGTAGTGGCTGGAGTGACAACAAGTACGCGCTGTGTCGTGACGCGTCACAAGCTGGCTGTGGGCGTGACGCACCGCATGAAGGCGGAGGCGGGAGGCCTCCAACAAGGACAAGTGTCGCTATTGCAAGAAGAAGGGACATTGGGCCCGTGACTGCAGGAAAAAGAAGAGGGACATGGCGACGGCGCACTTGGTCTAGGAAGGGTGCGACGATGACGAACCGACACTGCTTATGGCCCAGGTGGCGACGTTGGCTCCCGGGCCGATGTCTTCCCGGGTTCATGTCGACCCAGAACGTGTGGGCGCTCGCGTTCATTTGAACGAGGAGCGCGCCATGGTGCAACTTGGCAACACCGACACCGGCGAGCAGAAGCACAGCGTGCGGTACCTCGACATGGGCACATCGAACCACATGACAGGCATCGCTGCTGCTTTCTCCGAGCTGGACCGGAGTGTCTCCGGAACGGTCAAATTCGGTGATGGCTCGGTCGTGGACATCGTTGGGCGCGGCTCGATTGTGTTCGCTGCACATGATGGGCAACATCGCGTTCTCTCTGACGTGTACTACATTCCCAGGCTGCGTAGCAACATGGTGAGCCTGGGTCAACTCGACGAGTTTGGCTGTGAGGTCGTGATCAAGCATGGCGTGCTGTGGGTGCGCGATCCACAGCATGAGCTACTCGCCAATGTATGTAGATCGGCTAACCGTCTGTACAAAATCACACTCACCGTCGCATGTCCGGTCGCTCTCCTCGCACGTTCGAATGACGAGGCCTGGCACTGACATGAGCGTTTCAGCCACCTCAGCTTTGACACGCTGAGAAAGATGCCGCGTGGCAACATGGCATGCAGACTTCCCCAACTGGATCACATCGACCAGCTCTGCGATGCGTGCCTCGTCGGCAAGCAGCGGTGCATGCCGTTCCCTATCGAGGCCAACTACCGCGCCAAAGGACGTCTAGACCTCGTACATGGAGATCTGTGCGGGCCCGTCACACCAACGACACACGGCGGCAAGCACTAGTTCCTCCTCCTCGACGATGCTAGCCGCTATATGTGGTTGGTGTTGTTGTCAAGCTAATCTAGTCATTTTGCATGTCAGTTTCTATTTAGTCTGCATGTCAGTTTTATCAGGTAGTTAATTGCTCAGCTCTTTTATTGGAGCTCGCTGCCCACCATGCGTCATGAAAGTTCTTGTAACTGATGAGTCATGAAAGTGCAACTGATGCGTCATGAAAGTTCTTGTAACTGCTAAGCATGCATGGTGGCCAGTAATTGCAAGCATGCATGGCGGAGTGGTGCTAAATAAAAAGAGAAGAAGCAAAGCCAGAAAAGGCTGCAACTTTTAGCAGCGCCAAAACACTTCTGTGTTCCTGTGTTCTCGTATACTGTTGGTTGTCGGACAACAGTACGATCATCGGCGCTAACAGGCGTTCGGCCAACACTGTCAGGAGATTGAACTTTGAGGAGTGTGAGCCCATAACAAACCCCACATGCCTGGCAAATTCTTGGGATGGATGGGAAGCTTCAGCAGTACATATTGAGGAAATCACGTCAGAGCCTTTGTTGAACACTCCGGTTGAGAAATTGGCTTCACTACCTTCCTCGCCTCCAAAGCCGAAGCGTAGCAAGAAACTTGGTCCTCCAATTTCAGTAGCTGTTCTGCAATGGAGTCCTCGGCTGAATGCGATCTCTGATGGTTTTCAACATGCTCAGCTCTCTGATTAAAAAAAAGCCGCTCCAAGGTGACTCCGAGTTCTTTATTCGCTCAATTCAGAATCAGAACAAACCGGGTGGAGACATGAATTATGTCATGATTTTTAATAGGATCATCAGTCATCTTGGTTTAGTTACCTGACCGTTCTTTCACTTGGAGTAATATGCAGGATGATCCTCTTTTAGAGTAGCTTGATTGGTTTTTTATCACTGCTGACTGGACGCTCTCTTATCCTCGCACAAAGGTTCAGGTTTGATCTAAAACTGTTTCAGATCATGCTCCTTGTGTTGTGGACATTGGCACTGTCATTCCTAAGTCCAACATATTTTGTTTTGAAAATTATTGGGTGGATCATCCTGGTTTCTTTGATGTGGTTAAATTTTATTGGAGTTTGCTGGTTTGCGCTAGCAATGCTGTACATAGCTGATGGCTTGTTTCAAAAATCTCAGGCGGGGGGTTAAATTCTGGTCTAAGTCCCTCTCTCAATTATCTTTGATAATTCAGAATTGTAATACAATATTCCTTTTATGGATTCCCTCGAAGAGCACAGAACTTTATCTCGGAAGGAGAGTAACTTCAAGGTTATAATCAAGAACCATTTATCTAGACTTTTGAATTATCAATAGGCTTATTGGAGAAAATGTTGTACTATTCGTTGGGCTCGATTTGGGGATGAAAATACTAAGTTTTTTCATGCTATGGCAATGAAGCAACATGGAAGAAATTCAATAGCCATGAGGAGAAGGTGGATATATTGTGGTCTTCTTTTAAAAGCCATATGGGGGTAACTGCCGAGCTGATTATGCATTTCAATCTGGATGAATTTGTTGAGAAACCCCTCGCTGGCGACCAGTCCAAGAGATTTCTCTGCTAAGAACAAGAACGAATCAACCACAGAAGACAGAATAATAGATTGAACACACAGAGAGGTAGAGAGAACTCCTGGTCTTTCTTTATTGCTTCAATTCAATAGGGTACAAAATCAGCCATATGGCTCTCTATTTATAGGGGAGGGTGAGGTGCCCAATATGGATAGGGACTCGTTTAAACGGAAAGAATCCGTTTAAACGGAAACTCTTATCCCTGGTTTCCTAATACTCCCCCTTGGGCACTCATTCGACATACTCATGCCTCGTTAAAACTCCATAAAAACCCGATGGGAAAATTTGGAGAAAGAGTACATGATGCATGTTATGCTGCGATTGCACGAATTGCCTCATTAAAAACCTTGATCGAGAAACTTCGTGAAAACTCGTCAAGGAAAAAGAGTACAATTCACCCAACTTCATTTAGTCTTCAGACTTTTATTCTTTGGGTACTTGATCTTCGTGGATCAAGATTTACTAACGGACTCGAGAGAATTCTCCCCGAATTGCACTTCTCTAAGTCTCATCATACCAATCCTCGCACGCACCTTTCAAAGCTAGATGCGGGAGGGACTTTGTGAATAAATCGCTAGATTTTCACAAGACTTAGTATGCAAGATTTAATCTCGCCCATCTTTTGCAATTCATGAGCATAGAAGAACTTGGGGTTGATATGCTTTGTGATCTTACTCTTCACATAGCCCGTTTGTACTTGTGTAACGCAAGCGGCATTATTTTCATAGATAATTGTGGGGGTTTGCACAATGTTCATCCCACATGACTGCTGGATGTGGTGAACCATTCGGCGTAGCCAAGCACATTCACGTGCGGCTTCATACAGCGCTATTATTTCTGAGTGGTTCGTCGAGGTAGCTACAAGGCTTTGCTTAGACGATTTCCAGAAAATTACAGCCCACCACACAGAATACATAGCCTGCTTGTGACTTTGCGGTATGCGGTCGACAGTACCCAAAGATCGCATAGCCAATCAAGTTCAGATCTTGATTCTTTCTGTAAAACAATCCAAGGTCCTTGCTTCCTTGGAGATATCGGAAGATGTCCTTTATGCCCTGCCAATGACTTTTGGTGGGCTCTGCACTATACCTTGCTAACAGATTCACGGCAAAGGCAATATCCGGTCTAGTGCAGTTTGCTAAGTACATGAGTGCTCCAACTGCACTCAAGTATGGGAATTCCGGTCCCAGGATTTCCTCCCCCTCTTCCCTAGGTCGGAAAGGATCTTTTTCTTGCTGTAAAGATCTCCCGATCATCGGTACTTTTGATGGGAATGCTTTCTCAAAGCCGAATCTTTCTAGCACCTTCTGGGTGTAGGTCGACTGATGTACCAAGACTCCTCCAGGGACATGCTCAAGCTGCAGGCCTAAGCAAAACTTGATCTTGCCTAAATCTTTCATTTCAAATTCTGACTCCAAGTAGGAGCTTGCTTCTTTTATGTCTTCCACTGTCCCGATGATATTCAGATCATCTACATATACTGAGATTATACAGAATCCATTCTGGGATCGCCGTATAAAAACACAAGGACAGTCTTCATTGTTCGTGTAGCCTTTCTTACAGAGAAAGTCGCTTAAGCGATTATACCACATTCTACCAGATTGCTTCAGTCCATACAGGGACTTTCTAAGCTTCACACTGTACAGATTTCTATTTGCTCTGTCTTGGTTCGGGAGAGGAATTCCTTCAGAGACTTTCATATAAATTTCCGAATCCAAGTTACCATAAAGGTATGCAGTCACAACATCCATCAATTTTATTTCTAAATTCAAGTTCACTGCCATTGAGATCAAGTATCTAAAGGTAATTCCACTCATGACTGGGGAGTAGGTTTCTTCATAATCAACTCCAGACGTTGAGTGAAACCTTGTGCTACCAAATTTTACTTTATATCTCACTACTTCGTTTCTTTCATTCCTCTTTCGAACAAATACCCACTTGTGCCCTACAGGGTGCACATGGGGAGGAGTGCGGCATACGGGCCCAAACACTTCTCTTTTGTTTAGAGATAGCAATTCGGTTGCAATTGCCTTTTTCCAATCTTCCCAATCTGATCTTTTCTTACATTCAGCGAGCGATGCAGGCTCGGGATCAAGATCAATGATTGTGGTAATTTTCTTTGCGAAGTAGATATCGACATTGGCTGTTGTCCTGTTCAGGGACTCTCCCGTGTGCACATAATTTATAGCTATTTCTTCATGAGTTGCTTCATCTTGTGCATCGCTTCTTTCCATTGCGGTGGCAAGTCCCTTTAGTTTTTCGGCTCCGATGTGTGCGCACACATCCATGCCGATGGGGATATTTAGATCCGGTATGTCCTTTTCAACAGGTGTCATACTTGTGCCAGGTCTCAACTGGCTCACCTTCTCATTCTGGGGGACTTCGGTGATCGGCTGTGATAAGTCCTTCTTATCCTTTTTCGCCAGGCGTCCCCGGTTACTTAGGATTCGAGGAGCCAGAGTTCTCGTCCTCTTTTTTTTTCGAGGCCTCTGGACGAGATTGGGGATACCTTCTGCTTTCTTTGGTATTTCAACCCTCTCCGGTGCAGTGCGTGCAGGCACATGCGACTTAGTCATGCTCTTCAAATCACTAAAGTGATTAGGCAGCTGATTCGCTAATGCTTACAAATCATTTGTCTTCTGGACTTCTATTGTCTTCTGGACTTCTCTTGTCTTCTGGACTTTTATTGTCTTCTGGACTTCTCTATTTGATTTACTAGTGCGTGGGTCATGTGCAGGAATTCCCGTAGCTTCCCACGTAATTTCCCGGCATTTTTCATGAAAGGGTTGATTTCCTCCCCCTAATGTCGGGAAATTATCCTCATCAAAAATGCAACAATGGCGGCAAGATGCAAATCTCCCGACATGGGTTCCAAATACCTGATTATGGATGCAGTCTCATAACCAACGTATATCCCAATCTTACGGAGAGGACCCATTGTAGTTCGCTGTGGAGGGGGTATAGGTACATAAACCTTGCATCCAAACCTCCTGAGATGAGAAATTTTCAGTGGTGACCCTTGCGCTAGTTGCATAGGTGAATGGATGTTGTAGGCCGAAGGTCAAAAGTTGATGAGATTCGCTGCATGTAGGACTGCCATGTCCCCAACATGTAGCTGGCAAATTACAATTCTCCAAAAGGGGTCGGGCAATAAATTTAATTCTCTTGATTAAAGCCTCTGCCAAACCGTTCTGGGTATGGACATGCGGTACTGAATGCTCAACTGCAATCCCCATCGCCATGCAATAATCATCAAATGCGTTTGAAGTAAATTCTCCGGCATTGTCCATTCTGATGGACTTGATGCGATGACCAGGGAACACATTTCTGATGCGAATGATCTGCGAGATCAATTTGGCGAAAGCATGGTTTCTTGTGGATAATAAACCCACATATGACCACTTTGAGGAAACATCAATGAGCACCATAAAATACCTAAATGGCGCTGAGATGGGCTGAATAGGACCGCAAATGTCTCCCTGGATGCGTTCCAGAGATGCAGAGACTTCATCCTTCACTTTCAGAGTGGAAGGCCTAATAATTAATTTCCCGGTGGCACATGCAGGGCACACAAAATCTTCATGATTCGGGAAATTCTTCACATTAATATTATGCTCGTGGGAATTGTTAATTACATTTCTCATCATTCTAAAACCTAGGTGGCCTAATCTGTCATGCCAGAGACAGAATAGTTCAGAACTTCTAAATACTGTCTTCAGAACAGTGTACGCTGCAGGCGCCTTAATGTTGGTATAATATAGCCACACGTGTTCATGCCATTATAAACTGAATAAATGATGAATTATTTCAAAATCATCCAACCATTACGAGAAGACAAAAATAAAGTACCATCCATGCAAGATTTAACTTGTCCATTTAATGCAAAATAAATGACAATTAACGTCTCATGCATTCTGTGCATCAGACGGAATCAACTAGAAAATCGTTAACTTTTTCGGCTATCTTTTCAGGCGTGATGTTCTCTTCGAGAGAAATCATGGAGGTGGCTGCCTCTAAGTCGTAAGGGGGTGCTGCTGCCGGGATGGACTCAACCTCCATCATTTCAGCAATGCTCATGATGCTCCCCACAACACCGCAAAGTGAGCTTGTGCCGCCCTTACCATTCCTCTCGGGCTTGGTGGGCATCAATGACATGTTGCGGCGCTTTACGGATCCGCGACCAATGCCCCCATTTGCCACACTTGAAGCAACCTTGGTTCTGTTGGCCATAGGTTTTGCCACTCTCCTTAGCCCTTTTGTCATTTGGAGTATCTCGACTTGCCTTTCTGGCAACGGCCTTACCCTTCTTCCCCTTCTTTTCATCAAGGGCTTTCGACCTTGTAGCTCTCAAGATTGGCTTCATGGCGGTGGAGCTCCCAATGGCCGAGTGACGTAATTCTTGCGGAGAAGTTCGCCCCGAGCCTCTCATACTGCATCATATCAATCAATTCGGCGTATTCCTTGTAGCCGCCTTGACGATAGTTGCGGGCGGATTGCACAAACATTGGGGTGAAAGGTGGATGTGGTCTTCAATCTTCTCGCTCATCCGTGATCCGCTTGCCACGTAGTTGAAGATTGGTACAAATTCCGTGCAAGGCGGTTGTACTCCCGACCGCCTTGAAATCGGCAAACCTCATCCGATCCTCTCGCTCGCTTGAGGAAGAATGGTGTACTTTAGCCTCTCAAACCGCTTCTTGAGTGCGGTCCAGAGTGCTAGCGCTTTTCTCCGCCATATACTCATTCTTGAGAGTAATGCGGAGGTGGTGCACGAGGAAATGAAGTGCCCGATCATTTTCTCAGTGTAGGTTTGGCGTCATGCCGTCCGCCAATCCCAATAGCTGCGCGGAGCTTCACGGCTCCAAGTACTATCTCGACATCGATGCCCACGCCGATAGTTCTTGCCATGCTGGGCAAGCTCCTCGAACTCCCGGTTCGTGATGCCAGTCATCTACATGTGATGAATGGAACATATAAGTTTACTTCAGGTAAACATGCATGAAATTATTTACTGCAGGTAAATAAATGGTACAATAGGTTCTCATAATGTTTCATAATTTTCTATATATTTTCCATAATTTACTGCTAATTTTCAGTGATTAAAAGCAATTAAATAATTACAATTAATCAAAACAGTAAATAAAGGTAGAAAATATATAAAACAATAATGGCATAAATAAATAAGCTTCAAATGCTAAAAATAATGGAAAATTCGGGTTCTTCAGGCCCTTTTATGCTAGAATACAAATTTTCAGCAATTTCTGGTATTTCTGGAGGTTTTTACGAAAATTTTCAATTCAAAGAAAATTATACGCAAATTTCTGAATTTCTTTTCAGAAGTATTCGCCGGCCCCCTTTTTTTCTTTCTTTCACCCCATCGCCCATTTGGCCCGCCCAGACGCCAGACTCACGGAGGTAGGGTTTCTACCTCCTCTTCACTGGCGGCGGCGTCCCGAGCGGTGCGCGTGGGGGCAGCCTCGGCGCGCGGGAGGGGCGGCCTAGGGCGCGCGCGGGCGGCGTGACTGGCGGCGGCGCGGGCGCGCGGTAGCTGGCGCGCGGCTCGGCGAGCGCGCGCGGCGAGGGGAGGCGAGCCGGTGCGCAGCCGCAGGTGCAGGCGGCGTAGGCCGAGCCGGGGCGGCGCGCGACAGCAAGCGGCGGCGCGTGCGCGGGCGCGGCCGACGGCGCGGCTGGCGGCGCGGCGGGCGGTCGTGGGCGGGCAGCAGCGCAGCGTGGGGACGGCGGGCACTGGTCGGCGCCGCGCGAACGGCGCGCGGTGGCGGCGCGCGCGATAGGGCGGCGCGGCCGGCGCCTGCGGAGCCGCAGCGGGAGGCGGCCGTCGCGGGCCGCCGGCAGGTGGTAGCTCGGGCAGGCAGCGCAGCGGCGGTATCGCCGTTGGCAGCGGCGATGGTGCGCATGCAGCGCAACGGCGCCCAATCCTTTTTTTCATACAATGATTATGCGGAATCAGAACAAATTCATACAAAACTTTTCCATAAACGATGCAATCAACAGCTACCCCATTTCGCAATCTACCGACGACATTGTGCCGCGACGCCAAGTCCGCTCGCGGTATATTAGGGATTTGCATCGCTTTCTACAAAGCAATCTACATCTACCTCGCTTCGCAATCTACCGATCGACATTGTGCCGCGACTTCAAGTCCGCCGCGGTAGATTAGGGATTTGCACCGTAGAAAACCAATCTAGAACGTGAAGAAAAAGCAAATTCAAAGCGATCTAGAAAACCAATCTATTAAGTGCTTCGATGATTACCTTCGTTTCACCTGAGCGATTCGTGGCCGATAACGTGTTGAGAAACCCTCGCGCGCACTCACCCAAGAGATTTCTCTACTAAGTACAAGAACGAATCAATCACAAAGCTTACGTAATAATAGATTGAACACAGAGAGAGGTAGAGAGAACTCCTGGTCTTTCTTTATTGCTTCAATTCAATGGGGTACAAAATCAGCCATATGGCTCTCTATTTATAGGAGAGGGTGAGGTGCCTAATATGGATAGGGACTCGTTTAAACGGAAAGAATCCGTTTAAACGGAAACCCTTATCCCTGGTTTCCTAATAGAATTAATGCCATTTTCGATGCATCTACATGATTTAGTTGCCAACTGTTCCAGGAAAGAAGTGGATGACGTAGTTTGTCTGTTGCCTTTGGATAAAGCTCTAGGACCGGATGGTTTCAGCGGTCTTTTTATTTGAAAATGTTGGGATATTATCAAAGAGGACTTCTATTTACACTGTGATGACTTCGTCCTTGGCAGAGTGGATATTCGAAGTACTAATGGATCTTATATTACTCGTTCCCCAAAAACCGAGCCTAATCGCTTAATGATTATAGGCCTCTCTCTTTTGAACTCCACCTTGAAGCTATTAACAAAGATTTTGGCAAATGACTATAGTGGGCAATTCGCGGATGGTTAACAAAGTTTCTGGATTTCTTGCAATCTGTCCAGGGTTATTCGTTTGTAACATCCTGTTTTTCATAGTTTATTTGAAGCTTTAAAAGAAAATTCACTATTTAGATTTTTCTGGAATTAAATCAAGCTTAAAATAAAATTTTAATAATTAAAAGGATTTACTATGACTAAAATAAATATTAACATTTGCTGAAAGTATTTTATTTAGGTTCCATGTGCTTTAAGGAATTTTCTGGAATTTCTTAGATTTTTCTGGATTTATGTGCTATTTTCTACAGCTCATGTGATATTATTTGAATTTCTGAAATAGAAAAACCCTAAAAAATCCTAAACAGTAATGGGCCCCATTACTGTTCACCCTGGCCCACCAAATCCTTAGCCATCCGATATAGCCCTAGCCACGTGTTGGCCATCCAGCCTAAGTTTGCCTCGACTACCGGATTTGGTTTTGCGCCACGTCGCAAGCATCCGGGCGCCACTATTCATATGTGCCATCTGAAGCCAGCCGTCCGATCTCGAGAGTGCCACGCATCACTCATCCGCCAACCTCAATTACTGTTCATCGTCGTCTTCCTCCCGAACTCCGCCACTGTCTCAATTTCTGTGCTCAAGCCAAACTCTACTGCCGTCTCTGAGAGGGACACCTCGACATCTGCGCCCTTATAAGAGTGCCACCTCCTCGTCCTTCGCACCTCACAGCCACTTGCCCTCGCCGGTGCACATCGTCAAGCTCGTCGCCGTCGTCGTCCACTTGTTCTACCTTATTTCCGCCTTCGTTCTCAGCAATGGCAGCTGCCGTCGTCGTCGACGAGGCTGTTGTCACTGTCGACTTCTCCACTAAGCGTTGCCGCACAACCTGACAGCCTCCACCGACATTTGCCCACCACTTGTGAGCTCCACGCTGCCTTGCCCTACCACTCTCGCTGCTGAAACCCGTTGCACTGGCGTCTCGCCCTTCGATCGCCCCTCAGTCCATCGTAGACCGACTCGCCAATAGCCGGAACCCACACATCAGTGAGTACTATGCCGTGAACCCCTAAGCCGCCATACCGAGTTAGCAGCCACATCGGATGCCACATCAGCCCTAAGTCCACGTGGCCGCCATATGTTGTGCCATGTAGGTGCCACATCAGCACCAAGCCAAGTCACCATGCCAGGTGGCATGCCACATCATCCGCCACATGTCACGCCAGGTTAGCTACCACATCAGCCCTAATTGCCAGCTGTCAGCCATGTGCCCGCCACGTGTCCACCACATCAGCCCTAGCCTGCCATGTCAGCATGCCCAGTAGCTGGTACACTGTTTCGTTTGTCGGGTCCACCGTAGACTAGCTTTTCCACGCACTAGGTCCATAGCATAGTAGAATTTCTGATTTTTCAGTATTTTCCTTTAGGTTGAATTTTTCAAAAGCCCGTTCTTCTCTGTTTTAGCTCCGATTGATCCCATCCTTTTTCCTAAATTTATCTAAAATTAAGTTCTATCTTTTGATCCTAGTTTTAAAGTTTTTAGAGTTCATCTAAATTTTATTTAAATTTATGTTGTACTTCATTGTGTTTTCTCTCTTGTTGATATGAGCCTTACTATGCAACCACATGTCTAGTATATCATAGATCTAGCTGATTAATTTATGATATTTCAACATCGATTTTGCTATTGTGATAAACATGGATGCTGATTTCATGAGGTGCAAGGAGGTGTGATGCGAAATCTTAGCAGGCGAAATTGAGTTGATGTTGAGCATTGTAAAAGGCTTATTGTGATTTTCTTTAACATGAGAATAATCATATCGTGTGAATAAATTTGTGCAACCTCTGTAGAGTGTAAAACTATTGGACAATGCTCGATGATTTCACACGAGAGTTCTCAGCAAGTGAGTAAAGCCGTGAGTACATTGGTACTCAGCAAGTCATTTGTGATAAAGATGCAATATAATATGCAAAGCTTACTAATGGATGGCTAAAAGGTTATTTTGCATAAAGTAATAATTTAATGTAATACAATAAATAGATTGAAAGCGAACTTTAAAGGAAATGATAATAAGTAACTAATCAAGATAAATGAATAGACCACATTGAACCACTCGTGAGCTAACCATACATGAAGTCAAATCAACAGTGAACTAACCATTCACTTTCTAAAGTTATCCCAAACAAGTCTTTATAAAACATCTACCCTTCGTGTGAAATCATCGAGCATTATCCATAACTCTGGGGACACAGCTATTCAAATAGTTTGACACTCTATGAGGTTGTACAACTTTATTCACACGATGTGATCATCCTCACGTTAAAGAAAATCACAACAATGCCTTTACAATACTCAACCTCAACTCAAATTCGCCTGCTAGAGTTTTGTATTACACCCCTTGCGCCTCATGGAAATTAGTATCAATGTTCATCATAATGGCGAAATTAAAATTGAAATATCATAAATTAATTAGCCAGATCTATCCCAAACTCGACTATGGTTGCACGGTAAGGCTCAGATCAATGGCGTACAAAGTGAAGTCCTTAAACATTACTTAGGTGAGACATCTATATCCCTCGAAGTGAATCCACACTTCCCCTTTACTGCACGATCATTCGTTGAAGTAAAAAATCAATTTTGTGTAATCAACACAAATGACACACCAATGTCATAGCATACAAATTTTATAACTGTGGCTGCAACCACAATTCAATAACTCATTAAGTCAAATTAATTAATTGATCATATGTGATGATAAACCCAACGTAACTATAAACATAGCTAAGCATATTAACTGTACAACCTATGTGACAATTAATATTATATCACTAGAATATTTGCCATTCTATGGTGGTAATGGAATCATGGTATTTAAATTATCAAGGAAGAATTAATCAAATTAGACAATACATATCATATACAAAGGTTTGTAATGAAATAGCAATGCATGATAATTTAAAATAAAATAATAAATAATAGATTTAAAATCTAGGTTCAACACAATCAAAGGACATAATTTGCCTTGACTTTGCTTAGTTATGAATTCTTAATCTTCTGATGTTGCTCCCGCTCCTTCGAAGATGCGATCTAGCGAGAGAGAAAATGAACAAGGTATAAAATAAATTTAAATAATATTCAAATGAAATCTAAAAACTTCAAAACAATAACCAAAAGATAGAGCTCAATTTTAGATGAATTTAGAGAAAAAGAATGTGGGTTAATCAAAACTAGGACGGAGAATAATGCGCTCTTGAAAAAATTTATCTAAGGAAAATACTAAAAAAAGAAAAAAGGTTACTATGTTGTAGACTCAGTGCATGAAATAGTAGGTCTACGGTGGACTCGGCTCATGGAACAGCGAACAGGGTGAGTTGGCTGCTAACGTGGCTGTTTAGGGCTGATGTGGCAGACACGTGGCACGCTGATGTGGCACTGCCACGTGATATAGAGATGGCTCGGGTGCTGATGTGGTTGACACATGGCATGACACGTGGTGACATGTGGATATTAGGGCTGATGTGGCATGCGTGCGTGGCGGCTGACTCGGCATAGTGGCTCACGGGTGTATGAAATAGTTCAGCGTTGACAAGTGGGACTTAGCGGTAGTGATGCGGTCCATGAGGACTAGGTTCACGGAGGAGACGAAGCATCGGCCGACGCCGGTGCGACATGGCATCACAGCTGACATCGGCATGGAGCGGCGACCGAGGTGGCTATTTGGCAAGCAGGCATGAAGCAAGGCAATGTGGCGGCGGGGTCGGCCGACGGCTGGACGGGGTTTGGCGGACGACGACATAAGACCGGATAGAGCGAAAGATGCGACAGAGGTGCTCACCGTTGGCAAAGACGAAGTTGGCGACGACGGAATGCAAAAGAGGTGTATGGCTTTTGCACGGTGGACATGCACGCCGAGGCAGCGGAAAGAGCGCACAGTGACTTCGACGGCTCGGGTCGGACAACGGCGCACACGAGTAGGGTGGCTGTTGGTGTGGGAAATGAGGGTGGTGGCGTCTACTTAAGGTGCGGACATCAAGGGTGAAAGTAGCCAACATGACCAATGCATGACACGTTGCATCCAACCAGATCGGATGGCCGGCATTAGACCGCACAGATGAACAATGTGAAGATCCTCGGATGGCTAATACGTGGCTTTGAGAAGATCGGACGGTGAACGGCCGACACATGGAAGGTGGAAGATCAGATGGCTAAGGGTTAAGGGGGTCGAATGAATAGTAATGGGCTCAGCCCATTACTGTTTTAGGATTTTTGGAGATTTTCTATTTTTAGAAATTCAGATAAAATCAAAAGAGTTCTAGAAAATTGCAAATAAATACAAAAAATTCAAGAAATTTTTTTGAGACATAAGGAACCCAAATAAAATACTTTTAGCCAATGTTAATATTTATTTTAGTCATATTAAATCCTTTTAATTTAGAAAAATTCAATTTAAGCTTGTAATTATTCCAAAAAAATCCAAATGGTATATTTTCTTTTAAAAGTTTCAAATAAACTCTGAAAATCAGGATATTACAATGATGGAGCAGGGTAAGTAATGATGCTTACCTACTAATGATGGTAATGGTAAATATGATTATGATAATGAATATCTATATTTGCATCATGCGCACTCATGTGATGAGAAATAGGAACCACCGTGGGTGGATCTGTAAGACCTACTTCAGTAGGCCTCTATGGGAGTGGAGAGAGCCCCCGTGCTAACGAGGATGGGGCCACGATAGGGTGAATATTAATGGATGTTCACTCAGACTATACTGGTATATACAATGAGATGAGTAAATGAGTATGTAGAGTAGTGTTGTATTGCACTATATGAAATAACAATGATGAGATATGAAAATGATGATATGAACATGATAATGTATGCAGAGTATGATATGGCTGGATAATTGCTTATATGTTTGATAGCGTTTATCATCCTATTATATATTTGCTGAATCTTCGGACTCATCCTTATTTTTTATTGTTTTTTTAGGTGATCATTGAAGACGTCATACACTGGGAGTAGCTGTGTTTGTGTTCATGAGTAACTCTGTTTCTACTAAATACATGCTTTCTGGTGGCTCATCGATAAGTCCTTATCGTCAGATAGAAACCCATGAGGTTAGAAGGTTTTCTAACATATTCTGGAGCTGTTATTGAATTACACCAGTAATAAACAGTTGCCTTGTATCCCTGCTTGTTTAATGTAAGGGGGCAAATGTGTTTTAGGGAATGAGGTTTGAGACTTTCAGCTTCTTGCTGTGTGCTGAGACATGATTGCCTGTGCACGGCCCGGCCGACATTGTTTCTGTGCCTTCTGGCTATAAATCGTCTGGCTCCAATTTGTCAACAAAAAAGGACAAGAAATCATGATGGCTCCAGTATGAGACCAATTTAATTACCAAAGGGAAGTAACAAGCATATCGCATCTTTCGCATATCACTTTGGTAATTTTGGGCAAAGACAATTAAGTTCTTAGAACATCGTCTGATACTTTTATATGGAGGTACGAGTTAAAGCCTAAATGTAGGCTAATATCTCCGTAGAAAAATTGATAAAATGCCATTAAAAAGAATGGCACTCAATAAAATGCCGCTCAAATCGTTGAAATTGGTAAAATATTTCCCTAAAAAATGGTAAAATGCCATCATTTTTTTTAAGGAAATAAGACCCATAGGGTCTTAACTCTGCATTACGGAGGAAGAATGACGGGGGTAGAGAAAGGAAGTATACCGGAGTTGGCGCCGGAGTCCATGACCCACTCGCGAGAGGGTGGACCGTGCACCTTCATGTTGTTCATGGCCGCGATCAGTCCGGAGGAATCCTGTGACGGAGTCAAGGACAAGGGCGTCTACGGCGTGAAGAGGGGCCATCGTTGTGTACGCCTGAGGTGGGGGCGCCGGGGGGACGGGGGCCAGTGGGAGGGCGCCACTGCCCCCGTTCATGTCCATGAGTCAAAAGCACACAACGGACCGGCAGGGGGAGTAATGTTGCGGCTGCTAGACGCGTCTTTGTCATCGGCGCGATTCTTGTCGACGCCCTTGTTCCTGGCGGAGTTTTGCTGGAGTTCCCACAGTTGTTGTGGCAGGCGTCGCCGCAAGATGAGGAGCCTAGCTTGCCCGAGGAAAGAGGCGCTCGAGAGGAGGGCAGTGGCCACTGTCATTTTTGCCACGTTCACCTTGTGCATCTCTTCGAGAAGAACGAGAGAGCACGTGTGGACAACGCTAGGGAAGGCGGTTTGCATGGTGATGTTAGTCACCATGTGTGAGAGCCCCTCGTTGAGGCTGCGGAGTGTTGAGCACCTGCGTTTGATTGGAGCAATAGATTTATAAATGGTATCATGTCTTCTCTCTCTAAAAGATTAGTCTGATGGATAAAAATTCTCTCACACTTATAAGTTATGCTTTTTCTTTTTTCATAATCCATATAAGACTATTTTTCTCAACAGTGAATACCATGTTACCCTAGTCGAGAGCCCTAAACATAGCTTCAATATAGATAGCACGACTCTCCTTGTTGTTGAGGAAGATGTCTTCGGTGCCAGCCCAAAGAGCACGTGCGGTGTGACCGGGTTCTATGATGATATCGAGAATTTCCTCGCAGATGAAACCATAGAGCCACATCAGGACCATGAAGTCCTGTTGTGTCCAATCAGGTTCCGCAGATTGTGGTCAATATCATCAACATGATGCATGGCCCGAACTTGTCTAACATGGAGGTGAAGAACTAGCGTCATTTGAAAAAGTTTTGAGTTCTTTAGGTCGAGGACAATAGGGATGTGTGTGCGAATGCTCATATTGATGGCTTCAGTAGGCGGTGTTAGGACAAACACGGTGGAAATAGAGGTAGCAAAAGGAGTGATGGGTGAGGCGGTTTTATTTCATTGATCGGTATATATGATTACATGAGTGTCATATAAGGCGAGTGCAACTAATTAGGAAAGTTACAGCAAATCAGATCAAAAATCCGCTATATATGGAATACACCGAGCTAGTCAAATCTACAAACCGAATACAAGGAAACAAACAATGCGTGATCTCCAAGTATGACGCGCGGTGTACCAAAACTATAGTTAAAGGGTTCAACACCAGACATTCTTCAGATATGACCCAAAAGAAATAAAAAATTACACATAGGTCCCTGAAACATGAACAATGGGCTAAAAAAATGAAAATTACTAGCAGGCTCTTGATGTCTTGCTGTGGTGTTAGCCTCGCCATGGACGCCCAGTGTAGAAGCCAGCTGACTAAGTTGGTGTTAGATTATATGGTTAGGTCTAGTATTTTTATGATGATGAATAATTGATTATATTGCTTAACGTTGTATTTGAGACGTGTGGTGTTGTGTGAATTTATGTTGGTTAAGTTAGAAAGAACTTATGTCGCAAAAAATATTGGTTTGATCTTTGTATATGCAGGGTAACTCAGAGGTGATCGTGATCTACAGTAAGGACCAGAAGATGGCTTGGTGTGAAGTCATGGTCCAGAGGGTCAAGAAAGTCAGAGGAGATGGTCGTGCTTGAGTTGGGCGTGTGAAGATCAATGACGCTCGATTCATGTCAGACCTACAGTGGTGCGGTTTGAAGGCTATGACATGTGATAAAAATAAAAAAAGTATATTATTGAAGGGTTTTAGGTCTTTTAAAAAATAATATACTAAAAAACTTAATTAAAGTAAAAAGGTCTAGTTAAATGAATTGTATTAAGATTAAAAACTATGAGACTCGTATTCGGATTTTGGTGGCAGCGTCAAGTAGGGGTGGATATCGAGCCAGCTCGGCTCGGCTCGGTAAGGCTCGGTAAAAAAAGCGGCTCGGCTCGGCTCGGTAAAAAGCCCGGGCTCGGCTCGTTAGGCTCGTGATCAATTTACACGCTCATGTGCTGCTCCAGAAGACATTCGATGGAAATTAAGCATTAAAGATTCAACATTCCAATATTCAAGAAGATAGCGAGTAATGAAGCAGCGAAGCAGAGCAAGAGCGATGCAGCAGATAAAGAGAGTAACAGCGGCGAAGTAAGTAGTAACAAAGAACGAAGTAATAGTAACAAAGCGCAAGCAGTAGTAGTAACAACATACAGAGTAGTAATGCTGTGAGCAACAAACAAAGATAATGATAGCGATAGCGATAGCAGTAATGTGCAAAGGCGATGGCAGCGAGCCAGTGCGGCAGAGTAACAACAGCGAGCTCACACGATAACGGCAGAGAGTAGTAGCGATAACGGCAAAGAAGCAGATAGCGATAACGGCGGCAGCAGCAGTAGCAGTAACAACATACAGCAGCAGTAGTAACAGCAGAGCAACAAACAATAGTAACAGCAGCAGCAGTTAGGCCCTAGCAGCAGTAACATACAACACCAGTAACAGCAGCAACAGTTAGGCCCTAGCAGCAGTAACATACAACACCAGTAGTAGGGATAGCAGCAGCAGTAGCAACATACAGAAGAGCAGAAGTGCCAGAATACAATTATGTATTACAGTATTACACAACACTGAACCACCCAAAATAAGCCCAAAGAAGAAGAAGACATTGCCAAAATGTTGCATTCAACCAGCAGAAGTACATTGCCATTTGCCAAAATCACTGAACCACCCAAAATTAGTACATCTCATATATGTTGGACTGCAGACAGTGCACCAGCAGCACAAGTCCTAGCTGCTAGCCACCACACCCTCAGGAAATGGTATAGATTCGACATCATCCTCATCATCTTCTTCCTACAATAGAAAATTGAGTTAGACTCAATAGTAACAAAGATGATAGTTAAATGAGTTAGTGTGAAACAACATACCACAAACATTGGAGGTGTCATGTCATTATGCGAACCTCGTATCCAGCTAGAAGCACATATTAGTGCCTCAACCATAGTTGGGCGCAATGCACTACGATAATCATCAAGTACTCTACCGCCAGCACTAAAGGTTGATTCCGAAGATACGGTGCTAGCAGTGCATGATTAAGAATTTCTTTGCCATATTGGACACTACCGGGAACCTATGAGCATTCAACCTCCACCAATCTAGCAATTTGAAACTTGTGTCTGCTAAAGGATGATTTGGTTCATCCAGATAGATGAGTAATTCTGATTTAGATGGTTCCGTAGAAGTAGATCGCAGAAATGTCGAAACTCACTTGGCCGAGGCCAATGAGCTACTAGTTTCTATGGTTGAAGAGGACTCACTCGCTATTGGCAGCTTTCTTGTGCCGATGCTGCATCTCATATGTGGCATACAGATCAAACAACTCGGCACGAATTTCAATCTCCTCAGTAATTGCTTTGGAGGAGTCAAATATCAGCGTGAAACACCAACTAACAAACCTCATCTTAAACCTAGGATCTAGAATAGTAGCAATAACCATAACATTATTTTTTCATTAATACTTGTCAAACTTGTCTATCATTGCTGAACCCATACGCTTGACATGTTCATCAGTAGAAATGCTTGCAGCCCTCAATGCAATCTTAACATTCACTATGTAAGGATAGAAAACATTAGCTGTTGGGTATAAAGAACCTGAAAATGCAGTAATTACCTCAGCCAATGCTTTCAATATTGGTTGAATTTTGTTGTATAATGCCCATTCTTCATTTGAAGGCTGCCACTTGTAATTAGCATCGGAATCAGCATAGCAGATTAATGCATCCTTGTAGGCAATGCAAGCGGACACCATTCTATATGTTGAACTCCACCTTGTTGACACGTCCAACTTTAAACCCTCTCCAACTTCCAAAGCAATGGATTTATAAATTTCTAAGAATTTGTACATACGGGATGGAGACTTCTTCATATACTTGACAGATTCCCTAAGTTTGCTAATCAAAGTTTCCAATGGTGCCATGCCATCATTCACTACCAAATTCACTATATGAGAACAACAACGAATATGAAAATATTTAGGAACAAAGTATTCTGATCCCCTAGCAATGAACTTGGCTATCAAACTCCTAGCAGCAACATCATTTGAGGCAGCATTGTCAAGAGTAATCGTCATAATCTTGTCTTCTATTTTCCATGCAGTTATACACTCAAAGATTGCCTGAGCTATCACAATACCGGTGTGTGGAGGGTCCAACTCAACAAAGTTTAGCACACGGCATTGCATAGCCCAATTAGAATCAATGTAATGCGCCACAAACTCATATAACAAAGGTTTTGATTGGAAGTCCACAAATCACAGGTTAAACTTATGCTATCCACATCTTTAAGACTCTTCGTAAGGTTTTCTTTTTCTGTTTGGTACACCTTTGCACATAAATGCTAAATAATCATACAGTATGCACACACATATCAGCAAAATCAAACTGCATCCTTGGCACTGTCGAAATATTCAGGCATCACAAGGATATTTTGAATCTATCTTTTAAATCTTGTGATGCCTAAATATTTTGACAGTGCCAAGGATGCAGTTTGATTGTAAAAGATAGATTTTGACAGTGCCTGAATATTTTCACAGTCATGTGATATACTGCTATACACAGTCAACAAACAAAATCCAAAATACAATCTCAAATCTACATTAAACTTTCAAGAACATGGGTTGAGGAGCTACTTTACCGAGGCTGCTGGGGTCGGAGCTGCTTTGCCACTGCAAGGTGGCTGTGGACAGGGGTTGGGGACGCGGTTCACCACTGGGGTCGATGCCGAGGCGGAGCCGGAGCCAGACCCGGAGGACCTCCTCTCTCCGTGGTTCTTTGACTCCATGCTGGCCTACGCATGCCGCTCCATGCGCCAGACGTCGACGAGAGGCCCACGGCGAGGGGAGGTGCGGCACCGTGGCGACGGCTGGATCTAGGGTTTTAGGGAAGATGGGAAGGGCGGTGAAGGGCTGAAGGCTGAGGCGAGGAGGAGGGGAGGGGCCGGCGCCAGCGGACGGTGAGGGTGCGGTGCGGCAACGTGGTGGCGGCGCTGGATCTAGGGTTCTAGGGAAGATGGGAAGGGTGGTGAAGGGCTGAAGGCTGAGGCGAGGAGGAGGAGAGGGGCCCGCGCCGACGGACGGCGAGGGTGCGGTGCAGCACCGTCGCAGTGGCGCCGGATCTAGGGTTGAGAGGGGATCGGGAGTGCGTCGCCTGATCGCAAGAAAGGGGATCGGGATCGGTTCGGAGCGTCTGTGTCGGTGCAATACTGCGATGGGCCGAGTGCCGAGCTGAGCGAGACGAGGCGCCGAGCGCAGATGGGCCAGCCCGAGCCAGAGGAAACCGAGCCAAACGAGCGGCTCGCGAGCCAGCTTGGGATCGGCTCGTGAAGAGCCATGAGCTCAACCGCTGGCTCAGCTCGGCTCGTTAATACCGCGAGCCGAGCCGAGCCGAACCTGTATCAAACCGAGCCGAGCTGCGAGCCACGAGCCATATTTCCACCCCTAGCGTCAAGTTCCGAAGGAAAAAGAAACGGAGTTGTTCCCGTGGAGATAAAAAGGTGACACGGGCGACATTGGTTGCAGCGAGCCTGTAGCATAGATTGCCAGGAGCATAGATAGCTAGAGCTATAGGGCCTAGAAAAAGAGTTATTGGCTGCATGCTTGGTGACTTTTGATAGCTGTCGGATGGAGATAGGCCGTGACTTTGGATGAAATTGAGTTGCTGAATAAATATTTTTGAGGTAGCTTTTGGATGGTACGTGGCTACTGTTTGCATGATTTTTTTAGTTATTTTTTTGGCTGCATGCATGGATAATGCTTTTGGTTGGTTTTTATTCATGCATTGCGTAATGCATTAGGTGACTTGAAGGCTTCTCTGCTTTTCTTGTGCATGCATGATTATGGGTTTACGTGATCTGTAGAGGTGCATGAAACGAAACCGAATTTTCAAAAGGTTTCAAAACTTTGATTTCTTGATTTCTTGAATCTCTGCCAACCCTTGGCCCTTCCCAGCCCAATTGCGCACCCAGGGCAGAATTGTTGCCGACCTGCTTACTGCTGCCATTTTCGCGCAAAACACTGTAGCACATCCGAAAATCACCCGCCGCCAGATATTTGCGCCACCCGTGTCCTCTCGTGCCTTCCACCGCCATCCACGACCGAGCACCCAAGTCAAAAGATCGTACTACCCTCCTGCCATGCCTCTGACATCCCTGGACCCTTCCCTGCCATGCTCGCGCCGCCCCCACCCAAAACTGCCGCCGCCGTCCGTTTCTTCTCCCTGGCCGACACCCTCTCTCACAGCCGATCTGACCAGCTCTAACAGCTTTTGACCGCCGCAAATCCCTCCCTGAGATCATCAATCCTCTCCCCTACCAGCTCGAGTCCTCCCAAAGCCCACTGAACCCCCGCCGCCGGTTCCAGGGCACGACAATTCGCGCCACCCATGGCTATTTAAGCCCGGGCACCCCCTCCATTTTGAAGCACACCCACACATCAGCCCCAGAAGCCCGAAACCACCTGAGGTATGTTTAAATTTGCAATTCGGCTATCCATTTGATTTCCTTTCAATTGCATCCGCCCAGAGCTTCAGTAGGACCTTAGAAACTCAACCCAAACCTCCCTTTAAGCCCTCATGGCCCCTACCAGCCTACCCTCGAGCGCCGCCGCCTGGCCATGGCCGGCCACCGTGGGCAGCTCAAACCTAACTTTCCCTGGTCGAACCACCACTGCCACAAGCCTTCCCCAGTCCCCTAGATACTCAACTGAACGCAATTGTCCTCAAAGCCCCTAGATCCTTCCTGTGCCATTCAAAACCCGCGCATCATGTGAGCGCCACCGCCAGCGATCGTTGGAGCTACCACCGGTGAGAGTTCCAAAAATGGATACCCCCACCACCCATTCCTACCCTCCGATTATGTCGCAAAAATCGGGAACCCTGCCGATCATCGCCACCTTCCCTCTCTGCCTCACGAGCACGCGCGCGATCGGGGGAGGAAGAAGCAACTGTTCCTCGCGGGTCCGATGTGGACAGTGCCGACTCGTGATGAATAGTGCACCCGGTACCCAATACTGTTCACCGAAACCCAATAAGCATGTTTATACCTGTTTTGACCGTCTCAAGCCCACGAACCTAATTCCGAGGTCCGTTTCCCCATGCCAAGCCCCTAAAATCCCAAAACCCATTATTTTAAATTTTTGTCCAGATTTTATTTTTGTTTTTGGTCCAATTTCAGCCATTCGAAAGCAGGCCTAATTTCTTTTACTTTCCGTTAGGCTCCGACGCCGCTGATCAGCCCATACAGGAGGAAGGAGCTCAAGCCCAGGTCCAATAATCCGAAGAATTTTAATTAATCGAAATCCTAGAGTTGCAAGACAAGTCGCATTATTTTTTATCATATTGGGCCTATGTTTCTTAATTCTTTAATTAAGCAATATTTTCATTACATTACTTTTATGCTGTTATTTTATGTACAATTAAGTTTAGAATAACTTGTTCCTAGTTATGACCTACCACCGACAAAGAAACCCGACTTTATTTGATAGCCATATTTACCTTGACAAGACTTAGTTACATGAAATAATGTATTAACAATATTTCACAGTAGCATAGGAATCATGTTTTACACTACTAAGTGATCCAACGCTTGTCGGTAGAATTTGTAAAAAGAAAAAGGAGGATAAGGAAGTGATTACAGGAAGCCACTAGATGGCTGGGTCCCTGGACCTTATCCTAGAGGAAGGAGGCATAAAATAAAAGGATGCGGTACAGTAGTACTGGCTAGTGTCAGGAGATGCTAGCGATGATGCCTCAGCAAGAATGTAAGGACTAGACCCTTATGCCAAATTAAGAACATAGAGACGCTCAACCACAAGCATTGATTCGTTAGTCCTGAATTAGTAGCTACTCAGTTCGATTGAACCTTTACATAAGAAAAGAAATAGTAAAGATAGTGTGGTAGATCCTCACAAATCGGAGGACAGAAATCTGGCTTTGGCCCGTTAGGTTCCCAAGGTTGTGCAGAGGCAGAATCTATCGGGTAGAGGGTATATAAAGAACTGAGTAAGTGAAAACTCTTGTTTTCTTAATTCAGTCATGAGGATTAAGAAATCTTATAGATAAAGTTGAGCAGCTCTGCAGAGTGAAACAAATGGTATTCGAATATGCCGTGCTTTCGGTTAATGAAGCTGTGTTTATTTAGGTGATTCCATAAATGAAGCATACGTAGATTTAGAATGGTTTTGATAAAGTGAAAAGATTGATAATCAAGTTTGAAAACCCCAATTATTAAGAAGTTTAAAATTTTCTTGGTTTAAAACTCAAATTATTTACAAAAGCAAAATTGCATCCACATAAAATAATAGAACCATTATTCCATGTTCATTGAAATCTCCTTGCATGTAATTATTTAGTATGTTCCCATGTGACTTGTTGAGTACGGTAATTGTACTCATACTTGCAAAACAAACATAAACAGAAAGTGCACTGCAAGAAATTGAGGTTTTTGAAGAAGCAGAAGAAGACAGAGGCGCATTTGATGAAATTGACGTTTGGTTTTAAAGGTTGTTCTCCGCTCAGACTCGTCTGTGGCTCCTTTTGGTTTTATGTATTGTAAGGGCCGCTGCCCGCTGTAAGACTCGGCTGTTAAGCCTTTATATTGTAATAAAGCTAGTTTCTATCTTTTGAGCATGTGTTGGCTTGATGTACCCTCGATTACGGTGTTTCGCAGTTGAACATCATAGGCATCTGCGAAATGAACAGTAAAAGTACCGCCCCCGAAAACGGGAGTGTTACGGTGCATATATTGGTGACGTTTTGTGATTAGTAGATGCATGAGATACATAGACAAGGTCTACTAGAAAAAGCATTACATGCATGTGCTATTGAGGGTTTGTAGGAGAGATAAAAAGGGTCACAGTAGTAGTTTTGTCAAGGAAGTCAAAAGAAAGGTAGTAGTAGTTTTGTCCTTCGGCTGCATCAGGATAAGTCAAAATCAAGTGCATATTTCTTTGGTCCAGAGACAGGCAATTAATTTTTGTTCAAGCATTTTTTTCTCACTATAGTACCAGATAAAGAATATATATATATATATATATATATTCTTTGTTGCCTTTTGTGTTTCTGTTATTGATGTGTTGGCAGGTTTAAAAATTAGAAGACAGTAAAATTTTGAGAAAAAGGTTTTATTGTGGATTACAATCATTCATCATCCTCTAATTGTAATCAATGATCCTACCGTTAGCTTTGGAAAGATGGCCTCCTAGAGTGGAGGTGGAGGCAATGGTCCAAGGGTCTGGTGAGCTTTCCGGCAATCCACCGGTGAAGTCCACAGCACCATCAGGAACAAGTGAATTTTGGATCTGTAGTCCTGAGGGCTTGTTCAGTCAAGTGAAGACAGCTTGGTGGCAAATCCTTGATGAATCTAGAGTGGGAGAAGAGAGGAGGGAAGCGAATTTGCTGGGGGAGGGCCTCACCATCCATTGTGGATCCTACCAGCACTATTACAAAAACCATCATCCAGACGGTTCAAAAATGTCATCACAGACAGTTTTCTGAACCGTCTGAATTTATGGGTCAGTGATAATCGAAGGTTATCACAAACGGTTTGTGAGCCGTCTGTGATAAATACAATACAGACGGTTTGTAACTAGAACCGTCTGTGAAAAACACTATCACAGACGGTTTATACTACAAAACCGTCTATGATAGTTCATTCTATACCTAAAATTTTTTCTATTTTTCAGTTAGCCTAAGGAAATGTTAGCTATATTTTTTAAAAATAAGCGAAAACAAACAAATACGATATCAAACATAGCAGAGAACATTTTATTTCCATTACAATCCACCATTACAACATCATAAGATTACAATCCACCATTACAACATCACAATATGACAATCCACCATTACAACATTATAAGATTATAATCCACCATTATAATAGTAGAGAACATAGTAGAAAACAATGGAAATAACAATGGAGACTACGATGAAGAGAACAATGAAAGTAACATAGCAGAGAACAATGGAGGAAGGAAGCGGGAAACAATGGAGACCTAAACCCCACAGAATCAAATACTAGAAGAAACAATGGAGGGAGGAAGCAGAAAACAATGGAGACCTAAACCCCACAGAATCAAATACTAGAAGAAACAATGGAGGGAGGAAGCGGGAAACAATGGAGACCTAAACCCCACAGACACATTTGAAGGGAAGGGGTGGATGGGTTCGGGTGAGTATTTATAAAGGAGTCCTACTCGAACTCAGACGAAAAATTATGAAATTTTAGGGATACGCCAAGCGGGAAACATATCACAGACAGTTCTTAATTAAAAACCGTCTTTTATATCTAATATCACAAAAATAAGTACCATCTGTAAAAGCATCATAGACGGTTCTTATTAAGAACCATCTGTGATATTAGCTATATATATACCGATATAATATAAACAACTAGTCTTAAAGTATGAAATAGCAAAGTTCTGTATGGCTTATATATACTCATTTGAAATGTTTCGACGAGATCTACAATTTTGCAGTTGAGACAAACCCCAAATTTCGAAGGGAAGATTGAAAATTTTGGCAAAAACAGAATTCAAAAACTTTCAATTCGAATTTGAGGCTACAAATGGCTGATTTTGGGGGTCTTTGAGGGCGACTAGTGCAAGCGGTCTTTTTTTATCAGGCTCGTCGTTAGCTTTCCAACGAGTATAAGAACGTCGAAAACGGACATCGTATGCAAAAGTTATGCTCATTTTACTGAAGATGTGTCAAAACAGAATTCTACTCGAACTCAAATGGGACATTATGAAATTTTATAGGTGTGTAGGGCGGGAAACATATCACAGACGGTTCTTATTTAAGAACCATCTGTGATATTCCGTAATATCACAAACGGTTCTTAAGGCAATATCACAGACGGTTCTTATCAAGATCCGTCTGTGATTACATTTAATACAGGCGGTTTTTATGAATCGTCTGTGATAAGATATCTAATATAAACTTTTTTGTAGTAGTGCAGATGGACAATGAATAGGTAGGATCTCATGTGAGACCCTCCCCTTACACTTGTTTTCTGGGGGGAGATACACGGCAAGTCGGCAACCAAAGAGACCGGATGCCAACCAGTTCGGTGATGCACACCGAAGCTACAAAGGGAAATTTATTGGTATAAGGGGATCGAAGTACCTCCCATCACCTTATGGGAGGGGAGATCAACGTATCCTTGGTGGATGACGGCTAGCTCTAGCTGCATGACGACGTCATGGAGGAAGAAGCTAAGACGTCCAACCATAGGCACATATGAGCTTCCATGGCCACCGGTTTGCAGCAAAGAACTGTACAAAAGAAAAAGGAGGAAAAGCAAATCTACAAATCTACTAGGATTTAGATGCATTCTTTTTAGCTGTATTTTATAGCTATGGTTGATGGCTTTTGGTCTTAACGTGAGCATATGTGCGAACTAACCGAATGCCGATAAACCATTTTAATAAAATTATCTCAGTAATCTATTTCAAAATAGCGACAGAGAAATTATACTGTTTGTTTGTTTAGAAAAAAATAGTAAACTGAAAAGAACAGAGTTGAGGCGAAATACACTTTACGAATCATCGGTTCAATCTGGTGCATAGCATTCGATTGTTTTTCCATTTAACAACTCATGGCCCCATTAGTTTCGTCAGCTGATATGATGGGATTCTGACACAAAACGATGGATGTACCTGTAGTCTCATATATATCACTCCAGCTCAAACAAGTTTTCTTTCTTTTGCCCTACATCTTTTTGGCACGATCTACCGATCGAAGCCTCGAGAAGCAGCTGATGTGTCTGTGAAAGCCGATTTATCCAGATCTTCAAATGAAGGTTTTGGCCAACTGGATCAGCATCACGCAGGCTGTAATACTCGCAGCACCCCTGAATGGGACTCGCAGTGCAGTATCCTGCGATTCTGCGCGCAATCGTAACGTCATGCACTTCGTCACCTTCGATCCATGGGGTGCCGGGGTGGACAGAATGACGGCAAGCCTTGAGTAGCAACTAGATCATGAGGCACGCTTCGTCGCGTCCTATAATACTATTATTATAGAGCACATCAAATAAAAGATCACATCAAATAAAAGATAAACAATATTTATCCAAACATAACATGCTAGTCATAACCAATATAGTTAAGGTCCGACAAATTTTGCCGTTAGACTTTAATCATATATATAGTCATTTGCACATCCATAGTACCTAGCTTGTTCAACATCTGTGAAACTCGAATATTTTCGATATGCAACCAACTCTCTCAACATGTCATTTCAAACCTCAAACAGCGTAACAAAGTGCAAAAGTTTGGATTGAATCACGGAACTGGCAATAGAACACAAATTAAACCTTGTACCTTACATTATCAACAGCTACACGATATAGAATCAAACCAGACTGAAACTCATGCACTATATTGTTGGCATGTACTATAACTGCAAAGAGGAATGGACTGTCAACTAATTCCTATGATACTTCTACCACTTTTTGATTTATTAAACCATAATCATAGTTCACTGAGATCCAAGTAATGTATACACATTTGAGGTAAACAAAAGGAACCATGTTAGAACCATATCACATTACTACACTAAACTACAACCGAAGCAAAATCAAAAGAACCAAGTAATCGTAAGAAAAAAGGAACCACGAAGTACAATTTCAGCGGAATGATCATTCCAGAAAAGATAATCGTGCAGGGAAAATGTATACCTTTTGCAGAATTCAAAACACAGCTACAAAAAGAAGTTTGATCACATCCACCACATTGAACATGCATGGCGACATCGGCTCACGAAGACCTGCTTGAAAGATCTAGAATCATTAACACAGCAATATAGCCCCTATCACATAACTCAAGCCATAGAACCAAGCAGCAACAGATGATATATTAATGACAAATTTATCTCTAAAAAAAATCAAGGAGGTGCCTAGAGGGAACTCAAATATTTTTTTTATGATTTGAAGCACTCAGATTTTTGGAGGTGTCTAGAGAGATTTGAGTGTTTTTTGTGGTTCACAGTACTCAGATTTTTTGGAGGGGATGGGATTTTTTTTAGAGGAGGTGTTGAAGGGGATTCGAGTGTTTTTTGTGGTTTGGAGCACTCAGATTTTTTGGAGAGAGTGAGATTTTTTTGAGGTATCTAGGGGGGATTCGAAATCTGAGTGCTCCGAGCAAAAAAAAAAAAAAAATTTGAGTGTTGTTTAGCAATTTCCAAAAATCAAAAGGCAGCTTTTTTTAGAACTTTAGTCCAATCTGCAATGAAGAGATGAATATCTTACCATGCATCCCTTGGTATGACAGATACATTGATTGTTATGCCTCATATGGATTCTATATTATGTAAAAAATTTTACAGTCCCGTTTGATCCAAGGATATTATTAGTTCTAGCCTAGCGATCATTAGTAACACAGGGAAACAATCTACATGCAACCCAATAAGCATGATTGGCACGAAAGTATGTCACACAGACAGCATAAAACCTTCATACAACTCAAACTATAGTCAAGCGTGAGTGCAGCAGGACGTCGCTTTATTATGTGGTGACAGAATCATGCACGTAAAAGTTATCATCGTCCTTTTATTATGTGGTGCTGGTGAACTCTTAGTCTTCACGCTCACAATCTCTGGAAAGCTCCCTTTGCGCAGAACACGTACGTTGTGGAATCTAGCACACGTAGGAAAGGTGCGCACTGAAAAGAGTCGCTCTACCACCGTGTTGGCAACCTGCGGGTTGTTGCCAAAATCTCAGATCTGTGGTTCATCCTACTCCAATAGTTGGTTGGACAAATCACGCGAACCGAGCCGTCCACGGTTGGCAAAGGCAGCCGGCCTGCTGCTAACGGTACTTCGGATGCTGTTTATATAAATAGTATTTTTGGATATATATATATATAGAGGTATTGCTAGTGAGTCTTCGCTTATCTTAAAATGTGTACATCGAACGCATCTACGTAAGGTTGTGTGCGTGAATACATCTCTGTTATATTAAAAAAAAAAGGTTGGCCAAATCACACCGAAGGCCACTCTATTAATTCTATTATTATTAGTTACTGTAGGCACAATTCACAATTTCGACGAAATTTCGTTTATCTCGTTCCTTTCATTACCCTTCGAAAGAAAAACGATTCGATCAAATTCTAACCATATTTGTTCTTCTTTGAATTTCGTCTAAGTTTTAGTTAAATTTCATCAAAAATTTAAATAACCCTTGAACATTTTGACAAAATTTTTTACCAAAATGACAAAAATCCATCCTTTCCGTTGCCCTCCATTTTTTTTTTGCAAAACGAGGCTGAAGACCTAAAGCAATAAAATCAGCCACCAACCGCACAAAGACCGATCAAACCATCATAAATTGGTCAATCTAACTGCCGCACCTGCTTTGACCACAAATGCAATGGCGATCTGACCACTGAGGTCGCTTTGATCGTAGGTCCAGGGCTGGTCTTACTGATCCCCTATTCTCAGACCTGAAAAGCTTCTTGAGACAAAACTCAAATATCAAGAACTCACTTAATTCTCATCCATATATTTTTCAAGTTTTGGATGAGACCTATTCAAGGTATTTGGAACCTGAACCAATCAAAAAGCACAAAGTTTTTTATTCAAGTTCATTGAATTTGAGATAATCAAATATAGCGCACAAGAGCACTAAAACCCTAAAACTTAAATTATTTCTTACTCGTAAGGATCAAAGGCATGAGATCTTTCAGATATATTCTCAAATGTCTTAGTAAGGTAATTTAAGATGAAATCACAAATCTAGCTAAAAAACAAGCAAAACCAAGAAAGAACACAACCAAGAGCATGATTGAAGACAAAACTTTGATTTATTTCTAATTGAGGATGAAGTTTACATACTCATTGATGATTACAAGGTGTAGCCAAAGTACCACTCTTTTCTCTCTTAATTTTTCTCTCTCACAACCACGAAAGGAGATAATATGGTAGAACAAAACCTAAACCCTTAATCCTTAGATCTACCTCCTCCTCTCTCCCATTTAATAACCAGCAATAACCCTAATGGTCAAACCCATTACGTCTACCGAAAAAACCCTACTAACATGGGTTTTATACACTCATGTATACTTCTCAAAGCATTTACAGGACTTAAGCCGCTAACACCTTAGTGATTGATCCACTAAACAATTCCAGCTCTGCATGATCTAAACCACTTTTTCTTTGTGCCTCTTGTATCACTGTTTTGGTCAAGACATTAACCCGGTATTTGGCCAACAACCAAAATACCATTGACGAAACTTTCGAGCATCTTCTCTTGACTCCGTCTTCACCTTCACCTCAAAGCATCTCCACATGCTTTGACACATAGTCCATAATACCCATTGACTAGTCATCATGTCTTCACGCACTTGGTTTCCCCCAAACCGTCTCTACATGCATATGCATTGTCACTTGATGCACCACATGCACCAACTCATCTCTTCACGATCTTTGTCTTCTCTATACTTTCTATTTGAGCCACGTAGTCTCACCCAAACATATACGACCGCTCAAACCTCAATTCACCCGCTTAGTCTCGACACATTGTCGTTGGATCGCTAATGTTCTCTAAGCCGCCTATACATCCAAAGATCAAGCAACTATATCGAGCATAAGTTACATACACTTGACTCAAGTTAGTCAAAACTATGCATCATGCAACACCACATAATCACCCAACGGTACATATATCGTGCACATGCTCATCCAACTCAAAAATCATTTTACTATTCTCTGGCCGCACTCCATCGGTCCGATCGCAATTCTGTCTTTGTCGATCGCCTAGTCGATCGTCGCCTACTAGCCGGTCTAACCGCTTAACAACACCAGAAAACATTCTTTATAGAATTTTGGTTAAACTCTATCTAGTTTCAGCTTTAGTTTTCAATTTCAGTGGCACTAAGTACAAACTCATTCCCAAACAAGTCTACATAAGTGTTTGGTATTCAATTTCTAAAGTACATGACCGATCTATCCACTTGCCCCATGGGGGTCAGATTGTCTCCTCCATGGCGGTCAAACCATTTGAACGCTGACACACAAACTAAAATATTAACTTTTAAATTTTTTTTGCAAATTCAAATTCAACTTAGATAAAGTACCAATTGTTTATCATAAATATGTGCTAGACATTCTACATGGTCTCTCACGTTTATAGAAAAACTGGTCTTTTGCCTGTGAACCCTGTTCCCCCCTTCAAATCTTCCACATCTGTATATACGATAATGTCACTTTGTTCTCTCTAGCAATGAACAAAATGCTTGTCCTTAATGTTTGAAGAAAGATGAAAGTACTACCAGCACCAGGGCTACACAATTTCAGAACTGTTAGAAAGTGATAGCCCGGGGCTCAAGAAGACACATTCATTTAAAAAAGATAGTAGGTCAAGGTAGGGGTGGATATCGAGTCGGCTCGGCTCGGCTCGGTAAGGCTCGGTAAAATAGTGGCTCGGCTCGTTAGACTAACGAGCTAAAAAATAGGCTCGACTCGGCTCGGTAAAAAGCTCGGGCTCGGCTCGTTAGGCTCGTTAGCAATTAAATATACAATAAACAATAGCAACACGGTAACAACAGCAACAGCAGCAGCATTAAATATACAATGACCTCCTGAATGCCACTAGTAACAGCCGAGCAGTTCAAAGTAACAACAGCAGCAGCATTAAATATACAATGAGCTCCTGAATGCCACTAGTAACAAATCGCGGTTCAAAGTAACAACAAAGAAGCAGCGAGCAAAGAGTAATGTGACAACAAAGCGGCAGCAGTGAGCAATAACAATAAATAACGAGAGCGTGATAACGGCAAAGCGGTAGCAACAAACAGCAGTCAGTGAACATACATACAACAACGATAACAGCAGTAGCAGTAGCTACCAGGCGGCCAGGCCATTTGCCAAAATACATATGTTGCATACATACATTGCCATTTGCCATTTGCCAAAATACATATGTTACATACATTGCCAAAATATCACTGAACCAACATACATTGCCAAAATCACTGGACCACCCAACATATGTTGCATACTTGCATTCAACCAGCAGAAGTCCTAGCTGCTAGCCACCACAACCTCAGGAAATGGTATAGATTCAACATCATCCTCATCATCTTCTTCCTGCAATAGAAAATCGAGTTAGACTCAATAGTAACAAAGAAAATAATTAAATGAGTTAGTGTGGAACAACATACCACAAACATTGGAGGTGTCATGTCATTGTGCGAACCTCGTATCCAGCTAGAAGCACATATTAGTGCCTCAACCATAGCTGGGCGCAATGCACTACGATAATCATCAAGTACTCTACCGCCAGCACTAAAGGTTGATTCTGAAGATACGGTGCTAGCAGGTATAGTTAAGAATTTCTTTGCCATATTGTACACTACCGGGAACCTATGAGCATTCAACCTCCACCAATCTAGCAATTTGAAACTTGTGTCTACTAAAGGATGATTTGGTTCATCCAGATATATGAGTAATTCTGATTTAGATGGTTCCGTAGAAGTAGATCGCAGAAATGTTTGAAACTCACTTGAAACTGAAGCCAATGAGCTACTAGTTTCTATGGTTGAAGAGGACTCTGCCCTGCTATTGGCAGCTTTCTTGTGCCGATGCTGCATCTCATATGTGGCATACAAATCAAACAACTCGCACGGATTTTAGTCTCCTCGGTAAGGCTTTGGAGGAGTCAAATATCTGCGTAAAACACCAACTAACAAACCTCATCTTAAACCTAGGATCAAGAATAGTAGCAATAACCATAACATTATTTTTTCACCCAATACTTGTCAAACTTGTCTATCATTGCTGAACCCATACGCTTGACAAGTTCATCAAGAGAAATGCTTGCAGCCCTTAATACAATCTTAACATTCACTATGTAAGGATAGAAAACATTAGCTGTTGGGTATAGAGAACCTGAAAATGTAGTAGTTACCTCAGCCAATGCTTTCAATATTGGTTGAATTTTGTTGTATAATGCCCATTCTTTATTTGAAGGCTGCCACTTGTAATTAGCATCGGAATCAGCATAGCAGATTAATGCATCCTTGTAGGCAATGCAAGCGGACAACATTCGATATGTTGAACTCCACCTTGTTGACACGTCCAACTTTAAGCCCTCTCCAACTTCCAAAGCAATAGATTTACAAATTTCTAAGAATTTGTACATACGGGATGGAGACTTCTTCATATACTTGACAGATTCCCTAAGTTTGCTAATCAAAGTTTCCAATGGTGCCATGCCATCATTCACTACCAAATTCACTATATGAGAACAACAACGAACATGAAAATATTTTGGAACAAAGTTTTCTGATCCTCTAGCAATGAACTTGGCTATCAAACTCCTAGCAAGAACATCATTTGAGGCAAGATTGTCAAGAGTAATCGTCATAATCTTGTCTTCTATTTTCCATGCGTTATACACTCAAATCTTTGCTCGAGCTATCACAATCCCAGTGTGTGGAGGATCCAACTCAACAAAGTTTAGCACATGGCATTGCATAGCCCAATTAGAATCAATGTAATGCGCCACCAAACTCATATAACAAAGGTTTTGATTGGAAGTCTACAAATCACATGTTAAACTTATGTTATCCACATCTTTAAGACTCTTCCTAAGGTTTTCTTTTTCTGTTTGGTACACCTTTATGCATTCAGCCCTTATAGTCTTTCTACTAATAAACTGGTATGATGCATTCATATACCTCATCAACACATTAAACCAAATGTGCTCTACAATCTTAAATGGATACTCATGGACAATTATCATCTTTGCAATTAATCTACGAGTTTCCTCATGGTCATATTCACTAGGATTAACAAAAGGTAAACTTGATCCCTCGGGATCATAGTTCAGTGTACCTTGAGCCTTTTGCCTTCCTACTTTGTTTAGATAGGGTGCACACTTGGAAATGTGCCTTTTCAGATGTGAACTGGCTCCCCCATGCTTGTAAGAGAACAATCCATAACAAAACCGACACTTGGCCTTCGTCTCAGTCACCCCTTTCTCCTTCTTGGATGGGACATTGACCACCTTGAATAGCTTCCAACAATCCGAACGCTTTCCTCTACCCTTTTTGGTGGGAGACACTTCAGTTTCCTTCTTCCTTTTCACTCTTTTGTTGGTATCATCATCTACCGCATGCGCATCTTCGCTTGCAGAATCCAGGGAAACATGCGCACCTTCACTGTCATTTGACAAATCAAGCATGTCCGACGAGACAGGCTGCTCGCACTGCTCACCCAGCAACTATAAAAAATTAGAGGTGGTATACAAAATTAGAGGCGGTATTCACCCATATCAAGTGGTTTAACAAACATTATTTTATATACCATTACACTTACACATGCTAAATAAGGCACTGTGAAAATCAAACTGCATCCTTATTCAGGCACTGTGAAAATCTATTGTTTAAAATCAAACTGCATCCTTGGCACTGTCAAAATATTCAGGCATCACAAGATTGTGATGCCTAAATATTTTGACAGTGCCAAGGATGCAGTTTGATTTTAAAAGATAGATTTTCACAGTGCCTGAATATTTTGACAGTCATGTGCTATACTGGACAAGTTTGACATACTGCTAGGGTTGAGGAGCTACTTTACCGAGGCTACCGGGGTCGGAGCTGCTTTGCCACTGCAAGGTGGCCGTGGACAGGAGTTGGGGACGCGGTTCACCACTGAGGTCGATGCCGAGGCGGAGCCGGACCCGGACCCGGAGGACCTCCTCTCTCCGCGGTTCTTCGACTCCATGCTGGCCTGTGCATGCCGCTCCATGTGCCACACGCCGACGAGAGGCCCATGGCAAGGGGAGGTGCGGCACCGTGGCGGCGGCCGGATCTAGGGTTGAGGGGAAGATGGGAAGGGCGGTGAAGGCTGAGGCGAGGAGGAGGGGAAGGGCCGGCGCCGGCGCCGGCGGACGGTGAGGGTGCGGTGCCGTACCGTCGCGGCGGCGCCGGATCTAGGGTTGAGCAGGGATCGGGAGGGGATTGGGAGGGGTCGGCGTCGGCGTCGGCATCGCAAGACAAGGGGAAATGGGGAATAGGGATCGGGCTCGGTTCTTGGATGTGTCGGTGCGTGTGCGTAGGGCGTGCCGCATGTGCGTCTTCACTCCCGAGTCCCGAGTCGGGCGATGGGCCGAGGCGCCAGTGAGAATGCGACAATGCGGGCGATGGGCTGATGATGGGCCGGCCCGAGCCTCCCGACCGAGCTAAACGAGCCAAAGGAGTGGCTCGCGAGCCAGCTCGGGCTCCACTCGTTAAGAACCACGAGCTCAATCTCCGGCTCGGCTCGGCTCGTTAATGCCACGAGCCGAGCCGAGTTGAACGGAGCCTGTATCGAGCCAAGTCGAGCCGCAAGCCACGAGCCAAATTTCCACCCCTAGGTCAAGGTGAAGTCGTTCTATGTACATCCGTAATGATGATAATTACTTCACCAAATGAAACTTTAGCGGAATATGAACTCAACGTGCCCTGATTGATATGCAGAAGTCGTATTCACAGCCAGTCCCTTTCAATCACTGGGGCCACTCCAACTAGCTGTCGGTTATGGCTCCTAGTTATTACTGAGATTATTATACTATAAAGATTATGAGTTTTTTTAAATCATTTAATTAAAAAAATAAAAATACTGTTATATCTTCACAAATAATGCAAAGAAAAAGGTAAAGAAAAAAATATAAAATTATAAACCGATACGTCCAAATGGCTTCTGATTTAAAAAATTAAAAGTAGAAAAAGTCAGAAGCAGAAGTCGTTTGAAGCGGGATCACTATAACTTGGAAAAGGTTGTGTAGCTGTGCAGTTGTCAAACGAATGGGAAATAAGAAGGCACCGCATCCTTTTTAATATTTATGAAGTGTGAACTGATAAGTATTTTTTTCTTGAGGAATTCTGAGCTGGTAAGTGACAGAATCAAGCAGGTTATCATCGTCCTTTTATTATGTGGTGCTGGTGAAGTCTAGTCTTCACGCTCACAATCTCTGGAGAGCTCCCTTTGCGCAGAACATGTACGTTGTGGAATCTAGCACACGTAGGAAAGGTATGCATTGAAAAATAGTGGCAGATATAAATGGTGTAGGTCTGTGCAGCCCAATAATATGGTACAACGAATGATGTGGTTGTAGCACGACCGTGTTGCCAACCTGTGGGTTGTTGCCAAAATCTCTGATGCACTGTTCATCCTACTTCGATAGTAGGTTGGCCAAATCACACCGAAGGCCACTCTATTAATTCTACTATTATTAGTGCCCGTAGGCACGGTTCACAATTTTAACGAAATTTTATTTATTTTGTTTCTTTTGTTACCCTCTGAAAGAAAAACGATTTGACTAAATTCTAGTCATATTTGTCCTTATCTAAATTTTAGTTAAATTTTATCAAAAATTTAAATAACATTTGAATATTTTGACAAATTTTTTTACCAAAAGGACAAAATTCGTCCCTTTCGTTGCCCTCCAATTTTTTAGCAAAACGGAAATTTTTCCCTGTCACATGTAGATTTTTGCATCACCAACAAGCAGAGCCCACTTGTGGTAGAAAAAGAAAAGCACCACCGTCTTCCGCTGCAATTTTGTACGCTTGTTCCAAAGATCAATCATTTAGGAGTTTCTTTTTGAAGGCAATCAATTAGGAGTTGGAACAAGCTAAATCTTGTTGTTTTGTCAGGGACCTCAGGGTCAATTTCGTTGCTTTAGCAGAATCCATCTCAGCCGATTCCGGGTGACGTGGCCACTCCGAAGGGCGCAAACCGTACCTACCACGTACCCATCACGATTCACGTCGCCATCCTTGCCTGCAGTTCAGGTGTCAGTCGGCTGGCCCTTCGTCCGGCTGAAAACCCCTCGTGAAATCGTCACCACTGACGCCATCATCGTACCCTTTCAAGAGAGAGAGAGACACCATCATCGTCGTCGCCACTGTCCCAACAAGCTTCCACCAGTCGACTTAAAACCCTTGTCTGGTTGTGCTTTTTTTCTTTTCGAGCGAAACTTGTGTCACAATTTTGGATTCATGTTAATCATCAGTCCACGGTGGCTGTCATCAAGATTTGAGAGTGACTTTCCTCATCATGACATGCATCTAGTGCTACGTCTTATCTATCTACAGCTGGATTCTTTTCGGAATATTTTATCGATAAGACGGTTCTTTCAGAAAGTTTCTCCGATAAGAGGATTGCTTTGGAATATTTTTCGATTAGGGGATTGCTTTTGAAGTATGGATTTGGTTCAAACCAATAAAATAAATTATAAGACAATAGGAACCCACTGCTCACCTTGAATGTGCATGCTTTTTTTCGAAATTCTACTGTAGGTTGAATTTTGAGCTTTGATCAGTCTAATATAGACATCTTAAACAGTAACCTAATATAGACATCTTAAACAGTCCTCACAGCCAGCACTGTCATCACACATACGTAAGTTGCACTAGGGAGCTACCCTCGAGTTTTACGACTTTTTGGCACTTTTAGCGTTTCTTACAAGAATTACGAAATAACATAGTCACGCAAAATTAACAAAAATATCTCTTTTGCTGTCTGGTGGCTATGTGATAGCTTTGGGGGACACACGTGACCTCTACTGTGTGGCAACACTACTACAGAAACAATATTAGTAGACGCCAAATCACATACCGTCTGTGATGTACACTATCACAGATGATTTCAATTTGGAGACCATTTGTGTTGTTGGTGACGGGAAAAAGAACTATCACAGATGATTCTTACCGATGAACCGTCTGTGCGACGCGGTCGGTGTGTGGGACGCGCGGGGGAGGGAAAGACGAGTCCGGCGGCGTGGCTCGACGGCGGTGGAGGGGAGCGGCGGGGATGGCGGTGGCTCACCGGCGAGGAAGACGGGCGGTCGGCGGCGTGACTTGACGGCAGCAGGGACGGTGGAGCGGCTCCGACGAGGACGGTCCCAGCAGCGAGAGGCGACGGCGGCGGGGGGCACTTGGATCGGTGGCGAGGGTGGCGGCGCGAGGTGAGGGGTGGGAGGCGATGGCAGCGGCGCTAAGCTTTTCAAGCACGCGAACGGAGGAAACCGGTGCGGACACGGGGAGGAGTTTGGGAGGAACATGACGATGAATAGTGCCACGCACCTCGGATGCGCGACACATGGCACGGATGGGAATCGGACGGCAATGGCTTAATGCACAGATGAACAGTGCACGTGACAACGAATTGTTGCCACATGGGCGGGGAGGTGATTGGGTGGCGGTGGCGCGAGGGCGGGGCGCGGCTGCGGGATGGGTGTCGCGTGGCACGGGGGCGGATCGGGCGGCTGAGGGGCGGCGTGGCCCGTGAATAGTGTTGGGCTCGGCCCAACACTATTCACAAAGAGTTTCTTTGATTTTTCTTTTTTCAGAAATTCAAATAAATAAAAAGGAGCTATAAAAAATAGCAAATAAATCTCAAAAATTCACCAAAAATTCCTTGAGAAACATGGAATCTAAATAAAATAATTTCAGCTTATGTTAATGTTTATTTTAATTATATTAAATCCTTTTCAATTTCTAAAAATTCAAGTCAAGCTTTAGTAAATCCAGAAAAATCCCAAAAAAATTATTTTTAAAATAAGAACTTTAAATTCTTCTGAAAATCAGGATGTTACAAACCTCTCCCCCTTAAACGGGATCTCGACCCCGAGATCCGGACTCAATAAGATAATAGGTTTGGAAACTCGGTCTTAAGGTCCTCCTCGCGCTCCCAGGTGGCTTCCTCCTCTGAATGGTTGCTCCACTAAACCTTGCAAAAACGGACAACTTTATTCTGGGTCACACGCTCTGACAGTTCCAGAACCTTGGTCGGGTGCTCTTTATAAGACAGATCCTCCTGAAGATCAATAACCTCCACTGGCACCACCTCCTTTGGCACTCTCAGACACTTCTTCAACTAGGACATATGGAAAACATCATGTATCCCACTGAATGACGTAGGTAGCTCCAACTGATACGCAACCTCTCCCATGCGTTTCAAAATTTTAAACGGTCCAACAAATCTCGGCGCCAACTTTCCTTTTAACTGAAACCTCTTCGCACCTTTGAAGGGTGTGATCCTGAGATACACATAATCATCTGGCTCAAAACTCAATTCTCGACATCTGGTATCCGCATAACTTTTCTGTTTGGCCTAGGTAGTCCTCAATCTTTCCTGAATCAAACGGACCTTTTCCTCAGCTTCTTTTTAAACAATCTGGACCAAACACTTGACCCTCCCCCATCTCTTTCCAATTGAGAGAGGTCCTGCAATTCCTGCCATACAATGCCTCAAATGGTGACATCTGCAAACTGATCTGATAACTGTTGTTATACGAAAACTCTGCAAAAGGCAAACAACTGTTCCATTTGGCTCCATGATCTAGCACACATGCTCTCAACATATCCTCAAGGATCTGATTTACTCGCTCAGTTTGACCATCTGTTTGGGGGTGATATGCTGTACTGAAATTCAAGTGAGTTCCTATAGCCTCATAGAAACTCTCCCAAAATCATGAAGTGAACTGCGATCCATGATCTGACACTATTTTCTTTAGCACTCCATGCAGACTGACAATTCTCGACATATACAGCTCTGCTAATTTGTCACCAGTGTAAGTTATCTTAACTGGAATGAAATGAGCAACCTAGGTCAAACGATCCACAATGATCCAAATCGAATCATATCCCTCTTTGGTCTTTGACAATCCTGTAATGAAGTCCATGTCAATCTCTTCCCACTTCTACTCGGAGATTTTTAATGGCTGTAGCAAACCTGCCGGTCTCTGATCCTCGGCTTTTACCTTCTAACATACATCACAAAGTGCCATATACTAAGTGATCTCACGCTTCATGCTTGACCATCAATATTTGTCCTTAATGTCCTGATACATCTTGGTGCTGCTGGGGTGAATGGCACTGCAGACCTTTTGGTCGGGACTCCTTGGGAGAGTTGTAGAGATCTCCGAAATGAGGGTAAGTAGATGACCCTTAGCAGCTCACGGCCCTTCGGAGGTGTACTGATTGCTTTATCATGTAGACCCTCACCCTCGATCGGGCGCTGCAGGTGGCCCTTGCCCGTGAGCGGGAGGCATTGGAGGACCGACTGCGCGTCGCCGAAGAAGCTCTTCGTGAGGCGGTGTGACACCCCGGCCCATTATGGCCCATGTGTGTGCACATGAGGGTGTGGATTAGTCCTATATTGCTAGCTTAGCATGAGTAGCACCAACGTACCATAGGCACCATTAGTAATAACCTCCGGTTAACCGTTTTACGCGAAGCGAGGATGAAAGCGTAAGCAGGTTATTATGTGTGCGTGGCTTATCCATAATGGGGTTAGGTTTAAGCCAGTTTGGATCCTTGGGCGTTACAGGCGGAGGAGGCGTATTCCTCTAAGGACGACCGCATTCGACGCCTAGAGGCGGAACGCGCGGGGGCCGTCTCATATGCCAAGGAGCTTGTGGCGGTGGCTCGGCAGGCGGCAGTAGAGGAGCGGGACGGCCTGCTCCGGCAGGTTGCTATGTTAGAGGAAGAGAAGGGTCACCTTGCTGCGTCTCTGGGGGAGCGGGATCAGGCTCTGGGCGATGCCTCGATGGTGGCCTGAGATGCTATGCTGGCCCTGGAGGGCACCCTTGAAAACCTTGTCGCCGAACTGCCGCCCCGCTTATTCGAACCCGAGGAGCTGTTGCGGACACTTCGGCGGGTTGGGGAAGCTTCCAATCTTGCTTATGCCGCCGTGACGTCCTTTGGCAACCATTGCTCCTATGTGACCGCATGCATGGCTTGTGCGCTTCTCCAGCACCAGGGCTGCCGTCATGTCGACGAATTGGGTGACCCACATCTGGAAATACCGGCTGGGGCCGGAGTGATGTCCAGTGCCATGCGCGCTGTTCGGCTCGTCGTTCGGTTTTTTCATGAGCGGATCTGGGAGTACATCGGAGAGGCCGCGGCGAAGGTAGAGCTGCGGCAGACCACACGGCGAGGGGAACCTCGGCGAGTGGCTGGATGGAGTTCCCCGGCGCGACGATGATGGCGTTGACGGCTCGAGGCAGGTGTGACCCCAGGGTTCTTGTGTGTCGGTGTGTTGTAACCTATGCATCCCATTCTACGAATGAAGTGGATATTGCTTCCCTTGCTCTGACCAACATGCTGTTGTGCTGTAAGGAGCTGCCCGACAGGGACCGGCTGCTGGTTTCCGACGTCGTAACCCGGCGTTGTTTGCGGTGCTGGTGGCGGGCTGAGGATTCGCTAGATTTCTGGGTGAATTGATCCTCGACGGGTGAGGCTTCGGCGCAGGAGCTTGTCCGGGCAGAGCCGAACGAGTAGCGTCCGCAGGTGGCCTGGTAGCGTATAATGTAAAAGGGGATGCTATTGGCCGTGACCTTTGTAAGCACTTGTGTACCAGTGTGGTAGGAAAGCCGAAACGCTCGTCCCCGCTGCCTTCTTTGGGCACACCCGCTTTGCGATTTTCTTGTGAAGTTTGTTTGCTAGTCGGAGTAGACGTGCGAGGTAGGCGCGCGAGTGCTCCGTCCCCTACCCTTCGAAGTGGTGGCAGTAGAGCTGACGCCTAGCCGAAGTAGGCACACGAGCGCTCCGTCCCCTACCCTCTGAAGTGGTGGCAGCGGAGCTGGCGCCTAGCCGAAGTAGGCACGCGAGCGCCCGCCCGTGCACTCCGGCGGTGGAAGCGGAGCTGGTGCCTAGCCGAAGTAGGCGCGCGAGTGCTCCGTCCCCTACCCGCTGAAGTGGTGGCAGTGGAGCTGGCGCCTAGCCGAAGTAGGTGCGCGAGCGCTCCGTCCCCTACCCTCCGAAGTGGTGATAGTGAAGCTGACGCCTAGCTGAAGTAGGCGCACGAGCGCTCCGTCCCCTACCCTCCGAAGTGGTGACAGCGAAGCTGGTGCCTAGCCGAAGTAGGCGCTCTGTCCCCGACTGCTGGGTAGGATAAGGATAAAGTAGGCTTGGGGAATGACAGGAATCTAGCTCCGTAGGCCCGATCCCCGTAATTCACGGACCTCGATGCTACATCTTATTTATACTCCGTAGAGTGCGTACGGAGGCGCATCTTTACGCTACGTCTTATTTATACTCCGTAGAGTGTGTGTGCGAAGGCGAACCTCCGTGGAGTGCATGTGCGGAGCGGACTTCCGTGGAGTGCATGTGCGGAGGCGGACCTCCGTGGAGTGCATGTGCGGAGGCGGACCTCCGTGGAGTGCGTGGGAACATCGCCCACGTCTTTATACTCCGGAGAGTATGCGTGGTAGTGGCACCGACGCGTGCGTGGAACTCCGTGTCTTGTTTATACTCAGTAGAGTACGTGCGGAGGTGGACCTCGATGCTACGTCTTATTTATACTCCGTAGAGTGCGTGCGGAGGTAGACCTCCGCACGTTTGTGTGGGAAACGCGACTAGTCTCGCAAACGGTGAACTTTATTAAATTCCCGTTTGCGCGGGTGAGTGGGTACAAAAAAGCTGGGGACTAACCACTGGATTGTCGCTATCGTGCCGACGGGGTAGGGATCCTTTGGTGGGGCGATGCACTGGAGAACCCGGCGGGGTGCCCCTTGAGGTGGCGAGCACCCTTGTGCTGGCACGCTTGGCCTAGTAGTGTCGTTGGACTTCGTGGTACGGGCCTCGGGTGCTGACTTCTATGCGCCGAGCCACGTCCTGGTCACCGTGGGTAGTGATAACACCTTGCGGCCCTGGGAGCTTCATGCATAGGAAGCCATGGTGTGGGACTGCCCCGAAGGAATTGAGAGTCGGCCGCCCTAATATGGATATCGACGACGTTGAATGTGGCGTCCTTGCTCGTCGCGTTATCTCCCTGGCCGAAGGAGACTTGTAGGCATATCTGGCCCAGCGCCCTCACTGCCTCGCCGAAGTGAACTCCAGCGAGGAGCCTCCAGAGATGACGTTTATGATCCTGCGCTGGGTTCCCTCTGGGGCTTGGATCCGCAAGGGGCTCTCCTGAGGCTGCTGCTGCTGCACGTGGGCTTGGATCCACCGGAGGCCCTCCTGAGGCTGCATCTCCTGATCCTGAATTCGGATGGGGCCGTCGAGGTGTCGGTGGGCGTGTGCCACGACGGACAGCTGCGCCTCGAGGTTTCTATCCCTTGCGACGCTTTGCCAAAGCACCGCGATGGTGGTGCACGCACACGTGTCATGGTTGCCATGACCGTGCACCTCGCACCACTGGGCGTGGTGCTGGTCGCCATATTCCATGCGGGCCCGACTATCGCGGCCTGGGCCTCGGCCCTGCCCCCTACCCCGGCGAGCCCTGCCGCCGCGTTCTGGGCGGTGTCTTCGGAGCCACCCTCAATGTCGAAGACGTAGCGGGCTCTCCAAGACTTCTGATGGCCGCGCTCAGGCTTGTCGACCGACGCGTCCTTGCACTGGGGGCGCCCTTCGATGGCTCTTACCTGCGTTTGCTCCGCGAGGAGTCTTCTTTCAGCGAGTCGGTGCTCTTTGCCGTGTCCTCCGCCGGACTGGCGTTGGCATCGTTGCCTTGACGTCGCCGCGTGTCTTCTTCCGCTCGGGCGTACTCCTCCATCTTATTGAAGAGCTTCGCCACCATCTTGATTGGCTTTCGCGCATTGTATTTGGCCAGCGGCCCCGGGCGTAGACTACCTCGTATTGCTGCGTTGATGATGGTTGTCTCGTTGACATCCTTGACCTGGCAGCGTACCTTGGCGAAGCGCTTGAAGTATTCCCGAAGCATTTTCGCAGGCTTTTGCTTGGCCGCGAAGAGCTGATCTGCATCGACGTGCTCGACGTAGTTCCCTTGGAAGTTGTTGTAGAGGCGGTCGCGGATCTGCTCCCACGCGTATATGGAGTTCGGCTCTATAGTGAAGAACCATGAGAGCGCCACTCCCTAGAGTGTGAGGGGGAGCCCCTTCGCCTTCATGGTGTCGTCCCCACCCACCGCTTCGATGGCGGTCTCGTACATACACACGAACTCTCGGGGGTCCGTATCACCTTTGTACGACGCGATGGTACTGGGGAACTTGAAGTCCTCTGGCCATGCTGCTGACCCGAACCTCTTGCATACACCGCACGGCCCCGCGAAGATTCGCTATCTCCCGCTGGAGCATGCCAAGAGCCGCCAGCAGGGCGTTTTCCACTGCCGGTGTGGTCGAGGCAATTGGCACACCTGTCGTGCCACCGGGACCACATTGACCATGGCTTGTGCTTCCGGGCTGTACGCCACCCCGGCGGGGCGGACTCCGCCATGGATGACGGGGCCCGCGTTGCCGCCTGAACCACGCGGCGCTCCCACACCAGGCATAAGGGGCGACGGTCGTGTGTCCGTGGGCACCGACGCTACCGCTTGCTTGTATCCGCCGGTACCACCGGATTACCGTCACACCGGCGGAGCTCGGCGCCGCGGGCGAGTCGATCCGCCGTCGGTGGTGGCGGGGTCGACCGTTGCACGGCTAGCATCGATACTCGTGGTTTCCACGCCCGTGATCGCCGATGCCGAAGCCCTGGTGTTGACGTGGGACTTCGTCGCGACCCCTCCCTTCTTCTTCACCGCTGATGATGGAGCTTTCTTTAGTGCCATCCTTCCCGAAATCTTGAGGCTTGCTCTTGTCATCCCCACGGACGACGCCAACTGTTATGGTTACGGAACAAACAGAGAGAGAGGGTGTATGATAGTGGAGAGTTAGGTGAGCAATGCCGCCTTGGGTCCTTCCCAGGGCTTACACCACATATATATATCCGTAGGAAGTGTTTTTTACAATCGTACCCTTACATCCGAGTATACATACGAGTATCCTTCCTAAGGGCAACTATGTCATTGTACATATCTTCCTTGGGTTTATAACTTCATAACAGGCTAGCTGGGTTTAGGTGGGGGTCCATCCCTACAACAATATGCAAGGCTTACCAATGGAGGACTGAAAGGTTAATTTGCATAAAATGATATTTTAAAATAAATACAGTAAAAAGATGGAAAGCGAACTTTATTGGAAAACAGTAATAAATAAATAATTAACGGAATTGAAATTTAATCACTTGTGAACCTGTAACATCCTGTTTTTCTGAGATTTTTAAAGCCTGGATTTCAAAAATGAATTTTCTGGAATTTTCTGAAATTAATTGAAGCTTCAAATGAATTTTTAAAGTTTTAAATGATTTAATGTGATTAAAATAAACATTAACATAAGTGAAAAATATTTTATTTGAGTTCCTTGTGTCACAAGGAATTTTCTGGTATTTTTGGTGATTTTTCCGGATTTATTTGCTATTTTCTAGAGCTTTTAGAAGTTTATTTGAATTTCTGAAAAAAAAATAAATTAGTCCCCGCCGCCCGATCTCCCTCTCTCCTCCACGCCGCCCATCCCGCGCCGCCGCGCCAGCCGCTTCCTCACATGCGCCTCGCTGCTCCGCCGCCTCGATCCCGCCTCGCCACGCTGTCGCGCATCCGTCGCCCGCGCGCGCCGAACCCTAACCCTAACTCCTAACTAATCCCAGCCGTCCGATCTCGCCAAGCGTGGCCGTGATCCTAGCCGTTTAACCCGTCGCGTCCGCGCTGCCGCCAGAATCGGATCGAACTCCTCGGTTCGCGTGTTAAACGGGTCGTCGCTGCCTCCTCGTTCGGCGTGCACGCACCGACGAACTCTCGCCGCCTCCGCGCCCTCGCGCTGCGCGCTGCCGCCGCGAGCCGCCTGCCGCGCCGAGGTCGCCAGAGCGCAAGCCGCCGCGTGCCGCCGCCGGTGAGCTCGCGCGCCGCTCGCCGCGCCGCCTCGCCGCCGCCTCCGCCTCGCCTCGCCGCCTCGCCGCGCGGCTGCGCGCGCGCGCGACCCGTCGCTTCGCGCCACGCCGCGCCACGCGCCGCCAATCCGCCCTCGCGCGCGGCCACGCTGCCGCCCGCCGCTGCGATCCGCGCTTCGCCGCTCGCGCGCTTCGCTGACGCCGCGCGGCGAGCCGCCACGCTGCCGCCGACGAGCCGCCGCCCGCGCGCCGCGCGCGCATCCGCCGCCCAGCCGATCGAGCCGAGGCCTGATTCGCCACGCGTGCGCGTCCCGCCGCCGGATCCGCGCGACGCCGCCGCGCCCGAGCCGCCCGGCTCAGCCTAGCCACGTGGCAGCACCAGGCGCGTGCCACGTCAGCCCTAGGCCACGTGGCATGACACGTGGCATGCCACGCCGGCGCCACGCCGGCCCTATCCGCCTCCGAGCCACGTGGCAGCCACGTCGGTACCGCCACGCCACGTGCGCCACGGCGGCAAGATATGTTCTTCGCCACGCCAAGACGCCCGCCGCGGCCGTCCGTGCACATTTGCGTGGACGCGTCCACGGTGGACTCGGAATCTCGTGGATCGGGTTCACAAAGACAAGAACTTTTCCGATTTTCCCGAATTAATTTTGAATTAATTTTCCGAGCCCGTTCTCCTCCGCCCTAGCTCCGATTGACCCGTTCTTTTTCTAAATTCATCTAAAATCGAGCTCTAGCTGTTGGTTCTGGTTTTGTGAATTTTGGAGTTCTTTTTCTTGTCATTTTATGTGTTTCTTTGTTTCCGGTCGCTTTCTCTCGTTAGATTCGGATTCCGAGGAGCGTGTTTCGCTTGTAAGACCAGAGTACCCACGAGCATAACGAAGGCAAGTCGTGTCCCTTGATCATGTTGAACCCAATTTTACAAACTATTATTTAATTATTTTGCTTTAAATTACATTGCATTGCTATTTTTATTCAACCCGCTGCACGTAGTTATTGTCCCAATTGCAATTATACCTCCTTGACACTTTGAAATACCATGATGCCTTTGTCACCATAGGTTGGGAAATTTATTAGTGATGCTAGTTAATTTATCACATGGGTTGGTACGATTAGATTGCTTAGCTGTTATATTTACGATTGGTCTCATCACACATGTTAAATTATTAATTTGACTTAATGATATATGAAACCGTGGTTGGTGCCACGTGTATTAAAATTTGTGCCACGTCATTGGTGTGACGCTGGCTTGGTTATACAAATTGGTTTTGCACTCGGGCGAGTGATCGCGCAAGAAAGGGGAAGTACAGCTTGTACTTTGGGGATGTGGTAGTCTCGCCGGGTAATGTTAAGGACTTAACTTTGTGCGCCATTGATCCGAGCTTAATCGCAAACCACATGTCTATTATGGGATGGACTGGCTGATTAATTTGTAATATTTCAATCCAATTCGCCATTGTGATGAACATGGTTGCTGATTTCCATGTGGCGCAAGGGGGTGTGATGCGAAACCCTAGCGAGCGGGATTGTGTTGAGGTAGAGCATTGTAAAGGCCTTGTTGTGATTTCCTTAGGCCTAGGCTAATCACATCGTGTGGTACAGTTGTGCAACCTCCGCAGAGTGTAAAACTATTCAAATAGCCGCGTCCTCGGCCATGGATGGTGCTCGGGATTTCACACGAGGGTTAGTGTTTCATTTATAACTTGGTGGTTTATGTTGGGAGTGGACAGTAGTTCATCGTTGGTTTAACTTGTGAATTGGTGTTCACAAGTGGTTCATGTTTATTCCTTTGATTATCTATTATTACTGCTTTCGCTTAACTTTCGCTTTCAAGTTATTTAATATATTTCATCAATAAATGCCTTTATGCAAATTAACCTTTCAGCCTTCCTTTGGTAAGCCTTGCATATTATATTGCATTTATTGTTACAAACGACTTGTCGAGTACCAATGTACTCACGGCTTTACGCCTATGTTGCTCGGGCTTGAGGAGAGGAGTACTATCGGCAGGAGGTGCCGAAGGAGAGTACTACGACGACTTCACGGATTAGGCTTCGCTTCTCCACTCGATAGCCCGTGGTTTGTCGATTGGTCGCTCACGCTTTATTTTGGATTTCCGTTGCTATTTTGTTAAGCCCTTCCGCTAGAGATATTGTAAGCTTGGCCATAAGGTCGTACCTTTGATATTTTATCGATATTCGAGTTTTCCTTTATTATTGTCGTGTATGACTCGTGATGACATCTATGTTTGATCGTGTGCACTAGCGTGATCCCGACTAGTGCAAGCATACGCAGAGACCGAATTTGCATATTCGGTCTCGACAGAGATGGTATCGAGCCATATCGATCGTAGGACTAAGCCCTAGTTAAATTGGTCGATAGCCCAAAATTTATTTTCTAAATCAAACCAACTAAACTTGATATTTAGTAATATCTCTATCTTCTTACCTCATTCTTAAGGATTCTTGTCTCTCGCCCCCAACTCTTGCAAAATTTGTTTTCCTAAAGTTATAAACTGATCTTTCCTTTATAAATGCATTAGATGTCCCAAACTTCCTACAGCCCGACAGGAGGATGGAGGTCACTTCTACGTGTTTTGTTGCGGTGCTCTCGATTTAAGAGATCGCCCGCCTACCTCACCAAGGATGAGAAGCAAAAGGTCAACGATCGGAGCATCTCCAGCTATACTTCACCACCCGAGTCGGCAAGCAGGTGCTACATCACAGTTTCAAGAACACCGGTGCCAGTGGGGAGATGTCAGCACAAGGAGTTGCGCACAAAGCCATCCGCCGACTTTGCAAGCTATACAAGATCAACATGGCCGACTCGTCCGGAAGTTCAAGGAGCAAAGACGGAGTCACCCCGAGACTACCAGAGCGATGCGGGAAGAGCCCCGCGCGAGCCGCCAAGGTTTCTACCGTCGCCTACACCGCCGAGCCCAGAGGAGAGACGTCAGATCACCGAGATCGTCGCGCCTACCTCAGCCGGTTCACTCCAGCCCCAGTCAGAGAGCAATCGCCGCCGATCCGCAACTCGTGGGTTGTCTACAGCGATTCTGAGGACGATAGCAGTATACCTTATTTGTCAGGACCCGAGTGGAGCCTTGAGTAGATAGTGCGAGTAGACACGTTGGATTTTATTTGCGCCAGTGTGATGTGAGCTGCAAATATTGCCTTAAAAGCATTATATTGCGATCATGTCAAATCTTTTATTGGAGTTTATTTTTGTTCAGTTTCTTAGTTAGCCTTTTGGCTAAGTGTTTGTTTAGTTAGGTCTCCATTAAGCAAAACCCCCTTAGACGCATTTACCTCTTATCTATGCTTTTCCCCCTCGCCTTTCACCTTTGGTCAGTCAGCAGTTGTTTTCTTTTCAGAGCAAGATGGTTGATACCAGGAACTCCTCCAGCCGCAATCAGGGGAACCAGACCAGAGAACAAAGGCGCGCAGCCTGCCACTGCCTTGGATCCTCGCACTCGGGGCTTCTTGATGGCCCGCATACGGATGATGCGCACTATGATGCGGGTATGCGACTATGATGCGCCGATAGCACCAGAGCCGAGACCACCGCCAAGACTCGTCGGCAGACCCAACTATGCAGAGTTTATGAGGACGAGACCGCTGCTTTCTCCAGTTCATCGAGCCTTTGAGGCCGATGATTGGATCCGTTCGCTTGAGAAGAAACTGAACTTGGCCTGCAACCGACAGGAGAAGGTTTTGTATGCAAAGACATCGCCTGAGGGACCAGCAAAGGCAGAGTGGTGGGAGAACCATCAGCGCCGCCCATGAGAACCAAAGACAACATCACCGGAAGGAATTCGCAAAGGCTTTCGGCACCGCTCATGTCATGGAGGGAGTGGTTGAGATGAAGAAGGATGAGTTTCGGGAGTTCCAGCAGAGGAACACATCGGTGAGTGAATATCTCAATAAATTCACTCACCTGGCTCGCTACGCCGCAGGATGTAGCGGCAGATGCATGCTCGCCGTAAGAGGTTCAAAAAGGCTTGAACCCAGCTTTGAAGGTGCAAGTCGAGGCAACGACTATGCCGCCAGCGCTTGGTGGATAAGGCCATTCTCATCGAGGAGAGTCGCCGCGAGCTCGAGGAGTCTCGCAAGAGGAGGTTGATCCAAAGAGGGATCACAACACACCGCCTCGAGAGGCCTCGCTTTGGTTCCTACCAACCGACGAGTGCCACAAAGAAGCAGAAGAAGAGCAGCGCAGCCTCTTGATTCCGGACCCGGCTCGGACACCGCGCCCGCCAGATCAGGATGGCGTCCTAGTGGTTCCATGGGACAGCAAGAAGCAGGAAAGCAATAATTCAGAAGATCCATCACTTGCTTCAAGTGTCACGAGGTGGGACACTATGCTAGCAAGTGCCCTCGAGGCGTGCCCCGACGCCGCGCTTTGACTTGGGAGCCACACCGGGCCGTACCCCTACCCCGGAGCAGATTTAGGAGCACCCCGCCTCGGGACAAAGCAGCGGGGACGCCGGTGGTGAGAGGTCGTGAACCACGCCACCGCAGAGGATGCCCAGCAGCACCGTGACGCTGTGATCGATGACGCTTTCGCATTCTGGCCTCGCCACCGCTTTATTTGATTCTCGAGCTTCGCATTCGCTTGTTTCTGGAGTTTTGCTTTAAAGCAACAATTGAAAATCGTTGCTCTTGGATCTGCTTCTTTTAATCCAATCCCGGATCCGAGTTGAGATCCAACCTAGGTTGTCCAGAGTTAGGATAACCATTCGGGAGTTGAGTTCAGGCCGACTGATTTTGTTGGATATGCACGATCTAGATGTAATCTTGGGAATGGATTGGCTTCGTAAGCAAAGCAGTGTTGTTAGACTGTGGGAGCAGAGCAAATGACCTTAACCAATTCGACGGAGTTAAGGTGCGATTCGCGGCCTGAGTGCCAACAGAGCTACCATGATTTGCCGAGTAAGGTAATCCAGTTGGAGGGTGTACCAGTTGTCGAGAGTACCTGACGTGTTTTCAGATGATCTTCCGTATGCCACCGAGAGGGAGGTTGAGTTTCGATTGAGCTTGTGCCGTGTACCGCCCGATTTCCAAGAGACCCTATCGGATGCCCGCCAATGATTTAGCGAGTTGAAGAAGCAAATTCAGAGCTCTTGGATAAGGGTTACATCGATCGAGTTCATCCCGTGGGGAGCGCCAGTGTTGTTCGTCAAGAAAAAGGATGGTAGTCGGCGCATGTGTGTGGACTACAGAGCACTTAATGAGGTCACCATCAAAAATAAGTACCTCTCGCCCGGGATTGATGACCGCTTGACCAGCTTAAGGGAGCAGGAGTATTCTCCAAGATTGATTTGAGATCGATATCATCGATGAGGATACGTAAGGAGGACATACCCAAGACAGCCTTCTCGACTCGCTATGGTCTATACGAGTTCACAAAGTGATGTCATTTGGTTTGACTAATGCCCCAAAGATATTTCATGTATTTGATGAATAAGGTGTTTATGGAATATTTGGACAAGTTTGTCGTTGTGTTCATTGACGACATTTTGATATATTCCAAGAATGAGGAGGAACATCAGAGCACTTGAGGTTAGCATTGCGAAATTGAGAGATAATCGCTGTATGCAAAGTTCAGCAAATGTGAGTTTTGGATGAAGAAAGTCGCTTTCTAGGGCATGTGTTGACAGCAGAGGAGTCGCAGCTTGACCTAGGAAAGTAAGTGATGTTTTGGATTGGCAATACCCACTTCGCTTACCCAGTCGAGTTTTCTGGTATGGCAGATACTACCGCCGCTTTATTGAGGGATTTTCCAAGGTGGCTGCACTTCACGCAGCTTGCTCAAAAGGAAAAGAAATTCACTTGGACGCCAGAGTGTGAGAAAAGTTTTCTAAACTTAAGGAGAGTTTGACCACAGCCCCAAAGGCTTGTGTTGCCTGATATAAACAAGGATTTTGAGATATTTTGCGATGCTTCGCGCAAAGGTTTGGGTTGTGTCTTGATGCAAGACAAGAGAGTGGTAGCCTATGCCTCACGCCAGTTGAGACCGCATGAGGAGAACTACCCTACCCATGATTTAGAGTTGGCACCGAGTGCATGCTTTAAAGATTTGGCGCCATTATCCGATGGGTAACGATGTGAGGTTTACACGGATCATAAGAGTCCAAATACATCTTTACCCACCCGAGCTTAACCTCAGGCAAGGAGGTGGTTAGAGCTGATAAAGGATTATAATGTGGGCATACATTATCATCCCGGGAAAGCTAATGTTGTTGCAGATGCCTTGAGCAGAAAGGTATACTGCAATTCAGTGATGGTTCGAGAGAGTCACCACTTTGCATGAGGAATTTCTGCTTAGCCTTGAGTTGGTTGAGCGTGATTTTTGGCACTATGGAGATGCAAATTACTTTGATGGTCGATTCGCGAGCTCACCGGATGATGAGGCATTTCAATGGATCGTAAAGAATTTAAGTGAAGGTAAAGAGTCGATTTTCAAGGATGATCGAGGAACCTTGTGGTTCAAGCAAATGCGCTTGTGTGTGCCCAACAAGCAAGAACTAAAGGATGTGTTATTAAAAGAGGCTCATGAGTCATCAGATTCGATTCATCCAGCAGTACCAAGATGTACCAGACATTAAGGATAAGTATTGGTGGCCAAGCATGAAGCGTGAGATCGCCGAGTATGTAGCCCTTTGTGATGTTTGTCGAGAGTAAAGGCAGAGCACCGAGACTCGCAGTTTGTTACAGACCATTAAAAGTCCCTGAGTGGAAGTGGGAAGAAATTGGTATGGACTTTATAGTCGGGCTTGCCTAAAACCAAAGAGGGTCATGATTCGATTTGGGTCATTGTGGACCGCTTGACCAAGGTTGCTCATTTCATTCCGCTTAAGACGACTTACAGTGGTGACAAATTGGCGAGCTATATATGTCCAGATTGTCGGCTTGCATGGTGTGCCCAAGAAGATTGTGTCGATCGTGGATCGCAGCTTCACCTCCCGGTTTTGGGGTAGTTTCCATAAGGCTATGGGAACTCACCGAATTTCAAGATAAGATATCACCCCGCATGCATGGTCGACAGAGCGAGTTAATCAGACTCGAGGACATGTTGAGAGCCCGTGTGCTTGATCATGGGTCTAAGTGGGACAGCTTGTTTACCTTTGCGAGTTCTCATACAACAACGCTTATCGTGCCGCTTGCGATGTCACCGCTTGAGGCATTGTATGGCAGAAATGCAGACCCTCTCAATTGGAAAGAGACGGGGAAGGTCGTTTTTGGCCCGCATCGTTTGAAAGAAGCCGAGGATAAGGTCCGCTTGATACAGAAAGGTTGAAAGCCGCCTGTGCCGCATGTAAAAGCTATGCAGATACCAGACGCCGAGAGCTGAGTTTTGAGCCAGATGATTTTGTGTATCTTAGGATCACACCATTCAAAGGTGTGAAGAGATTTCAGCTAAAAGGGAAGCTTGCACCGAGATATGTTGGTCCGCTCAGATTCTCAAACGCAGGGAGAGGTTGCTTATCGCTTGAGCTACTCGCGCCTTTCGGGGTACATGACGCCTTTCATGTGTCCCACCAAGAAGTGCTCGCGCGCACTGCAGGAGGTTGTGCCAGTTGAGGCCGTGGATCTTCAGGAGGATCTGTCTTACAAAGAGCACCCACTCAAAATCTTGGAAGTGTCAGAGCGAGTCACCCGGAATAAAGCGGTCCGCTTTTGCAAAGTTCGGGAGCAACCATTCCGAGGAGGAAGCCACCGAGCGCGAGGAGGATCTCGTGAGCGGAGTTCCCAACCTATTCTCTTAGTTGGCCCGCATCTCGGTCGAGATCTCGCTAAGGGGTAAGGTTTGTAACATCCTGCTTTTCTCGAGATTTTTAAAGCCTGGATTTCAAAAATGAATTTTCTGAATTTTCTGAAATTAATTGAAGCTTCAAATGAATTTTTAAAGTTTTAAATGATTTAATGTGATTAAAATAAACATTAACATAAGTGGAAAATATTTTATTTGAGTTCCTTGTGTCACAAGGAATTTTCTCGTATTTTTGGTGATTTTTCCGGATTTATTTGCTATTTTCTAGAGCTTTTAGAAGTTTATTTGAATTTCTCGAAAAAGAAAAGAAAATAAATTAGTCCCCGCCGCCCGATCTCCTCTCTCCTCCACGCTGCCGCCCATCCGCGCCTCGCCACCAGCCTTACTCTTTCTGCCTCGCTCGCTCGCTCGATCTCGCTTCGCGCACGCTGTCGCGCATCCGCTACTGACGCGGCGGCACTAGCGCTTCGCCGCTCGCCTCGCCGCCGCCGCCTGACGCGCGCCGCGCGATCACACCGCCGCCCGCGCGCGCGCAACCCTAACCCTAACCCTAACCAATCCCACCGTCCGATCTCGCCGCGTGGCGCATCCTAGCCGCCTAACCCGTCCGCGTCCGCGCTGCCGCCAGAATCGATCGAACTCCTCGGTTCGCGTGATAAAACAGGTCGGCCGCCTCGGTTCGCGGCACGCACCGACGAACTCGCCGCCGCCGCCGCCGCTTCGCTCGCGCCGCCGCCGCCGCTCCGCTCGCCGCTGCTGCGCCTCGCCGCCGCCGAGGTCGCCAGAGCAAGAGCCGCCGCCGCGCCGCCGCCGGTGAGCTCTCGCTCGCCCTTCGCCTGCTGCCGCTGCCGCTCGCCGCCGCCGCCGCCTCGCCGCGCGATCGCGCCACGCGCCGCGACTCGCCGCCTCGCGCCGCGCGCCACGCTGCCGCCAATCCGCCTCCGCTGCCCGCTGCGCTGCCGCCGCGCGATCCGCGCTCCGCCGCTCGCCACAAACGCGCTTCGCGACGCCAAGGCGGCGAGCCGCCACGCTGCCGCCGATCGCCGCCGCCGCGCTTCGCGCGCATCCCGCTGGCCGCCGATCGAGCCGAGGCCCAGATCGCCACGAATCGCGCCCCGCTGCCGGATCCCGCCGACGCCGCCGCGCGCCAGAGCCGCTACCACCAGCCACGTGGCAGCACCGCCACCACGCCAGCCTAGGCCACGTGGCATGACACGGGCATGCCACGCCGCCACCACGCCAGCCCTAGCCGCCTCCCGAGCCACGTGGCAGCCACGCCACCGCCACGCCAAGACGCGCCACGTGGCAAGATATGCCGCCGCCACGCCGCATGTCCGCCGCGCCGGCCGCCCGTGCATCATTGCGTGGACCGCGTCCACGGTGGACTCGGAATCTCGTGGACCGGGTTCACAAAGACAAGAATTTTTCCGATTTTCCTGAATTAATTTTGAATTAATTTTCCGAGCCCGCTTCTCCTCCGTCCTAGCTCCGATTGACCCGTTCTTTTTCTAAATTCATCTAAAATCGAGCTCTAGCTGTTGGTTCTGGTTTTGTGAATTTTGGAGTTCTTTTTCTTGTCATTTTATGTGTTTCTTTGTTTCCGGTCGCTTTCTCTCGTTAGATTCGATTCTGAGGAGCAGTGTTTCGCGCTGTAAGACCAGAGTACCTCACGAGCATAACGAAGGCAAGTCGTGTCCCTTGATCATGTTGAACCCAATTTTACAAACTATTATTTAATTATTTTGCTTTAAATTACATTGCATTGCTATTTTTATTCAAACCGTTGTACGGTAGTTATTGTCCCAATTGCAATTATACCTCCTTGACACTTTGAAATACCATGATGCCTTTGTCACCATAGGTTGGGAAATTTATTAGTGATGCTAGTTAATTTATCACATGGGTTGGTACGATTAGATTGCTTAGCTGTTATATTTACGATTGGTCTCATCACACCGTTAAATTATTAATTTGACTTAATGATATATGGAACGTGGTTGGTGCCACGTATTAAAATTTGTGCCACGTCATTGGTGTGACGCTGGCTTGGTTATACAATTGGTTTTGCACTCGCGCAGTGATCGTGGCAAGAAAGGGGAAGTACAGCTTGTACTTTGGGGATGTGGTAGTCTCGCCTGTAATGTTAAGGACTTAACTTTGTGCGCCATTGATCTGAGCTTAATCGCAAACCACATGTCTATTATGGGATGGACTCGCTGATTAATTTGTAATATTTCAATCCAATTCGCCATTGTGATGGACATGGTTGCCGATTTCCATGTGGCGCAAGGGGGTGTGATGCGAACCCTAGCGGGCGTGATTGTGTTGAGGTAGAGCATTGTAAAGGCCTTGTTGTGATTTCCTTAGGCCTAGGCTAATCACATCGTGTGGGTACAGTTGTGCAACCTCCGCAGAGTGTAAAACTATTCGAATAGCCGCCCTGGCCATGGATGTTGCTCGGGATTTCACACGAGGGTTAGTGTTTCATTTATAACTTGGTGGTTTATGTTGGGAGTGGACAGTAGTTCATCGTTGGTTTAACTTGTGAATTGGTGTTCACAAGTGGTTCATGTTTATTCCTTTGATTATCTATTATTACTGCTTTCGCTAACTTTCGCTTTCAAGTTATTTAATATATTTCATCAATAAATGCCTTTATGCAAATTAACCTTTCAGCCTTCTTTTGGTAAGCCTTGCATATTATATTGCATTTATTGTTACAAACGACTTCATCGAGTACCAATGTACTCACCGCTTTACGCCTATGTTGCTCGATTGAGGGAGAGGAGTACTATCGCCAGGAGGTGCCGTATGAGAGTACTACGACGACTTCACTGATTAGGCTTCGCTTCTCCACTGATAGCCCGTGGTTTGTCGATTGGTCGCCACGCTTTATTTTGGATTTCCGCGCTATTTTGTTAAGCCCTTCCGCTAGAGATATTGTAAGCTTGGCCATAAGGTCGCACTTTGATATTTTATCGATATTCGAGTTTTCCTTATTATTGTCGTGTGTATGACTCGTGATGACATCTATGTTTGATCGTGCACTAGCGTGATCCTCGACTAGTGCAAGCATACAGAGAGACCGAATTTGCATATTCGGGTCTCGACAGAACCCCTATCCACAAGCTAAACTAACAGCAAACTATTTGTTCACTTTTTGATCATAACCACAAGTTTTTATGAAATCACTACCCCCCGTGTGAAATCACCGAATATTGTCCATAACCGAGTACACGACTATTCGAAAAGTTTTACACTCTGCAGAGATTGCACAACTGTACCCACACGATGTGATTAACCTCGATATAAGAAAATCACAACAAGGCCTTTACAAAGTTCCATTCCAACCCAATCCCAGCCGCTAGGGTTTTGCATCACACCCCCCTTGCGCCACATGGAAATCAGCAACCATGTTCATCACAATGGCAAGATTGAAATTGAAATATCCCAAATTAATCAACCAGATCTATCCCATACTAGACATGTGATTTGCACGATAAAGCTCAGTTCAATGACGCACAAAGTTAAGTCCTTAATATTACCCGGACGAGTCTTCCACATCCCACGAAGTGAGTCAACACTTCCCCTTTTACTGCACGATCACTCGCCAAAGTGAAAATCAAGTTTGTATAACCACGCCAATGATACACCAATGTCATGGCACAAATTTTATAATTGTGGCACCAACCACGGTTCCTTGTTTCATTAAATCAAATTAATTATTCACATGTGATGATAAACCCTTTCGTAAAATAAACAAGGCTAAGCATTTTAGTCGTACAACCCACGCGACATCTAACATAATATCACTATGAAATTCCTCAATCTATGGTGACAATGGCATCATGGTGTACAAAGTTAACAAAAAGGAATTTAATCAAATAGGGTAATAACTACCAAGTACAAAGGTGGTATTAAAAATAGCGATGCAGAATAATTTAAAACAAAGTAGATAAATAATAAATTTAAATCTAGGTTCAACATGATCAAATGACACGACTAATGACTGCTCCTTCGAAGACGAAATCTAACGAGAGAGAAAATGACCGAAACAACAAAAATAAATCAAATAAAATTCAAATGAACTCCAAAAACCTTGAAACCAGAACCAACAGATAGAACCTTGAATGAGTTAATCGGGGTTAGGACGGAGGAGAACGGGCTCTCAAAAAATTAAATCTAAAGAAAATACTGGAAATTCGAAGATGTTACTGTGTTGTGGACTCGGTGCACGGGAGAGAGGGTTCACAGTGGACTCGGTCTATGGCACAGTACACATGGCTACTGACGTAGTGGCACAGCTGACTGACACGTGGCACTGCTGATGTGGCGTGCTGACGTGGCGCTGACATGACACTGAGGGGCGGATTTATGTTGACGTGGCACCTAGGGCTGACGTGGCCGGCTTGAGCACTGCGGCGGTGGCAAGATCGGACGGCCGGGAGGGTGACACATGGCTGGATCTTAGTTGTCGATACTAGATCGGGATCGACGGTGGATATCGGGCGTGGTGGCTCGCGATACGAGGCATCACGGGCGCGGGCGCAAAGACCGGGCGCGGCGGACGCGGCGTGGGTGGAGCGCTGGAACTAAGGCGGGCAACGCGGTCGATGTGCGGGGCGCATGGGGGAGGGAAAGACGACGGTGGAGGGGAGCGGCGGGAATGGCGGTGGCTCACCGGCGAGGAAGACAGGGCGGTCGGCGGCGTGACTTGATGGCAGCGGGGACGATGGAGCAACTCCGACGAGGACGGTCTCGACAACGAGAGGTGACGGCGGCGCACGGTGCATGGATCGGTGGCGAGGGCGGTGGCACGAGGTGAGCAGTGGGAGGCGATGGCGGCGGTGCTCGGCTTTTCAAGCACGTGAACCGAGGAAACCGGTGCGGACATGGGGAGAAGTTCGGGAGGAACACGATGATGAACAGTGCCACGCACCTCGGATACGCGACACACGGCACGGATGGGAATCGGACGGCAACGACTTAATGCACAGATGTCATACTTGGGCCAATGGAAGCCCAGCCTGGCCCATATCGCGCCCCATTTAAGGGGGGAGCCGGGAGGGGAAGGAAGCCAATTTGGCTTTTGCTTCTCCCCTATTCTCTCACAGCCTTCTCCCGTGCTCGCCACTCAGCTTGCTGCCACCGTGCGTGCCTCCCGTGTGCTCGCCGTCATCCACCTCCCAGCCGCCACTCGCTGTTCTCCGACGATCGCCGCCCGCCCGCTTCTCCTCTCGCAGGCAGCACGCCATCGCAGCCAGACGCACCTCCGCTTCGCCAACCTCGCTCGCCTTCACTTGCTGCTCGTCACAAGACTATCGCCACGCTGTCCCACCGAGGGAAGAGGGGACAGCCATGGAGGGAAAGGAGGAGCCGGTTTGGGGGAAGGAGTGCAGGAGGCAGCCCGTGGCATGAGAGAGGAATGGGGAAGGGGGAGCCGACGGTGTGGGAAGAGGAGGGAGGAGCTACCAGCGCCGGCGTGAGAAAATAGGAGGGAGGAGGAGGAAAAAGAAAGAAAGAAGAAGAGAGGGCTGTGCGTGAGAAATAAAGAGAAGAGAGGAAGAGAAAAGCCAGTAGCCAGGCGTGGAAAAAGAGGGGAGGAGGAAGAAAGGAGGAGAAACAAAAGAAAGAAGAGGAAAGAAAAGAAAAGAGAAAAAAAGAAAGGGGATTGCCAGATCCGCTGCCAGATCTGCCAGATCCAATGCCAGATCTGCCTGACCCGGTCCAGGGATGACCGATCGTGGCCTGATCTAGTCGTCTGATTCGGGTAACGGTTCGAAAACCCTCCTCCGTTATTTATAGATTCTTGTGTAAAGTAGTACGCTGATTTAACACTGGGACAGCGAGACGTTGTCCGGTGTGTGAGTGGTCGGCTATACTGGGTTTATGCATAGAGCCACATTATTTGTTTGCATGTGTATGTATTGCAATAGCAAAATAAATTGAAATGTGTAATGCCTGTTCAGGTAGCGGATCGAGTCTGGTGCCGTCCGCGCACCACCTGCTAGGTTAACAGGCAAGTGCATGGTAGAATAGTACAGTGTGGTTAATGATTATTATTTCTGTTTACAGCTTGATTTACAGTGTTTACAGCTTGAGTTATATGATTTACATCGTTTACGACATGATTTACGGTGGTTCTAGCCTGAGATACATGATTTACAGAGTTTATAGGCTAAGATACAGGATTACCAGTTAGGTGAATACAGATGAGTGCAAATTATAATTAAGTGCCAACAGTGAAAGCATGTGCATCCTGTATTGCACTCATACACAGTGAAACAGGGCCTACTTCGGTAGGGACTCCACGGGAGTGGAGATGGAACCCTTGTCCGAAAGAGGGCGGGCAATTGAGTGGTCCACGACGGTGGACACTCCGCTATACCCCAGATAAGCTACAGCTATGATGCATCGCATGGCACTGCATTGCATGCAAATGATACAGAGGTGAGAGACAAAGGATACAAGCATATGACATGCATATAGAATTGAATTATCACTTAACAGTACATAGCCATTAATTTACGTATTACAATGAGAGCTGATTTACAGTCCACAGCCATAGATGCGATTTACAATTTACAGTAGATGTGATTTGTAGTTCACAGAATTGATTTCTAGCTTACAGTAGATTGGCTCAACAGTTCACAGTAGACGTGATTTACCGATTATAGTAGATTGGCTTCACAGTCTACAGTAGATGTGATTTACAGCTTACAGTCAATTGGCTTTACAGACCATAGTAGATGTGATTTACGTATCACAACACAAGTGTTGATTTACGCTTACACTAGGTTTGATTTACGCCATGCTATAGTAGATATGATTTACAGATCAGAGTCACATAATTGATTTACAGTTCACAGAGGATGTGATTTATAGTTTACAATAGATTGGTTTTACAGTTTACAGTAGAGGTGATTTACAGTTTACGATAGATTGGATTTACAGGTTATAGTAGATTGGATTTACAAGCTACAGTGGACTGATTTATAGTTCATAGTAAGATTTACAGATCACAGTAGATTAGATTTACAGTTTACAGGAGATTTACAGGTGACAATAGATTGGATTTACAGATTACAGTAGATTGATTTATAGTTCATAGTAGATTCATAGACTACAGTAGATTGATTCACAATCCACAGTAGATGTCAGTTACAGTTCACAGTAGATGATTTTATAGTTCACAATAGAGGTGCTTTATAGTTTACAATCGATTGGCTTCCCAGTTCACAGTAGATGTGTTTTACAGCTTACAGCCGTAGAGTTGGATTATAGTTTACAGATATGGATTGATGTACTATTTTACAGTGTGCTTGCTGAGTCTTCGGACTCACTCTTGCTTTGTTGTTTTTTTAGGGTGATCCAGAATGACGGCATGCATGGAATGGGAGTAGTTCCTTTTGCACGCACATGTGAGATAACTGCTTAGTCACGTACTGAGCATTATGATTAATCCTTTGTTAAGAAATTTATGCAAACTTTTCTAGTTACAGTATGTTTCGGGAGAACAGGTTCTCTTGTTAATACAGTTCTTGTGCGTTAACTCTGTTTATGGCGCGCCTATGTGAGACAGTAACAGAGTGGTGGTAGCATCTTGGGCCCTATAGAGGGTCGGGGTGTTACAGTTGGTATCAGAGCGGGTGTTAGGTCCGTGGTAAAGATAACTTGTCAACTTAGCTTAATTGTCTCCCTAAAACATGATTTAGACCTAATAATTAAATTAAACTTGACACACCTTGTTGCATAGTAGGTTGGGGTCTGGGACTTGCATTGCATATGCGCTTTCCCAAACTATATGGTTGATTTGTAATGTTTTATGATAAATGCTTGTGTGTCAATGGCAAATTGTTGAATTTGCCACTTGTGGGTCCAAGTGGACACTGCTATGGTTGTATTGCTTAGCAATGAAAAAGTGGCAAAGACCGTGGCTGCTAGAGAGGCTAGGTCGTGCTGCCATTTGAGGTGTAGAGATACTGATGGCTAGTTCATGAGTTGTTTTGCCCTAGTTTTGGGTCGTGAGTACCCTAGGGTTGATGGCTCCTGGAGCTGTTGAAATATAGTTGATAATGGGTGGTGCCCTTGGTAAGTCCAATGTTCGGTGGGAGCTGGTCCTGCGAATGTTTGGAGTAACTTGCATATTGAGGCTTGATGCTTTTGTCCTGAGAGGATAATATCCAATAGTTATAGTAATATCGGGTTAAGCCCATGTTAGAGGTTGTGATTAAAGAAGCTGGATGGTTGGATGTGGAATTTTCTGGTTGTGAGAACTAAGGAGAGTAATCGACTTTAGCTATGCTTTGGGATCGAAATTGATTTGAATTCAATGGGGATTTAGTATTTGCATAAGAGGGGGTAGAGGGCATACCCATCTCTGCTTAATAGTGGGACCTAGAATGCTAGTGAGCCAGTAGGTCATTAAGATTATTTAGATAGTTGAGCCCCATTGAATGATGTGTTTTGTGTGGTCCCAATCGATGAATCTAGCTATGTGACTTAGACATGCTAAGAAGCATGTTGATTTATTGTTTTGGTGGAAATCCCTCATGGAGTTATCCTTTCCATGGGTAATAGGTGAATGACCATAAAACCACCAATCTCGCACCGTGATTGATTGATTACAGGCCCGATCGATGTCTTGGAGGGTTTTGATAATTGTGATATGAGAATTCTATTGGAATTTTTTGGAAAGACTAGAATGGAGATTATGATGTGGGATAGCCTCCCAGCTAAATTAAACAGAGAATGGTTGTAGAGTCGTGAGACTTAAATTCTAAGAAGATGAAGTTGTACAGGTCTTAGTGGGATTTGGTGCCAATTTCTAAGCATGGGCTGGTAAAGTTGCTGCTGCATCTGTAGAAAATTATGTGCATGCTTACAAACGTAGAGCAAATGGATCTCATGCTTAAGATCATAGTAAATGCAGTTTTTGGGAGTACAATTGATTCGTGCTGAAACCTGGATGAATAATCATCCTTAAAGTTGAGCTGGTGTAATTTAGTGGGCGCCTTGCAATCAAGTGCTTGTGAGATTATTTATTGAGAAATGACCTTTTTGATTAAAGAGCCTTGTCCGAATCGTATGTTTTGCGCACTAAATAGTCGCGGTGACTGTGTTGTCATGTGCAGTAAGGTAGCGGAGTTCGATAAATTGTAGAGTAAATATGAGGGAATAAAGTATTTAGTGAGACTTGGAAAGGTTCAAGGCGGGATACTGAAAGTCAATGACTTAGGTATTAGCGAATTGATGTTTGCTAAACTGTGTAAGCAGTACAAGATGTACTGGCTTGTCATGGCTATGGGGCCTAAATGATTAGTGAGATGGTTGCAAAGATTTGTGTGGCCAATAGCATATGGGCTGATTTTAGGCTATAATCTTTTGTGAAAGATTGATTGAGAATAAAGTCAACCTTAGGGGCAAAACCAGTTGTGATGTTGCAAGCAGTAACATCTACGGAGAATGATGGTTACCTATGAGATATTTAAGCTAGTGAGTTATCGGTAGCGTGGAGAGTGCAAAATTTTGAGGAATGAATTTCCTTGAATTACATGCCTTGTGGTAGGTATCATCACTTGGAGTTGATGTTTTGGATTGCTTGATTCCTATGACATGGATCAGAGATGTCAATATGGTTGGAGTCTTTGACGGGGTACTAGATATTTTAGTATATGAGCCTTAGATTTGTTAACAGTTAGTAAAAGCGAAAAGATTGGGGTAAAGTTAAAGTAGTGCTGTCGGAGGACTGATTTCCTATCCGGTTTTCACCCTCTCGGTGGATTCATTGTGATGGAACGATCTTTCTGTGGGGAGATTGGGGGATTGTTTGTAGGAGAGTGGTTGATCCTATGATCGGATTTAACTTTATGAAAGACTTCGCTTTGTAGAAGAGTCTATTTTATGAATGTGAGGTGTTACTTCTCTTTTAAAAGAGAAGAGCCCTCTTTGCTATAAGCAAAAGCGACGTGGTCTCTTTTGTACCAGCAATGAGAGTGCTTTTCCTGAAAGATCGGAAAATATTTCGTATGCTATGAGACGTTAAGGTTGGCTAGGATACGTTCGTCGTATTAGACCAAACACAAGGTGATTTGGGTCTAGTGGACAGTGGAATGAGGGGCAGAGATTAAATAGAAACTGCTAGCTACCCAGAGTAGGTCGAAGAGCTATGCGGATAATAAGAGGCGAGATTTAAAATCCGAAGTGGGAGATCATGTGCCTTTTGAGCGTATCACCCACTAAATGAATTGTGCGATTTGGTAGCAAAGGGAAGTTTAGCCCACAGTACATTGGGCCATTTTCAATTCTGGCACGAATTGAAAAGTCGGCATACCGGTTAGATCTTCCTGAATCCATGCAAGGAGTGCATAATGTGTTCATGTTTCAATGTTGAGAAAATACTTAAGGGATCCGGAGCACAGGATTGTTGTAGAACCGTTGTCCCTTAAGCAAGACCTCACCTTCGAGACCTGTCCAGTTCGGATTCTAGAGGAATCGGAGAAGGCGTTGAGGCACAGGATGTTAAAGTATGTTAAAGTATAGTGGTCACAACAGTCTGAGCGAGAAGCGACGTGGGAATTGGAGTCCCGCATGAGCGAAAAGTACCCAGAGTTGTTCACTATGGGTATGAGTTAGAATTGTTTGTTGTTTGATATAGTTCGCTATGTTTCCCGCGTAGATTATCGAGATTCAGAATTCGGGTCGAATTCTGTTAAGGAGGGGAGAATATCTTACCTGGGCCAATGGAAGCCCAGCCCAGCCCATATCGCGCCCCATTTAAGGGGGGAGCCGGGAGGGGAAGGAAGCCAGTTTGGCTTTTGCTTCTCCCCTATTCTCTCGCAGCTTTTCCCTCGTGCTCTCGTCGCTTCGGTGTCTCCCCGTGCGCTGTGCCTCCCCGGAGCTGCTGTGCCTCCCCGTGCGCTCCGCCGTCATCCACCTCCCAGCGCCGCCACTCGTCGCCCTCCGACGACCGCGCCCGCTCCGCCCCTATTTCTCCTCAAGGCTGCAAGCTATCGTGAATCAAGCAGCCAGACGCACTCCGCCTGCCAACCTGGCCACTCACCCTTGCTCCGCCGGCTGGCGTCGTCACATCGCCGCCCAAACGAGGGAGAGGGGACAGCCATGGAGGGAAAGGAGGAGCCGGTTTGGGGGAAGGAGTGCAGGAGGGAGCCCGTGGCGTGAGAGAGGAAGGGGGAAGAGGGAGCCAACGGTGTGGGAAGAGGAGGGAGGAGCCACCAGTGCCAGCGTGAGAAAATAGGAGGGAGGAAGAGAAAAAGAAAGAAAGAAGAAGAGAGGGCTGTGCGTGAGAAATAAAGAGAAGAGAGGAAGAGAAAAGGATGTAGCATCCTGATTTTCTGGAGTTTTTAAAACTTTGACTTTAAAAATAAATTTTTGGAATTTTTGGATGTCCACAAGTGGTTTATTTCAATCCCTTTGATTACTTATTCATTATTATTTTATTTAAAGTTGCGCTTTCAATCTATTTACTGTATTTACCTTTAAATGTCACTTTATGCAAATTAACCTTTCAGCTATCCTTTGGTAAGTCTTGCATATTATATTGCATTCATTTGTTACAAACGACTTGCTGAGTACCAATGTACTCACGGCTTTATGCCCAATGTTGCTCAGTTGAGGAAGAGGAGTATCACCAGCAGGAGGTTCTAGAAGGAGAGTACTTCGACGACTACGCGGATTAGGCTTCATTCTCCACTCGATAGCCTGTGGGTTTGTCGATTGGCCACTATGCTTTATTTTGAATTTCCGCTGCTAGTTTTTGTTAAGCCCTTCGGGCTAGTCTATTCTAAACTTGACCATAAGGTTGTACCTTTTGAGATTTATCGATATTTGACTTTTTCCTTTATTTTAGCGTGTATATGGTTGTAATCACATCTATGTTTGGCTGTGTGCACTAGCGTGATCCTGAGACTAGTGCAGTATACACAGAGAGTCCGAATTTGCATATTCGGGTCTCGATAAAGGAGAAAGAAGAAGCCACGGCCGTGCAATCAAAAAGAGGAGGAAGAAGAAAGGAGGAGAAAGAAAAGAAAGAAGAGGAAAGGAAAGAAAAGAGAAAAAGAAAGGGGATTGCCAGATTCCGCCAGATCTCGCCAGATCCGGTGCATGATCCGCCGATCTAGTCTAGGACGAACTATCGTGGCTCGATCTAATCGCTGGTTCGCAACCGGTCAAAACCCTCCTCTGTATTTATAGATTCTCGTAGATTTTTTTATTGGTCTATCACTCCGAATCGAGGTCTCGCGAAGGAACAGATCCATAATCGATAAACTTATCAGCCGCACAAGCTACCAATGCTTGCATGGACGATTGTCCTGCTTATGATGGAAGAAAATGTATCTTTGGGATAAGATTGACATTAATTGTAATTACGTATTTGTTAATGGATATTTTATTTTATTTTAATTAATTAATTTGCGAAATGGATGTTTTATGTTTGTGAAATGAATTGAGATGTGAATTGGATGTTTTATGTTTATGAAATAAATTGAGATGTGAATTGGATGTATACATGTACGTGTTGATCTGCTTGTTTCAGAGGGCATGGTTAATATTTCCTGAGGCTAGCTAATAAACAGAAACATATTTAGGGGTAGAAAAGCATATCACAGACAATTTTGAGTTAAAAACCGTCTGTGATACTTACACCATAGACGGTTTCCGAATTGTCTATGATGACCTCGTATCATTACTGACCTATCAATTCGGACGGCTCATAAAATCGTCTGTGATGATATTTTTGAACCGTCTGTGATGATGATTTATGTAGTAGTGCCACCGTGTGGCAAAGGGTCGCACACACCCATCAGGCGAAGGAGTAGGTGCCACACGGTGGCTGTGCGCCACCCAAGTAGCCCGGTTAATTAGTGTTTCTAATTATAATTAGCAAATTTATTTAGGTATACTACTTATATGAATTTTTAGATATATCAACAGATTGAGCATTCCAGAGATATTAATTATTACTAGGATGTCGTCCACAGGAAATCTGGCCTCACTTTCTGTCGTAGGATTAGACGCGCAGCTACTCCGACGGTTGGGCGGCTAGCTAGCACAGGAGCGGCGGTGGCCTACTGATTTTCTGAGAATCTTCGGATCTCATTTCTGACGTAATCAGCAAGCTTCTCTCTAAGAGATGCCTTGATCTCCTCTCGTAGCCGTGCCTCACGCTCGGCTTTGTTTCTCTACCTACTCCGATACAATTTGTAGTTATATGAGAAACCATGTTTCCAATGAACATAAAGCTCAAGGCCTCTCGTACGACCCGAGTGCTCCTTATTTTCCAATGCCGCGGAGAGTATGTCTTTCTCCCTAGTTGACTGGAATGATCCTTGGGAAGATTCTACACTGTCGGGACCCGGAACAACAACTCCGAGCCCCTCCGTGTAAATCGCATTATCCCAGGAAAAGCTAGTGCACACAGGTTTAACAGCAATGTATATCATGCAAAAATAACCACGAGATATTATTAAACGAAAATACAGCCTTAAGGCCAAGTCTTACAATAAGGGCGTAAGGCCAACAAAATAAACAAAAACAATGAAGATAGTAAAGGTGGCAAAGATTTTCATCCAACCTCCCACAGCGAATGATCGTAAGACGCGCCCTACTGGCCGAAGTAGTCCTCACCGTCAGAATCGCCGTCAAGTCCGCAACAGATTTAGCAAGGTGAGTACGTATACTCCCAAGGTAAGCAAGTAAATGTTTACGCAAGTCACACCAGAATTATAATGAGTTGATGCATTCATAATGGATATCAAAGGAAGGCTTAATAGGCAATGTGCGGAAAGCAATACTTGAATTTAGATACAATAATGTAAATACGAAAAGTTGAGCTTTAATACAGATGTGAAACATTATTTTAACAAGTATTATCGCTGGTGTAGGCTCCAACCCACACTAACCTATCCACGGAATCCACCCGACTGTAACCAAGATCGCTATTTGTTTGCTCAAAACCAAGTTTATAAAATCCAAGTCTAATCTGTGACAACTTTACTCAAAGATGTCCATGACCGTGGACACGGCTATCTAGATAGGTTTTTAACTCGCAGAGGTGTACAACTTTACCCACAAGACATTCCCTCTCACTTGAGCCACGCGATAAACACACTGCCTTAGGTGTGCGGCGGAGAGTTCATGACAAGGTTGTTCCGATGATCCATAGCCAAAATAATCACGCTGCCACTAAGGTTTCACCACAACTCGAATCCATGAGTTGGAGCCCCTCCGTGCCATGTGAGACTTCCCACACCTCACGCCGCGCCACATTCACTCTATAGCGAGACTATGTTTGGAGCTTCACAAATTACTTAGCCAGGTCCGTCCCATACCGCACTTGTGGTAGTACGAAGTGACTTTGTAAAATGAATCACAGAAATGATCCTTATGTTGGTTTAGGCCCAACCACATTCCCCCGTACACGACAATCAACCAGGTGTCACCAAACACGAGGCATGCCGGTACCCACCACCTAACCATTAGCCTAAGTCCAAAACATAAGTTTCTATTTTCATTTTTAAACAATTTTCATGATCCATCCTTGACTCACCGAAGTCAAGAACTCAATTTTTAAATCGTCATTTCCTGTGAAAGACATTAATCCCACCTAAAATTATACTAAGTCAGGCTAAGCATTCTATAAAATTTCTAGTCAATACTATGGTACTCACTAGTTTTCAGCTAGGGTGACAAGGTACAGAATTCGGATTCAAATTGGGCTATAATCAAAGGATTATGGGTATAACTAAATTTAAAACAAATTTGAATTAAATTTGAGTAAAGATACGCATGCATATACAGTAAAACAATATAAATAATTTCAAATATTAGGTTCAACATGGTCAATGGTGTAACTTGCCTTGATCGAAGTCTTGCTGCGATTCGTCGAATTCAAACTCTCCGGAATCGTCAATATCTAACGAAAGAGTCAATTCAAAGCAAATTCAAAACAAAATTCAAATAAAATCCAAATAACTTCCAAAAATTATAAAATAAACTGGGAGACAGAATTTTGAATTTTGGATGTGGGTCAACAATTCTTAAAAAGGAATTGAGGCTTTTAAAAGAAATTGGAAGTTTTAATTTAAATTTAAACCTTGGAATTACAAAATATATTCAAACAAAATTTAAATAAATTTCAAAATTTCAAAATTATTCCAGAAATGGATAGATCATGATTTTAGAAAAATTTAAAAATTAGAATGGGTCAATTTGGAGTTAAAATGCAAAAGTTATAGCCTTCCAAAGTTTAAATTCAAAATAAAAGAAAAATGGTATTTTCTGGATTTATTTTAAACCAAAAAGGATTTATGACGTCAGCACAAATTATTTTTCTAAAGGAAATTATAGATTATAACGTCAGCCCTAGGATTAATATATTCGGGCAGAGGCTGACAGGTGGGGCCCGGGTGTCATGGACCCGAGGGAAGGGTGAGGTGGCAGGCGGGCGCGCGGGGAACGGGGTGGTGCTGACGTGGCGCCACGGGCTGCCCTGGTCGCCGCGTGGTCGCCACATCATGGCTTTATGCCGACGCATGCACGCGCGCAGGTGGTGAGGCGGCGGGTGGCGTTGGCGTGGCGCCGACCGCCGCCACCGCCGCCACGCACTGCCGTGTCGGCCGACGGCCGACGTGGCCCGACCGGGCGCGCGGCGCCGGGGCGATTGTCGCCGAGTTCGGTGGCGGCGCCGCGCCGAGGGTATCAAATGACGAGGAGGACGCGGGGAGTGCATCGGTACCTTGCGCGGAGGCCGAGGATGACCGGAGAGGAAAATCGGCGGAGAGGGGCGGCGGTCGGAGAAGGGTTCACGGCGGCGAAGAGGTTCCGACGACGCAGCAGCTCGGGGGAGAGGTCGCCGGTGTTCGCCTGGCACCAAGAAGGTCGGGAGGCACCAGCGAAGCGGGAAGCTCGAGCCGCGGTGATTGCTCGCCGAGTTGCTTGAAGCCGCGGCGGGATTCGGCGCAGGAGACCTCGGGCTTGATTATGCGCCCGGATGCTCGGGGTGGCGGGTGGGGAGGGGAAGCACGGGGAGTCCTTTATATAGGCCGAGGAGGGAGGTAACGGTCGAGCAAATCTCGCCGGAGTTGCAACGGCTCGGAGGTTTAAGGTGGCGACGGAAACGCCACAATTAGGGCCGATTATGCCTCGAGGGTGCGGAGGCGCGATTTGAATGTACCGGGCGCTGGGATTATTTAAGAAACCGGTTATTAAAGCTTCGTTTCCGACACGGCGGCGCGCAGGCGCGTGATCGCGCGAGGAAGAATGGAAAGGGCGAGACGGCGGGCCTAACAGGGGGCCCGCACGCCGAGAGAAGGAAAACAGAAGCGGCGAGGAGAACGGCCGGATGTTTGACAAGTGGCGCGAGCGAGAGGGCGACCGCCGATCGGGTCGAACCGGTAAGTGACCGTGGACGATCGAGATGCAATCCGCAACGGGTTTAGATCTCACCCGATCGGGTGCTTTAAGTGACAAGGAACGGCACGATTGAAATCGGCAACGAGGGGCGGTGTGGATCACGCCACGCGCCGAGCGGAGGGAAGAGGGACGCAGCGAAGCGGTAAGTGAGGGCGCGGTGGGGATTGAATCGGCGAGAGGTGGACGCCCGATACTTGCCACGCCCGTCCGAGGATGGGGAAGGGCGGGATTGAACCGGTAAGTGACGACGGCGCCGAGATCAGATCCGGCGGGTGGAGGTGGTCTGATGGTGACACGCCGCCGCCCGAGGAGGGTTTTTGGATTTTCTTTCTTTTGAATTTCCGTAAATGCTATTAAGCTTTAGGAAACTCGTAAAAATACCAGATAAATTTTGAAAATCCAAAAATTCAGAGAACCTTCGGGACTAATTGGGACTTAATAAAAACATTTTTCACCAAATTTGATAAGTGTATTTTGAAAAAGCACAGTTTGACTTAAGAGGGAAGTTTTTAATTCTTTATAAAATTCTAAAATTAATATAATCACAGATTTGACTTTAGGAAAGTGAAATACATTTGTTTGATTTACAAGAAATGCAATGAACTTAATTTGATCTTTTAATAATGTAAGTTTTTAATCAGACTTTGAAATAACTCCAGAAAATCAAATAAATTCCAGTTTAATTTTTAAATAAAGGGATAAAATTTTGGGATTTTACAAACCTACTTCTTAAAGGAAATCTCATCTCTAGATTTGCAATGGCTAGCAAAAGAGATGGGGATGGCTAGTCTTTAAATCTTCTTCTCGCCTCGTGTGGCCTCGTCTTCTGTGGTTGCTCCACCGAACTTTGCGAAATCTAATGGTCTTCCTTCCGTCCGACGCCAGTGCCTCGAGAATCTTGATTGGTTGCTCCCCGGTAGGTGAGGTCATCTTGGAGGTCCAGGTTTCAGGCGGCTTGCTCTGTGGGTACTGAGGCACTTCTTTAATCGTGAGACGTGAAAGACATCGTGGTACCCCCGACATGCTTGGCGCAAGTCTAATCGATATGCAATCGCACCTCTTCGTCCAGAATCTTGAAAGGACCCACATATCGTGGTGCTAGCTTCCTCTAACTTGAAACCTTTTCACACCTCCGAGTGGGGATACTCTAAGATAGACGTAGTCGCCGACTCAAGGTCGTCTCGACGACGGTTATCCGCATAGCTCTTCTCGCCGAGACCGGCTATCTTTAGTCCGCTCGATCTTCTTTACTTGATCTTCTCGCGCTTGCAGCAGTTTGGTCCAGCTTCTTGGGGCTCACCTTGCGATCCCAAAGCAAGGGGGTCCTGCACTTTCACCATACAAGGCTTCAAGGGTGCCATCTGCAGATCGGCTTGGTAGTCGTATTGTACGAGAATTCCGCATAGGCGTTGAACGGTCCCACTGTTCCCAAATCCAGCAGATAAGCCCTTAGCATATCCTCGAGTATCCGATTAACTCTTTCTGCTTGACCGTCTGTCTGGGATGGTAAGCGGTCTCAAACCGAGCTTACTACCCAATTCTTCATGCACTTTGCCAAAATCGAAGTGAATCGACTACCTCGATCCGACACTATCTTCTTGGGTACGCCATATAGGCACACAATTCGAGACATGTACAACAACTAACTTGCTCCTCGAATAAGTGGTTTTGACTGTATGAAGTGAGCTACTTTAGTCAATCGGTCTATGATTACCCAGATTGAATCATAACCCGATTGCGCCCTTGAAGTTCGGTTATGAAATCCATACCCATTTCTTCCCACTTCAACTGAATCGGCATGGTTGTAAGAGTCCTGCCGGCCTCGATGTTCACTTTGACTCGCTGATGTGTGTCGAGGCTTCAATGAATTCCGCGATTTCCTTTTCATACTAACCCACCAATATCTTTCCTCGATCCGTACATCTTGGTGCGACTGGTGGATTGAGTATGGGGTGTCATGAGCCTCCTTCGTAATCGTGGTTTTGATTTCGATTGTTTGGTACACAGATGCGTTCTCGAACCAAACCGCGCCATGCTCATCTTCATTAACTCGTGCTTTGCCTCTTCTCATATTCTTTTGATTTCTTGAATATCCTCGCCCATGTTCCGAGCTTCCTTAATTTGTTCAGCAAGCCGTGTTGTATCTCCAGGTGGCGAGTGCCCGTCCCATCGGGTTTAGACTTAGACGGCGACTCTCTCCCAAGTCGGGTCCGGTCTTCTTCCGATATCACCATGTTTGCATAAGATTTCTGCTAAGGCATCGGCTACCACATTCGCTTCCGGTGGTAATGTATACCGATGTCGTAGTCCTTTATCAACTCCAACCATCTTCGCCTCAAGTTGAGTTCGTCAGGTGAAGATATACTTCAAACTCTTATGGTCCGTATACTTCACAACGGTTACCAATAAGATAGTGGCGCCAGATTTTAAGGCATGCACTCATGCGCTAACTCTAAGTCATGAGTAGGATAATTGCACTCATGAGGCTTGAGTTGGCGGGATGCGAGGCTACCACTTTGCCTTCTTGCATCGTAACACGCCTAAGCCCAGCGAGAGGCGCCACAGAAGACCTCAAGCCTTTATGCACATCCAGAAGACAAGCACGGTGCCGAGACTAGTCTCTTCTAAGGGTTTGGAAACTCGCTCACAAGCCTTCGCTCATTCGAACTTCTTTTCCTTTTTCCGCAACTGGGTCATTGGCTTGGCTGTCTCGGAGAACCCTGCTATGAACCGACGGTAATAACTCGCAAGTCCAAGAAAACTCCTGACTTCTGTTACGGACTTTGGTGGCTTCCTCTCCATTATCGCTTTACCTTGAAGGATCTACAGCGATTCCTTCACTGCCACGATATGTCCGAGGAAGGCAACCTCCTTTAGCCGTAATTCACATTTGCTGAATTTGGCAAAGAGTTGATGCTCCTGCTTTTCCAACGTTGTTCGGAGATGCCGCTCATGCTCTTCTTCATTCTTGGAGTAGATGAGGATGTCGCCGATGAAGATTACTACAAACTTGTCCAAGTATTTCATAAATACACCGCTCATCATACTCATGAAGTAGGTCGTGCATTGGTCACCCAAATGACATGACCGTGAACTCATAATGTCCATATCTGGTGGAGAAGGCGGTTTTGGGAATGTCTTCTTCACGGATCTTCAGCTGATGGTATCCTGATCGCAGATCAATCTTGGAGAAGACACCGGCTCCTTTCAACTGATCGAGTAGGTCATCGATCCTGGGAAGGGGGTATTTATTCTTGATGGTGACGTCATTGAGTGCTCTGTAGTCCACACATAGCCTCAAACTCTCGTCCTTTTTCTTGACGAACAGGACAGATGCTCCCCACGGTGACAAACTGGGTCGGATGTACCCTTTGTCTTCTAATTTCTTGAGTTGATTCTTCAATTCTCCTAACTCGTTAGCAGGCATCCGATATGGTCTCTTGGAAATTGGGGCGGTGCCTGGGACTAGGTCAATCACAAACTCGATCTCCCTATCCGGTGGCATTCCTGGCAGCCTCCTGAAAACATCTGGGTATTCCCGCACTATCGGCACCTCTTCCAAGACTTGGAGATGGAAAAGGGCACATTCTTCTGCCTTCGGGATTTGAGGAGAGAAGACCACTTCTATACCCTGGTCATTGGTGAGGGTGATGGATCTGGTAGCACAGTCGATCTGACCTTGGTTCTTGGCTAACCAATTCATTCCGAGAATGACATCTAATCCTTGCGATTCCAAGACCAAAAGGTCGGCTAGCAATCGGGTTCCATCTATGAGCAGTTCTACTTTCGGGCACAAGGTCCCTGATCTCATTTCTGCTCCCGGGGAGTGAATTATCATGGGGTTACTAAGAGTTACCATGCCCAACCCATGCTTATCCACAAAAGTTTTTGATACAAAGGAATGTGATGCTCCAGAATCGAAAAGAACTGATGCGGGTACTGAATTGACAAGGAACATACCCAGCACGACATCCGGTGCAGCCTGGGCTTCTTCTGCTATCACGTGGTTCACTGGCCCCTTGATGAAGGTCTGCGGCTTCTGCTGGCCCTGGTTCTGACTTCCAGAGGCTCCTAAAGTTGCTGCCGCTTGAGTCTTCTTGGGGCACACCTTGGCAAAGTGCCCTGGTTCCTTGCGAGAGTAGCGTGTTAGTCCGCCGGCTGGCGGATCGCTTCTTCGCACTGCCACCGCTTGCGGGTGCGTTGCTTTGGAATCGCCGCGGTTGGCTCAAACGGCGGCGGTGGTGGAAGACTTGAACCTACCTGACTGGTTCTTGAAGTTGCTGCCCTGGGGTCTGAACTTGTTTGAGTGCAGAGGAGTACTGCGATTCTTGAAAGAACCTCCAGAGTTGTTCCTCTGGTCCGCCATCCTTTTCTTCCGAGTCTCCATTTCCATGTGTTTGCCCTCCTGGCGGATGGCCTTACTGACTAGCTGGTGGAAGTCAGTATAGTCACCTGATATCAGCTGTACTGATATGTTGTCATTCAGGCCCTCCATGAACCTTTCTTGCTTGGCTTCATCGGAAGCCACATCTTCCGGCGCATAGCGGGCCAGCTGGTTGAACTTTTGTACGTACTCATTGACAGTACGACTTCCTTGGCGCAGAGACCTGAACTCCTTCTTCTTCAAGGCCATGGTGCCGGTGGAGATATGAGCTTTGCGAAAGCTTTGCTCGAACTCATTCCAAGTCACCATTTGCGGGTTGGCGTGCGAAGCGGTGAAAGTATCCCACCATTGAGATGCGGGCCCGTTCAGTTGATGGGAGGCGAACAGACTCGCCCCGATCGCTGCAATCGCAAGATGTCCAGCTTCTCTGCCAATCGACTGAGCTACCGCCGGCGCCCATTGGTTCAAGATCGCCGCGAAGGTGGGTGGCTTGATCCTCAGGAACTCAGAAAGACGATTTGGAGGTACTTGGGCAGGTTGATGATGAGCCTGAGGGTTGTTGATCGTCTGAGCTAACAGTTGGATCAACTGGTTTTGATTGGCCATCAATTGTGCCTAATCTGGTCCCGCCACGGGGGTGGTGGAATCGAGCCGACCGCTTCCTTGTGCTCCGGGTTAGCGTTGTCCATGCCGGAGTTCCTTCGTGTTCACCATCTATTGAGGCTTTCAGATTTAGAGAGAAAACTAAAAGAAAGGTTCTAGTAACAATCCCACCAAATAACACACAAGAGCAAGGAAAACACGAATAAGAGCCAAACAAAACTTTTTATTTTATTATAATAGTCTCGTGGATCACATAAAGGACTACAACTCACGGATAGCATTCTAAGACTCGGGTTGTTCACACACTAGCGCTGCTCAAGCCTCCTCGGAAAAGGCCCGAATCGCTGGAACTCGCATCTTCAAAGACGGAGCTCGCAAGTTCTTCTTGGCGGCGCGAGCTTCGCAGGCGGTGTGCGCTCGCCCGTGGTGGTCGGTACATGTGATCCATGGACTTGGTGAACTCCACCACCGTATGAGGCGGGTTGCTCTCATACTGTGTAGACGAAGTCGCCGCAGCCCACGAGTAGTCTTCATGGGGAAGTAGCGAAATTGGTGCGCAGCAAGTCTCGAGCGAGATGTTCCGCACCGGCGAATGGCCTCTCGCTGCATCCGCAGACTGCCAAGAAGGTGGCTCGAGGTAGGGTGCGTCGAACACGTAGATGGCTCCGCTTGTTCAAATCTCTGAAGATCTTCACTTCTACCTCCAATGCTCGCCTCCATACATGCCAACATACTCCTAGGTAGAGGGTACGGCGGAAGTTGAGCTCTTGCATGAGGTTATACAGTCATCGCGAAGAGTCCAAGGGTTCCATGGGAGACGTGGGTGGGTTGCTCCATCTAAAATTTTGGAGGAGGAGAGGAGTTAGTAAACAGTTTTGGTAAAGAGATTGAGAAAAGGAAGAGATGTTATTAAAAGGCATTTCTTATGAAAATATATTCTTAAGGTTGGTCTCTAGCTTAGGTCAAGTCTTAGGGCCATTGTTGCTCTGATACCATTTCTGTCGGGACCCGAACAACAACTCCGAGCCCTCCGTAAATCGCACTATCCTGTGAAAGCTAGTGCACACAGTTTAATAAAGAATGTATATCATGCAAAAATAACCACGAGATATTATTAAACGAAAATACAGCCTTAAGGCCAAGTCTAACAATAAGGGCACAAGGCCAACAAAATAAACAAAAACAGCGGAAGATAGTAAAGGTGGCAGCACAGCCCATCCAGCCTCCCACAGCGAATGATCGAAGACGCGCCCTACTCACCGAAGTAGTCCTCACCGCCGTAATCGCCGCCAAGTCCGCAACAGATTTAGCAAGGTGAGTACAGAAGTACTCCCAAGGTAAGCAAGTAAATGTTTACGCAAGTCACACCAGGAATTATAACAGAGTTGATGCATGCATAATGGATATCAAAGGAAGGCTTAATAGGCAATGCGGAAAGCAATACTTGAATTTAGATACAATAATGTAAATACGAAAAGTCGAGCTTTAATACAAGATGTGAAACATTATTTTAACAAGTATTATCGTTGGTGTAGGCTCCAACCCACACTAACCTATCCACGGAATCCACCCGACTCGTAACCAAGATCGCTATTTGTTTGCTCAAAACCAAGTTTATAAAATCCAAGTCTAATCAGGACAACTTTACTCAAGATGTCCATGACCGTGGACACGGCTATCTTGATAGGTTTTAACTCGCAGAGGTGTACAACTTTACCCACAAGACATTCCTCTCACTTGAGCCACGCGATAAACACACCGCCTTAGGTGTGCGGCGGGGAGTTCATGACAAGGTCGTTTCGATGATCCATAGCCAAAATAATCACGCCGCCACTAAGGTTTCACCACAACTCGAATCCACGAGTTGGAGCCCTCTCGTGCCATGTGAGACTTCCCACACCTACGCCGCTCCACATTCACCTATAGCGAGACTATGTTTGAGCTTCACAAATTACTTAGCCAGTCCGTCCCATACCGGACTTGTGGTAGTACGGTGACTTCAGAAATGAATCACAAAATGGTCCTTATGTTGGTTTAGGCCCAACCACATTCCCCGCATACGACAATCAACCAGTGTCACCAAACACGAGGCATGCCGGTACCCACCACCTAACCATTAGCCTAAGTCCAAAACATAAGTTTCTATTTTCATTTTTAAACAATTTTCATGATCCATCCTTGACTCACCGAAGTCAAGAACTCAATTTTTAAATCGTCATTTCCTGTGAAAGACATTAATCCCACCTAAAATTATACTAAGCCAGGCTAAGCATTCTATAAAATTTCTAGTCAATACTATGGTACTCACTAGTTTTCAGCTAGGGTGACAAGGTACAGGAATTCGAGATTCAAATTGGGCTACAATCAAAGAATTATGGGTATAACTAAATTTAAAACAAATTTGAATTAAATTTGAGTAAAGATACGCTTACATATACAGTAAAATAATATAAATAAATTCAAATATTAGGTTCAACATGGTCAATGGTGTAACTTGCCTTGATCGAAGTCTTGCTGCGATTCGTCGAATTCAAACTCTCCTAATCACAATATCTAACGAAAGAGTCAATTCAAAGCAAATTCAAAACAAAATTCAAATGAAATCCAAATAACTTCCAAAAATTATAAAATAAACTGGGAGACAGAATTTTGAATTTTGGATGTGGGTCAACAATTCTTAAAAAGGAATTGAGGCTTTTAAAAGAAATTGGAAGTTTTAATTTAAATTTAAACCTTGGAATTACAAAATATATTCAAACAAAATTTAAATAAATTTCAAAATTTCAAAATTATTGCAGAAATGGATAGATCATGATTTTAGAAAAATTTAGAAATTTGAATGGGTCAATTTGGAGTTAAAATGCAAAAGTTATAGCCTTCCAAAGTTTAAATTCAAAATAAAAGAAAAAGGGTATTTTTTGGATTTATTTTAAACCGAAAAGGATTTATGACGTCAGCCCGGGTGTCATGGACCGAGTCCATGTATCCGAGGGAAGGGGGAGGTGGCAGGCGGGCGCGCGGGGAACGGGGTGGCGCTGACGTGGCGCCACGGGTCGCCGCGTGGTCGCTGCGTGGCGCCACGCCACGCTTTATGCCGACGCATGGCACGCGCCGCGAGGTGGCGTAGGAGCGTATGCGGGTGGCGCTGGCGTGGCGCCGACTGGCCGCCACCTGCTGCCACGCAGCTGCCGTGTCGCCCGACGGCCGACGTGGCCCGACCGGCGCGCGGCGGCGCGGGGTCGATGGTCGCCGAGTTCGCGGAACGGCGCGCGCCGCCGAGGGTATCAAAATGACGAGAGGACGCGGGAGTGCATCGGTACCTTGCGCGAGACCGAGGATGACCGAGAGGAAAATCGCGGAGAGGGGCGGCGGC
>JAYEVJ010000179.1:0-200911 GCA_036346265.1 Melocanna baccifera | reverse complement strand
AATACGAGAAAAAACAAAACTAAAAAATTCGAAAAAACCAAAAAAAAATTGAATGAGGACAAAACATGAACAGTGTTTGGAAAATGCTGCACAGTATATTCATCGCCGATCGCGGCGATTCAACGCTGGACTGAGCGGGGCGGCGGTAAGCTGACTATGTACGGTATCTAGATTGTGAGACTTCCTAGCATTACCACTATGGGACTGTTTCGACGCTATTGAAAGTAAGACATGCATAACAAAGACTACTAGTCGATGCAATTAATAATGGTGATAATAATCACCGGGTCCTTTTGATATCACTTGGGTATATATGACGTCACGGCCACATCACTCGTGTATCGCACTACTGTACTGTATGTACTGTACTGACCAATTAAACGTATTGTACTACTAGTCGATCGAATTCGAATTTCATTTCGGTACCGTATCGTTAAAACGTTTTGTTAGCTCCGCTTATCATTGTCATCGGGAGCATCCGTTTCGTGTCAGCAAGGGTCCCTCCGCCCGTGTCTATACTGGTAGTCTGGTACATTAGTAATCCATGAGCAGCAGTGAATTAGTAAGAAAGACTATTGTTGCCCTCGCAAAATTTCCCTCCGCCCGTGTGAATGCAAGGTTGACAACTAGTAAATTATAATCCCTTTCAATCTTGTACAGTGTCACACTCTCACGTCCGCATCGCTCGCCGTCATCGTGGAAAAGCTAGCTAGCTTCTTAGCTTGTGGTAACGATTGATTGCACTATACGTGGACTTGTGAATTTCCAGTGAGGACTTGGAATTGGAGCTAGCATGCCATGCGTACGATTCCAAGTAGCTAGGTTCCATGGAATTGGAGCTCCATCCACACGTCACGGACCCCAATATATCTGCATGGCAAAATTAGCTAGCTGATCGAATCCGTGGTTGTTTCCGCTTGTCAACTAGTTTCAGTGGTAATATCTAGCAGAGAATATAACTCTCTCTTTTTTACATTAGTATAGATATTAAAAAAAACTCCATTTTGACTTGGCATATACTTTAATAAGAGTTGTTTCTATGGTTTAGGACCATAGGGGGGCTTAGCTCAGGTGGAGGCGGCAAGCACTGCGGACGCACATGAAGAGCGCGGGGGGGACACGGCGTGGCGGAGCCTGCGTAGGGCATGCACGACGCGGATGGCGCGTGCGCCAGGCGCGCAGCAGGGTGCTAGGCTGAAGGGGGTAGCTGGGTCGGGGAGAGGCTGGGGTGGGCCTGGCCAGGCCCAGAATGATTTTTAAATTATATTTTGAAAATTTTGAAAATCAGACGAAATTTGATAAGCACATTTGAAAATTTAGCTCAAAACCGCCCTTTAAAATTTTTATTTCAGAAAATTTTGAAAACCACAAAATGGGTTGTTACAAAATGCCAATTCCAATTTCAGTACTAAATTACAACTGTCGTAATAGTAGTACAGTAATGATGTTCGTAAATTCCATATAAAATTAAGACACAAACATGCAACGGCGAATTTGTCGAGCCTACTGTGTTGTTGATAGCAGCTATAGTATTGGATCCGAATATGAACCATAAAAGAAAACACCTATTAAATCGATCATAGAAACACCCGTTACAGTACCTATCATCTAAAGAGGAATTCTTCTATTAGTATTCCCCTACTTTCCTTCATATTTTTTCAACTGGTCGTACTGTAAAAACAATCATGGATCTTTCCAAATTAGATAAGAGAATTCTTATTGATGGCATGTGCAAATCTTCCCGGTGTCTCCTCCTTTTATATATATCTTTTACGTTTGCCAGCTCAGTGTTGAACTCTGCCGCGAATTCCTTCGTATCCGATCCAACTTTCCATCAATAACCGATTGTCTTTCCTTACCTGCATTTGCCATTTATATCATCCAAATCTGCTGCCTTCATCGTCGGAATACCTCTCTTCCAAATAACCAGTAATCTTTCCGGGCTCATTTTAATTATCAAAACCGTCCAAATTACACCCTTAATTATCAAAACGGTGAAGAAAATCCTTTGCTCAATACCACCCTGCAGGTTTCTCGTTGATGTGGCACCTATAACCCTGGTTTCATGTTGATGTTGAGTCTGGGTCAGCAGAGTTATTAATTAATTCCAAGTCAGCAGAGTTATTAATTAATTCCAAGTCTGCAGAGTTATTAATTAACTGCTTAGTCACTCTGAGAATTATAATCTTTCAGGGAGCTCTCCACAAAAGTTTTGTCAAGTTCAGTCTTCCACCATCGCGAGGCCGCTGCCCCCTTAAGCGAGCCTACCTTCTCCCCGGCTGACCGCCACCACGGGCCAAGCCTGAAATCAGCGGTGAGCCACTGCATCACTGCCACCATCACCATTATAACATTCCAAAATTTTCTCTTTTAAAAATTACGATTTTCATTAATTTCAAAACTTTTATTGCATTTTGGGAGCTCCAAAACTTTCGATTGAAATTTCGGAAATTAAAACAAATATGCCCTGTTCGAGAACCAAACTTTGACAACCTCCGAGTAATTTGGTTCAACACAAAATTATTGAGTTGGCAGTTACTAGCAAATTTTCAAACTTCAAATCCAAATTAATTTTGGTAAGTAAATTAAACACAAAACCCTATTTTCAAAACCACCCGTGCCTGGGCCAAACCCATCAGCGCCGGCCTATCTCGGCCCAGCCCAAAATCCAGCCCAGCATCACTCCACCCGTCATTGACCAGTGGGTCCGTCCCCACAAGGCAGCATCTTCTTCCCCAAGCCCTTCTCTCTCCCGAGCGTGCTCTCTCTCCGCAACTCTCCCTCTTCTCCCCACAGACCGGAAAGGAATTTGAATGCGTCGCCTCACCTCCATTTCCGGCCGCTAAAATTTTTCGGTTCGAGTGAGCTCCTGCCTCACTTTCTTCATTCTTTGGGGCTGCCTCGACGTTACATATCTAATGCTCCCACCAGGGAAAAACTTACGGGTTGAAAAATTTTCATCATGCAGCGAAACAGACGAAATGAATGAAATTTTCAAACATCACTTGAATTTTAACAAAATTTAACCAAATGTAGACAAATTTCGAACGAAGACAAACAAAACTGAAAGAAACGCGCACCTCGAGGCAGCATCGGCACGATCATCAGCTCGTAGCATCGGCACGATCATCAGCTCGGAGACAAAACCGCCTGCAAACCACCGTTGTGGTGTGATTTGCATCGGTATTTATAGATGATAGTGCTGCTTATACGGTTTTATAATTAAGGGTGTATATTAGATTTTCGTGATAGTTAAGGTAAAATGGATTTAGGTAAAATATTTACACAAAGGATCAAGGATTACGGTAGAAAGTATATGGACCAAGAACTTCTAGTAGAAATATGTCCCGGTGATCTCCTGTCGCCGAAGCACCGCCTCCCTCATTACCCTCGTGGTGCGGTAGCGGCGGGGTTTCCGGCGAGCGGCCATCGGGAGCACGGGGAGGGAAGCTGCCGAGAATCATCTATCGAGTGATCATGCACTCCCTAGCATAAGCTTCTTCTTTATCTTTCTTTCTTTCTTTCTTTTTTTGTCTCTCGGTTAGTGATAATCTCAGCTATAAAAGGACGCAACAAGAAGAGTCGTACTAGCTGGTTCTTGCACTACTGCATGTACACGACTTGCATTCATAGCTAAGTAGTATTGCTAGCCGTGTTACGCAGGTCATGGCTCAATTCGTTCAAGCATTATCCAACACAGTATTCCCACAAGCATCGCTCTATCTCTTGCTCTTCCCTCTCCTCATCTTGCTACTACACTACTTCATGGCAACAAGCGAAGATCAGCAAGCAAGCTCCCGCCGCCTCCGGACTTCCGATCATAGGGCACATGCACCTTATCGGCTCCAACCTCATGTCTCCTCGCCAACCTCGCCAAGAAGTATGGTCCCGACGGCCTCATGATCCTCCACCTCGCCAGTACGCAACCTCGCTGCTCATCCCGCACGCCGCCGAGGCCATCTCTGCGCCGACGACCACGCTTCGCCACACGCCACCGCCCACGGTCGCGACATCCTCCTGAACGGGTCGCCGACGTCGCTTCTCCCCTACGGCGCAGCACCGGCGGCAGGTCGAAGCTCGCCACCACGCACTGGCGAGCACCAAGAAGGTGCACTCGCCCGCTGCGTTCGTGAGGAGGAAGTGAGCCCGTGATCGCCAGATCCAGAGGCGGCCGCCACGCATGTCGTCATCGACATGACCGAGCTGCTCAACTCGTTCACGAATGACATTGTGTGTTGCGCCGTGTCGTGGAAGTTCTTCCGGAGGAAGGCCGAACAAGTTGCGGAGCTCATCGATGGGATCGTGGCTCTCTTTGGGGTTTCAACCTAGAAGACTACTTCCCAAGCTTAGCAAAGATAGATCTGCTCGCAAGAGTGGTGTGCAACAAGGCCAAGAAGTTGAAGAAGAGATGGGACGAGTTACTCGACGAGATCATAGATGACCATGCAAGCAAATCATCACTAGGTGATCACGCCAAGCATGATCGTGGACAACACCACCACGAGAGAGACTTCGTAGATATTCGCTCTCTCTTCAACAGAGTACAATCTCACTAGAGAGCATGTCAAGGTCATCTTGATGGTAACTTCAATCCCCAAAGATGCTAGCTAGTGATGTGTGTTTGATTTTTTTACAAAATCATTACGAACATCGATCCCTAATAGAGATTATCTCGAATATTCCAACTCACGCGCCAAGAGGCATATATATATATATATATATATATATATATATATATATATATATATATATATATATATATATATATATATATATATATATATATATATATATATATAGCAGACTAGAATATCTCACAAGAGGTGATCTCCATTTACAACCACCTAGCTAGTACTCTCTCGCCAATACATATCGCACAAATATATATTGCATGCATGCTTAATATATATAGTACTCTTTCCATATGTATTTAATATCTGGTTTGTGCCGACGCTTTCAATCCATGCAGACATGTTTGCAGCAGTACGCACACATCATACGTAGTCCTGGAATTCACTATGGCCGAGCTCATGCGAAAGCCACACCTCATGACCAAGCTACAAGCTGAGGTTCGGAAGCACACACCTGAAGCCCATCAAATGGTCATGGAGGACAACCTGAATAGCATGGCCTACCTAAAAGCTGTCATAAAGGAGACGCTCCGGCTACACCCACCAATACCACTCCTCCTCCCACACCTCTCCATGACTGAATGTACTGTCGACGGTTACACAATACCAACCGAAACACGTGTCATCGTTAATGCATGGGCTCTTGGTAGAGATACCATGTCTTGGGAGAAGGCAGATGAGTTCATGCCAGAGAGATTCTTGGACACTGCAATGGTCGACTTCAAGGGGAGGGATTTCCAATTTGTGCCATTTGGAGCTGGGCGAAGGATCTGTCCTGGGATAAATTTTGGGATGGCCTCTGTTGAGATCATGCTTGCGAACCTTGTTTGCTGCTTTGACTGGGAGCTCCCGAATGGGCTGGACAAAGAGGACATTGATATGACAGACGTGTTTGGAGTGACGATGCGTCGAAAGGAGAAACTCTTTCTTGTCCCAAGATCACATGATGTCAGCCATGCATAATACAACACATGACTGGGGCTATTTGTATTGTTTGTATATATTAATCATAAATTCCTTGTAATTGTATGCCTAGATGCTATAGTATATAAGTTTATGTTCGAAAATAAAAAGTATATGGAACTCAATATGTACGTTTTGATTATCTTCCTCCTTTTATTATGATTAATATGTAAGAATCCCTGGCCTCTAAATTAAGCAAATGTGTTCATACAATTAAACCTGTTTGAATTATATAAGATGTATTGGCTACAACCTATTAGTGGCGCGTGGAAGCAAGGTACAATAAAAAAATTTCAAGACTGTGGCGCGAGTGCTGCCTTTCGTTATAGAATGAAAGAAAGGTTGTTCAACTCTACTTAGGTAAAAAGGCCCAGGCGAGCAACAGCCAATTACAAACCAGACCTAAGCCTCAAATCAGTGCTAAATAACATGGGCAAGCTAACTAATTAGCAAGGACTGAAGTAAAAGATCTCCCTGCACTGAAACTTCCTGTTGAAAGACTTGATGCGTTTAAACCGTGAATCTCGAAAAGTCCTACAAAGTATAAATTTTCTAGAATTAACATTATTACAAAAAGTAGAAGTCAGAAGTAAAAGTTAACTTTAAGCTGAAGTGAACACAACCAAAAACCCATCTTCCAGAAGCCTCCGCTAGAGCATATATGACTTGGATCAAGATTCATTCTCCAATGCTCATCAGGCGGCTTACGTGTTGATTTTTTGTTATTTTTGGATCTGTTCATTTTTCGACTTCGACATCCCTGTGACCCTGTGTGCCCTTATAAACACCCTCTATAGCCACACAATGAATAGTTGATGCATCATTGTAAATAGTACAGTGCTAGAAACATTACCACATAGTTGATCATCAACTTTGTGCATCTATGACATCTTTTGGTTTGATTTTTCGTCCCTTGTATTTTTTTATTATTTTCTTTATTTTGCTGTGTGTTTTACACAGAGAGATATAAAGGACGAAAGACTTTGACTCGGAGAACTTGTGGAAAGACTTTGACTCGGAGAACTTGTGGACATGCATGATTGATTGGGATGTGCAATTAATTCCGGGTTTAACTAATGCGTAGTTTCCAAAGCAACGATCAGAGATAGATGGTACATATGTGCACCACAAGTTCACCAACTAGTCAAAGGTCTTGCATGTTAAAGATAGCAGTCACTGGAACCATAGAAACCATAGCAACAGTACGACATACTGTAGTGCTATCAAATGCTGCCCTGAGCAACACGTATGCACGGCTGAAGTCAATCTACAATGACACGTCCAGGAAACGTCGATCTAAGGGGACAAAAACATCGACGTATGCCAAATCAACTAAGCTTGTCCTGATCGATGCCAGTAGAAGACGAAGAGATTACAGGGCACATCAAACATCAAACAGTGACCAAAAATGCAGACAAGAAAACCGAGCAAACAAAAGAACATGTCCCAAACAGATTACACAGATTCAAGAAATTAAGGGTAATCAATCATGTACTAGGCAGGACAAAGCGAAAATACATAATAGTAAGGGCATCAACTGGACCTAATAGTTAACTAAGTTGGATAATCGGTGGATAATGTAAAAAAGCTCACGAAAATACATAATAGTAAGGGCATCAACTGGACGTAATAGTTAACTACGTTGGATAAAGCTTGAGATTATTGGTAGTGTGTTCGATCATGCATGCTTCATTTCAGCTTGAGATTGTTGGCAAGCCAACTAATTAGCAAGGACTGAAGTAAAAGATCTCCCTACGCCGAAACTTCCTGCTGAATCCTGCTGAGATTTGATGTGTTTGAACTGGTGAATCTTGGAAGGTCCTACAGTATAAATTTTCTAAAATTAACACTACTACAGAAAGGGACATCACAGAAGGTTCGAAATTGTCATCACAAACGGTTTCTGAACCGTCTGAATTTAAGGGTCAGTGATAATCGGAGGTTATCACAGATAATTTGTGAACCGTCTGATAAGTACAACACAAATGATTTGTAATTAGAATAGTTTATGAAGAATACTATCACAGACGGCTTGAATTAAAAATCATCTGTGATACTCACACATCACAAACGGTTCTAGCTACCAACCGTCTGTGATGAGTGAGTATCGCAAACGGTTGGTATATAGAACCGTCTGTGATACTTTTCCATCACATACGATTGGTAGATAGAACAGTTTCATCACAGATGTTTGGCAGATAGAATTGCCTGTAATATGTGAGCATCACAAACGGTTTTTAGTTCGAACCGTCTATGATAGTCCTTCACAGATGATTTATACCATAAAACCGTCTGTGATAGTTTATTTTATATCTTTTTTTCTGTTTTTTGGTTAGCCTCAGAAACTATAAGAAGCAGAGATCCTATAAACTATCACTTGGATGCAGGCTAAATGGATGCAGGTGGGGCCATCCCCACAACACATACAAAAAAGGATTTGTACAAATTTAGGAGAACAAACCGGATTATGTGCTGTAACCATATTCCAGGATTGTTGGGATTGTCGAGCTGGTATGGATTACCATGCAGGAAATCTGGCACCACGACGAAGTAACCAGACAAATCAAGAAACTTTGTCGGCTATCTTCCTACATGATATAAATATTTAGCATTAGTGTCAATTCATAACTGAAGGTTAGTGCTAGCAGTATACTATCTTCCTTCATTACATAAATATTTAGCATTAGTGTCAATTCATGACTGAAGATTAGCCCTAGCAATAAATAAATGCGCTTCAAATAGAGCATAAAAGCACAGCTTAATTTCAGTACCAATCTGATTTTGCAACATAGCACATAACAAACTTAGCATCATATGACATCCAAAATTCTACCTAGTCATCCCTTTACCATACATCTGGAAGAGATGCACATTTCATTTTTTTTTATGAGAAACACATTCCAATTTAAGTTGAACAAATAGGCAGATATGTAGAAAACGACAAATGGAAGAGCCACTGTTCTTGTAATTCCAGTGGCCTTACTGAGAATTATCTCATACTACTTGGTGGTCAAGATCCATTGGCCCAAATTCTAAACCCTAAGCAGAGCCAAGCAATTAGCAGCAGATAGTCTGCAGCATACACATATCTCAGACTTGGAAAGTGGGAAGGGCATGTTATGGTACTACTGTAGGATCGACTCACACTAAGATAGATAATTAGAGGGGGGTGAATGGTTGCGAAACTAAAAATAAATTTTAAGATTCCCCCTTAAATATAAAACCAAAAGAAAGCAAAATAACCCACACGAAAGAGTATATATTCTGATGACAAGAGAGTAACCAATAAATTTAGCACATAAATATTTTGATGCACCGACAGAAGACAGAGTAACAAGCACAAGACGAGAACAAGAAATAATAATAATATCTCTTTCCGGTATTGTAGTAGTATCAGAGCAACTATTTATGCAATCTGTAGCAATAGTGCAAATCAGAGCGAAAGTGTGAACAGTAAGGCTTGCTTGGGAAAAAGATTCACGTCTCGTGACTTGGGTCAAGGAATAAAATACTAGATGCTATCTCTCCTTAGTAATTGCACTTGAATCATCACATGCAAGACAAAAGCTTCACAGATCACCCAGGAAGAAAAATTAATATCCAAGTGCATAGCTCGATCACAACTTACCTCAATCAAATCATGTAGCAGTCCTCATGCATAGAAGTTACAGCACTGGCCCTTCAAAAAATCGCTGCAAGTTGACGTCCTTGCATATGCACACTGACACCACCTGCCTCGCCTGGCTTCTTTTTCTCTCGTCGATCCAGACGCTCAAATATCGCGCCGCTCGCTTTTCTTCTGCGCAAGCCGAACCGCCCGCGATGTTGCTTCCCAGCAGAGATGCCTGCCGCGCCTTTTTCTTCTGTAATCGCCGCCTGCTGCTTCTTCCGTCCAGCACGCCGATCGCTTTTTCCTTGCCACAAAAACCTGCCGTGAGGAAAGATCGCGCGACGAGCTTGATCTATTTTTAACTTCGGGTAACGCACGGCTCGCTTCAAACTCATGGCACAAAGACATGAATCTTTTCTTTCCAAAGCTCGGCCGAACAAAAGCTGTGCACCTTTTTCTATTAGATCAAAAAGACGTGCACCAAGCAGCCGACAGACTTCTACGCGCCGCCACTTTTAATCTCTATGGAAACACTCCGTTTCCTATTCCATAAGGACTCCACAACTCTAATATAACTTATCTTAAACCTTTTTGCCTCAACTAGACTTTTTAACCCACTACTTTTAAGGGACCCAAACCCTTTCTAACATTGGTTTTTTACTTCTTTTTATGCTTCTGATTTTTCCAACCTTCCACGTGTCGAAGCCTCCAGGACCGCATCTCCTGTATCTTCTCCACGCATCATCTCTATGCGCATTGTTCTCTAGCCTGAACATCCCGCATGACATCCTTGACCGATAGGATCTCGCCTCGCTGAACTTAGTCCCGAAACCTCGCCCACCGAACCTAGTTTCGCATCGTCATCGACCATATTCCACCTCAAGCAACACCTGCACATGAATAAACACACAACCGCGTCCGAGCACAAGTCCACGACTTGACTCAAGTCAATCCGCATAATACCTCACACGAACGTATCATGCAACATTATCCTAAATAATATCATAATCAATCATAACCAACGTTGTCAATTATTCATCATCTAGCTTAGACCTAGTCATATGGTCTAACAACTATCACCCTTGAGGCTTTAGATACAATTTTACAGAAAAAAATCAGTGTCTACAGTACACTAGTTCATTCCTTTGCACTTTACTAACATGTTTTTCATCGCCCACTACTGATCCTACAAGTGAGAGTGGAAGTGGGAGATCGGAGAAGGTTGAATAAAGTTTTGTCACTAACACAAAATATCTGTACCGTAGCAAGCAGGAAAACTAGTCCCAAAGGCAGGCCTATCATCCTTATCTGCAGAGATATTGGCACAACATATACAAACTCGTATAAATTAGCGTCGGCATGGAAGGAAAGGACACATTTTGTCAAAGTTCTTGATGACAATAGTTTGTGTCCAAATTCTTGATGGCCACGACCACCACACCGCAGAGAGACAAGTGCGCCCTGACTTTGGGTGGAAAAAAGGCTCGTAAATCATCGTGGTATTGGTCGGCAATTGTTGAAACGCCGGCAGGTGAACTCACCGGGGACACTACTTTGTTGCTGGGCTCTGCTTGTTGTCAGATTACTGCACACAACGTGAAACCTGAACAGAACTCAGTACGGCTATTTAATGGGCATGTTGCTGCATGCATGTCGGCAGTACTATTCCACCTTCCCTTATGAGATTAAACCAAACCAGAACAGAAAACAGAGCAAACAAAACATCATCTCCCAAACAGATTACACAGATACAAGAAATTAAGGGTAACCAATCACGTGCTGGGCAGCACAGAACGAAAATACATAATAGTAAGGGCATCAACTGGACCTCATAGACACGTGATTTTCTGTCCATTAAATGTAACAGGATCACGGTACCTGTTAAAGCTTTAAAGTAAACCCAGAAGGCCACTTCCATAAACAGAAAGTATTCCATATCACATAACTATTTACAACCCGCACATTATGTGGGTTTCCATCTCCACAGTAAGCTGTTTCCCTGTCATACATACAAGTAGCGTAAGGAATGGTACAGTGATGAGAACTAGATGCGTGCGCGTGACAGAAGCGAGAGGAGTAGCATATATGATGTACCCATGACCTCCTACCTTATTTCTAGGAGTAAATTTTGAATTTTATCATGTGAAAGACTTTTAATTTACGATTAGTACTAATTGACTATGAATGCAATAAAATATTGTGCATGTTTTAATTAGAGTAGCGCTAATTAAATATGATTAGTACTAAATAAAATGCTATTAATCTAGTACTAATTAATTATGATTACTACTAATTAATTATGATTAGTGCTAATTAATATCTAACGGTTGCTGCACAGTGGCGCTGCAATGCTACCGCATAATGGCGGCTCAGTAGGACTGCAACTGCGTAGTGGCAGCTCGGCAGGATGCGTGAAAAGTTCGAATTTACATACTATACAGTAATATCTAAGGGGGAAAACAGGAGAGACCAAAATGCTAAATTACGAAGTGGCTATTGCAAGTCAAAATATTATAAGTAAGCGACATATGTGAACCCATGGCATTGGTAAGCGCCACCTAGTTGTCCTGTCTGGACTGCACAACAAGCCATGAGATCCTTGAAAATGTAATGTAATAAATAAAACCTAACCCTAGCAAGAGAAAACCTGACGAAAGGAAAGGTAGGGTGGTTCTTGGATGCGGCCGATGCGAAAGTTACGATGCGGGGAGCAATTGGTTGGTTCTCATCACCAGGATTGATTGTTGGAGGAGGGCCCGGGGTGTCAGGCCATCTCACACCGCCGGAGGAGCGTTGGGTTGGGGTTTGGGCGTGCGAAGCAGATCGGATCGGATCGAATCATCTGATGGTGGCGTGGGGGAGAAGGCGGCGATAGTCGAGAAGCATGGGATTTTCTTCGCGGATCGATTTCGACTCGGCCACCATTGGCCTTGGCGGTGTAGCTGTGTTGGATGGCCCCAAGGTATACTATAATCCATCAGCCAAAAAGAACTCAGCGAGGCTAGCACGAACGGAACAAGGAGCTCCATGGACACTAGATAGTACTAGCACTAGTGTTTCTTCCTCGACATGTGCTTGTGGATGCATGCTTAAATCATTATCAGCAATAACGGCGGGACATCAGATTCGGAGATGTGGTTGTGGATTGCTGGTAGCAAGGAATCAAACGGAAGGTTTACTGAATATACAGTGCAAACATACGACATGTAGGATATGATGACAATAGTAGTAGACTAGCCCGTTTCGCAAGCTGCAGCAGCACAACGACGGCACCAAGAGCTAACAAACAAACCACACCGCATGACTGCGTTCATGCTCGAGCCATGGTGGTGTGGTTAAGCACCAACCAAATGGTCTCCTTATTATCCACTCACCCGTAAGTCACTCTCACACACAGATGAGATGATATATCGTAGATGTGCCAGCCTTCCCCAAGCTTGCTAGCAGTTGCAAGGGTTGCACTTGCAGTTGGAGCCGCAGCTGCAGCCATGGCCAGTCTCGCCGGACTCGGCGGCCTTCTCAACCTGTTCCTTCTCCCCCACGCCACACATAAGCTCTTCTTGGGCGGCTTAGCTGGGCAGTTCGAGCTAGACGTTTCTTTCTTTTCTTGTTACACATAAGCTCCTTGTAACAGAGAGCAAGAAAGAAAGAAGAACAAAGCAAAGAAAGGAACTGAATTGATCGGCCTTATAAGTGGACGATTCTGATCAAGTGGATTGCAGAGATTGCAAACATATGATTCCTTAGCAAAAAAGATGATCAAGTGGATTGCAGAGATTGCAAACATATGATTCCTTAGCAAAAAAGATGGTGGTCTGCCAAAGAGGGCACATGTGCCTAAGCGGGCCTGCGGTGCAGCGGCCCGTAATCCTCCCACCGTTGGAAGCGGGCGGTATACGCTGCTCTGTGAAGCCAGCCTCACGCGGTCCCCGCCACTTCAGGCACTGCGACGCCCGGACCTACGCCCAAGCGCCAGCAGCCCACTACGCAACTTGGAACGGGCGGGCCGCGGAATGCAACCGCATGCCCAGGCACAACGCGCCACCGCCAGGCATCCGCACCACCTTAGCGCCCCCGCTCGGGTGACAAGCCATCGCTACCTGGCTCGGCGAGTGAGCGGCTGTGGAGCGAGTATTTGAGTTGGTCTGTTGCTCTTGGAATAGTCGGTGTGGTACTAAACAAGAGCGGATTTCTTGCTGTTGATTGTTCTATCGTAGCATCCAGGCCAGGGTTCTTGCTCTCTCTCTCTCTGCTGATTTTGTACACAGTTTAAAGAAGCAAAGCATTCTTAACATCAACTTCAGCATCGGACACTCAATGGTTACTTCCTTCCTCTTCTTTTCACAGATCTTCTTCCCCATCAGAAAGCTTTGCGATGATTGATGCCTCGAACAAGCCATCTTTGTGCTCGGCTGAACGCCTCACTTGCCACCAGCTGCCATAGCATCCTTGCTCCCTGTCGCAGCGCTAGCGTTGTCGTGTATGGGTTTCTTTTTCTTTACCGATAAAACCACTAAAAAGACAGAATGACGAAAGTAAATGTTAAATGCTTTCCAATGACGAGGGCAACCTGAACCAAGGGAATGCTGCAAGTTACATGGTGAACCCAGTAAACAGTACCTGTTGAAGCTGCAAAGTAAACCCAGTAAACAGGAAAGGGTTCCGTATATATCACAAAACTATTTACAACCCGCACATCCTGTGGGGGTTCCATCTCCACCATCAACTGTTTCCCTGTCATACGCACAACTAGCGTAAGGAACCATATGGTGATCATAGCTAGATGCACAACATCCTACCTAAGAGTAGCCAGCCAGCAGACGGTACACATATGGCGATTCACCCACATCCTACCTACCCAAGCCCATCCACACAAGCATCCAGACCGGATTGGAACTTGGCCCCCATGCCACAGTGGTTTTGAATTCCCATTCCAACTTTCATGGATTAACCGTACGGCATAAGAATATCATGATGCCTGGCTCTGCTGGGTATCAGCGTGACACCTGCGAAGGAATATATATATGGGGTATATCTAGTGCAAAAGGGTATTTCAGTGTAAAGGTGCAAATGAAGATGTGGACCATCCGATCTAGATTGTGTGGCTCGGATCAAGGAAGGTAGAAGCCCCACCTCATAAAACATAATCTATGCAGGGGGTTTTCTATAAAAATGTTTAAGTGGGATGAGTTCCCACCCACCTCCACCTTTCTTGATCCGAGCCACACAATTTAGATCGGATGGTCCACATCTTCATTTGCACCTTTGCACCGAATACCTTTTGCACTAGATATGCCTCCATATATATATATATATATATATATATATATATATATATATATATATATATATATATATATATATATATATATATATATATATATGTGTGTGTGTGTGTGTGTGTGTGTGTGTGTGTGTGTGTGTGTGTGTGTGTGTGTGTGGAAAAATACTTTTACACCGGGTGTAATTACACCCATCTTCAATATACCACCTAAACAAACTTGAAATACTCTTTTATCATTTTAGCTATACTTATATATTAAATATAAGATACTCCAATGTGAACCACATGAAAAAATTGCAAGGAAGTCCATAGTTTTTAGTGTATTTTATAAATACATTCATATACGATATAAAAAGGAGTATGTCTAAAAATATACATATCATCTCTGAAAAATTATTCATACCACCTAGATGATCTCAAATACTGTATATTATACGTACATACTCTCTACGTTGTGAGATACGACATAGGTGTAATTACACCCGGTGTAGAAAGAGACTTCCATATATATATATTATATATATATATGAAAATATCTTTATACTGGTGTAATTACATCCACCTCTAATATACCACCTAAACGAACTTAAAATATTCCTTTATATTGTAGAATGTATTATATATATATATATATATATATATATATATAAAAGAAAAATACTTTTTACACCAGCAGAGCCAGGCATCATGATATTCTTATGCTGTACGGTTAATCCTTGAGACAATGAACCACAATCGCACCAACCTTCTCAAGACAAATCTATGAACGCGGCAGGTGTAAATATCTCATCAAGCATCTCTCTTGCCCTACTCGTCACGAAAGACTTTTTGAAGTCTTAACGGCAGGCTGGTGTTCCCATTGTACCTCGCCTCCTTCCCTGTTATGAGCTCCAAAAGCACAACTCCGAAGCTCTAAACATCGCTCTTCTCCGTGAGAAGCCCGTCTGCATGTACACAGGATCCATGTAACCTCTGTCTCCTATAACGAACCCGGCATACTTCTTGTCCGTCGATGATAGGAGCTTGGACAGCCCAAAGTCTGAGACCTTTGGTTGGAAGTTGTCATCGAGGAGAATATTGCCAGATTTGAGAATATTGCCGGATTTGACGTCCCCATGGAGGATCTTGCAGCCAGAATGCTCGGAATGCATGTATGCGAGAGCTTCTGCAGAGCCAATGGCGATATCCAGGCGCGCTGACAGCGATAGAGTACCACGCCTCGCGGTTCCACAAGCGTGAAGTGCATCGTAGAGGCTTCCGTTGGGGACGAACTCAAAGACCAGCATGGGGACTTCTGTATCCAAGCAACACCCCAGGAGACGGACCGATTCGGTGGTGATCCGAGATCGGATTCGATCTCTCCACGAAACATTCTTTGCCGCGTGCCTCCTCGTCGACCTTGATGGAGCGCTTAAGTTTGCATGCATCCTTAAAAGATCTCACCGAAATGAGAAAACATTTGTGTTTTTAATACGTAACCCCTTCAATGTCGCGCTTCTCATGTAGCCAAAAAGTCATGAATTGTTTGGGTGAATTGGTGCAAGGAAGGAATAAACAGTTGAGTTTGTTATACCCATGGGCCAAGAACTAACCTAAACGGGCACAAAAACAGAATAAGATGTGGTGCCAAATACAGAGCGCCCCTGCAGTTGGTAACAAAACAAAACCCGGCGATCGTATTAGCTGAACAAATCGAGCAGTAATTAAGTTTCTTCGCGACACGCCGACACCATCACAAGGGCAAAACAGTGAACACTTGGTGCGCAGCCGCAGATGCCGCTCACCAGTCACCATACGATCCGAGATTATGTACACAAGAGTTGGAGGAGGGATGAATACTTGAGGCGACGAGGAGCGGAGCGCGCGCGAAGCGGCCAGCCACGCTACTGAGCGGCGCGGCGAGGCACTTGAGGGGCAAACATGGACGATTCCATCATCTCCTCCCGGATCGCCGCACCTACGGCAGCGTCGGTGCAGACTGGACGAGCTCTGTGGCGTCGCGACCGCAAGGACTACGGTGGCTGCTCCGCCATGAGAGAGAGAGAGCTTTGAGGTGGCTTCTAGCTGCTGGTAAATCATGATCCCTACAGCTAGCTATACTGTCACCTTAGAACATTCTAGCCGACGTGTGCATATATATGTTGCAATTCAGGAATTTTGCAGAAACCTCTCACGGGAATTTTATGGCAGTAGTATTACTTCTGTGTAAATCTTATAAATCTCTCTCGATACAAATGGGGCCACATGCTATAGTGGACATATTTGAGGAAATAAAAGTCTAGCAAACTATCTCCAACATAAAGTGGCATTATATGCCTGATACTACAAGCAGATTGATAAATCTCACCGCGAAGGAAATTAAATAGTACATTACAAGCATAACTAATACAATCTAACTCGACGTTAATAAGGATAGATCGCTATAGAAGAAAGCCATAGCTTATAATGAAGTACTCGGATGGCAAATCGATGATACTAACTGACCATGCTTTGCATCGTTAATTTCATCTACGCGCTTCGCCACAATTTCAGCCTCGCGGGCTCTTAATTTCGCCGCTAAGTTCTTCCACCACCTGTGTCATGGTCGGTCTCTCATCCTCTTCTCCTTTGAGACACCGGACAGCGATGCCACCGATCCCGTCAAGGCACTCCATGTAATGAGGCAGTGCATTAGACAAGATCTCTTTATCATACATCTCCTTTTGTACGCTCGTCCTTGTAAGACTTAACAAAGTTTATCTAAGGTGTTACTCCCTTCGCATTTGGCCTTCTTCCGGTGATGAGCTCCAAGAGCACAACTCCGAAGCTATAGACATCGCTCTTCTCTCGTGAATTTTCCTGTTTGATGTACACGGGTCTATGTAATTCATATCCCCATCACGGACCAATTGGCATACCCGTTATCGACACGAGCTTAGATGACCCAAAGTCGGAGACCTTTGGCAAGAAGTCGTCATCAAGGAGAATGTTGCCGACTTGACGTCCCCATGAACGATGTTGTGGCCACCATGTGAGTGCATGTAGGCAAGAGCTTCCGCAGAGCCAATAGCAATGTCCAATCGTACCAACAATGACAGAGTAGGCTTTTCGGATCCATGAAGCACATCGTCGAGGCTTCCATTGGCGATGAACTCAAGACCAACATGGGAACTTCGTCTCCAAGCAACATCCGACGAGACGGACCGATTCTTGTGGTGATCCGAAATCGGTACCGATCTCGTTCACAAACTCATCTTGGTGGTGCGTCTCACCTTTTGCAATGGAACGCTTGATCGCAACTCGTTGGTCGTCATCAATAGTTCCCATGTGGACCTCGCCAAGGCACCATTTCCACCGTGTCTGTAGTTCTTGTGATCTTATCCAGTGCTCTTTTGTGAAGATGTTGATGCTCATGCTCTTCAGATTTGGCCACCGTTTCGTCAAAAACCCTCGCACTGCCGTCTCTTATAATCCCCGCGAATGAACCACAATAGGAATCCCAAAAGAACGACGGCACAGATCGTCGCGCAAACACAGTAGCGTGTATCGATATTAATTAACCATGGCATTTCCTTGCCAATATGCATGCATGCATTCGTGTCCATAAATAATTTAGTATGAGTGGAAGCTACTCTTTCATTATTTTTTACTAGTCGTTTTGGACACTAACATAGTCCCAATATACATATTATGTTTGACAACTACTTTTTTAATTATATGTCAAGAAAATTAAAAACAATTATATGAAACCACTTTCAATTCGATGATAAATATACTAATAGCATATTTATGTGACTAATATAAGTAGTTTTATGATATTAATGTTCAAAGTTTGTAATGGAGGATGTAGAACAGTAAGAATGGTCACCGCTATCGCAATTGCAGTGCGGGAATATAGGCCGACATCCCTTGTCGCTTTTACCGTCCCCTGTTCGCCCAAAATTGCATTTGCACTCGTAACCACCTCCGTATCACGGCATGTGCTACCACTTTGACAAGGATATTGCTTTTCGTACTCTTAGGATCTGATTTCCGAGCTCGCACTCCTTAATATCTGTATATTGAATGTTCAAAAACAAGTTTAACAACATGAATTCCAAAACAACAACTGTTCGGTGGTGGATGGGATATGTTCAGAGACGTAATGCTCGCGTCGGACAAATGAACCGACTGTGCATCCGCCGTGACATAGGGATTGCCGGAGTATCCCTTGGAGCAATTGCAGAGTACCCTGCCCGTATGTGGCGTTGATGCAATAGCTGTGGGCGCTGCACAGCAGAGCTATCGCTGGCGGGCCGGGCAATAGTCGATGTCTCGTCGCCCGTGATGACCCAATCGAGCACCAGCCGAATACGTCTCTTGCCAACTCTCTATCGCTGAGATCTTTCCGCTAAATTTGTACCTAAATTACAAATAAGCTCACGGTTACTTCCTTCTGCAGAAAGAAAAATCTTGATAACTTCTTTACCGTTTAGGGTAGTGGATATGAGGCACGGCACGGATCGCGCAAAGTCCCACTTTATCATAGTGTATATAATATGTGTACATAGATTACCACTTGCAAGTTGCAACTTTGAAAGACGACGTGTACGTGCGTACGCATCACCTTTCTCGCCACGAAGGCGTAGCTGCAGGGGCTGTAGCTCCACGCAGAGTTGTTATCGATTTTGCCGCTGCGCCTTTGTAGTTATCCCAGAGACCTCCATCGTGCTAAGGTTGCTCGGGATGTACGACATCCGGCAGCAACCGAGGCCGTGCACGCTCACCGTCATGGGCGGCGCCATCCAAGCTCACGCACGCCGTGATGCAGCCGGTTGAGTAGCTCCGCCTTCCCGCGCCGTCGAGGACGCCAGGTGTTGCACCCGATGGCCGTGAACTCGCTCCTCTTAGGCGAGATCAGAACGAGTCGAGGAGGTCGAGTCCCGCACTCGGTTCCATTGGATTCGATGGTGTTGGACGAGTTGTAGCAGATGTGCGACACGGAGTGACGACGCGATCTCGGCAGCCTCCACCGAGATGTCGATGACCTCGATGTTGCCACCGTGTATGGTCTCGGAGGATTAAAGCTGTGGTTGCAAGTGAGGTTGAAGCCATCCAAACCCGCCAGCACAATCGCCGCCGATGCCGAATGGGTAGGGAATGTGTACGCCGCCGACATGCTAGGGCAGCCGGGAGGTGGAGCCGGCATTGGTGAGGGCGCCATGTCGGCGACGGCGGCAGCCGCCGGCGTCGGCACAGGTTGGGAAAGTACTAGGGTGGGAGTAAGGAGAAACCACAGCACTTGTGGCATGGCTGCTAGGACGTATTTCATGTTTGTGGTAGTATGGCTGTATGCAGCAGGCTCCTCTCTAGGCATGCATATTTATAGGCGCAAGCGCGCGTGCGCGCTACATATATGCTGTCGCGACTCCCATACATCTTAAACCTTTTCTTTTCATAAGTCTGACCTTTGCTTGCTAGCTAGTCGCTAACAAATATAGTTCGGTCGCTATTGAGTTTTAGCTATAAAAAATGATCTTTTATTCATATCTACTAGTGGTGGTGGTGTGTGTATGCATGGAGGGGAGCATATCCAGTGCAAATGAGTTATTTCAATGGTAACATGCAAACATGAACTAGGATCGTTGGATCTACCTCCTACTGCTCGGATTCATGGAGGTGGAAGCAAACAATCACTTATGGATCTACCTTCGTGGAGGTGGAACCAGGGCCATTGAATTGGGAGAGATGGATTGTAGATGTGCCGATGGCGATGAGGAGCCATAGCAGAGGTTCAGGTGGTGGTGGCCGCAGAGCTACGGGACATGGGAGGAAGAACCACTCGCACAGGCCATAGTGAGAGGACTCTGGTGCAAAGAATGTGGGGAGGGGATGTCGTTTTGGGCTCGATTTGAAGGCAAGGAAAAGACATCAATTAACAGTCTTCCATACACATATTTAACTATTACTGTTTCTAATTATATGTAAGTAAGAATATAATAATACAAAAATATTTTTGATGCCAAATATATTAATATTGTTTTATGTGGCAAATCTAATAATTTTGTGTAAATATGTTACTTCACGTATTCTAAAACAACGTTAGATAAATGAACACAGAGAATAGCTCCCTAAGATAGTATTGTACCCATTAAAGATGGAAATGATCATATTGAGTTAACTGCGCCAAGGTCAAGTCTTGCTTTCATATTGCTCACCTAACGATCACAATGGTAAGCTATGATAATGGCAAATGCAACTTGCGCTTAAAGAGTGGTTTTGATTCAAATTCAACGTGTCGTCAACTTGTGTTTGTTCTTCGATAAAGAGTTCGCCATCACTGACGATTAGATAGAGACTAAATCTTTTTTCGCAATACTAGATAAAACTCAGTCTTTTCTTGACATGCACTAAAAAGTCATGTACAAGAGAAAAAAAATAATGTGAACACGCAAAATCAATGAGTAAAAGTCATATATGAGAAAAAGTCCTTGTTACTGCTCGCCATTACCATCATTTTTGTCCTATGCGTGGCGGTGACCTGCTGCGTGCTGGAGATCAAAGGGTAGGAACTAGGTAAACTCTGAAACCTACCTTCTACGAATCTCAATGCAAATCTAGTAGTAGAGAAAGTTCCTGTGTAGGCTGTAGCTTCAATAAACAAATTAGTTTACATGGTGGCTCTCATAGAAAAATAATATACTATAACGTTATGAACTTGGTTCCTGTTTGGTTGGAAGCTGAGCTTACCATAGTTTGCCATAATTCTCTTAGGCGAGTTTTACCAAGTTGTGCTTTGTTACTAGTCATATGTCACGGCGGCTTGGACAGTGGTAAACTTTTTTAAGGTAGATCCTACACGTCTGCGAGTCTCTCAAACCAATTAGATGAAAGAAGGTGATACCAGGGACAAGACCTGCGTTTCCCCGAAATTCACACCTTTGGCCTTAATGCTGGCTGTCTTTCTTGTTTTGGCTATTTACAATTGGGCTCAAGAAAGCAAGCGATGAGAAGGCAGACTTTCTGAGTCAACCCCGGGGCCATGCACGAATGGTTATGCCTCCCTTGGCTGTCCATGTCGCATTCCTTCTCTGTTTCTAAATTTGGCCTGTTTTCTTATTGATTACTGATCGATCGGTGACCGGCTTGCATAGGCTATCAGCTCATTTCATTTCAAAGTGTTCCCATTTGCTTTGAATCTGTTCCTCCGTGTTAGTTAAATGAAGCCAAGCCAAGTCACTTTGTTTGGATTATTTAGCAGTGATTTGCTCTGTTCTGATCAACGTGGTTAGGTAAATGACTCCATGCTAACAAAAAGATTACGTCTTACAGCGAACAGTAGGTCACTAATTTGCCATCCGAATCCCAATCCATTGATGCAACGACGAGCCCAGCGAACAGTAGGCCGCGTGAGGAGGAAGAGCCAGGGTTCAGTGTGTGTGCGAGTATTTGCGCATGGGCTGTGCCCCCTTGTATCCTGTGGACCCTGGAAGGCTGGGTTCAGGCCCGCTCCACTGTCGGCCTGTCCTTCTCTGACTGTCTGACTACGTCTCAGGCTGCAGCACACAGAATGCCATAAGGTCTGTTTCAGTTTCTAGAACAGGTTGCACGCATCAATGAAGAAATGTTGTAGCCTATTGGTCTGCTGCTACTGCAAAAATTACGTTACAACATCTTGCAGTGGTGAAGGAGATCTGCATTGGGCTCACCCTTGGGCGTTTTGCTGGTGGTCTGTGATGATGCATCACTGGAACGAGCAGAGGAACACGACGGCATTCTACAACATGCTTGACAAGGGCCAGAGTCGTTGAAGGGTATAGTCTGAATGCTTCATACGTAACTCTTGACGAGAATTTTGCGTATGTCTCAAAATACGATCACATACGGTAACATGCATGTGTATCTCTATACATGTAGAGTAGAATCCAAATACTCATCACAAGATAGTAACATACGTACGTACATGCAATGCAACTAGTAGTACATGGATGCATGTATGTATGTGTACGTACGAGCCAGAACCAAGTACTGGTGTGTGGTCGCATGCGCTTGTACTAACCAGCGTCCTTGGGTTAATTACATGCATGCATGGGTAGTGTGTTGCTGAGCCCATGGGCCAATGGAGTCGTATACGATCAGTCAGGCCGGCAAATACGCACCCTCGAGCGATTCGGCGTGGAGCTGGTGAAGTTGATGGACCAGGTTGATGGAGGTGAAGCAGACGTACCACACGGGCGTGTCGATGCGCATCTCGGCAGATCAAAGTAATACTAGTACGCATGTAGTGCGCTAACAAGATTGTCCATTACTTCGCCCTGTAGTTCTGCACAAATATTTCACAGTACATTTTTTTAGTCTCCAGTATTTCAAATATTGGGTATGTTTTTTTCGACTTCTAAAAGCGACTTTTGGCTTTTGCTACTAGGGGCGGACCCAAAGGGTATGCCGGGTGGGCCACGGCATACCCTGGGCCCAGCCGACAGTGAGACAGTGCCTATCAGCCGAAAGGTTCGCTACCGCACGCGCCTTTCAGCGAATCCTCGATCGTCGCCGCCTCCCCTCAGCCCCCCTTCCCGGTCCCCACATCCTCCCCGTCCCCACCGCCTCCTCCTTCCCCTCCGCCTCCTCCCCTTCCTCCCTCGCCGCCTCTCCTCGCCGCTCCTCCCCCTCCTCCGCCGCCCCTCCTCCCGGATCCGGTCCCCACCTCCACCACTCCCCGCCGCCTCCCCCTCCTCCCCGCCGCCTCCTCCCCGGTCCCCACCTGCCACCTCCACCGCTCCCGCCGCCTCCCCTCCCCTCCTCCCCTCTCCCCGCCGCCCTCGAGCCCCTCCTCCCCGCCGTCCCCTCCCCTCCCCTCCCCGCCGCCCCTCCTCCCCAGCCCCCACCTCCACCGCTCCCCGCCGCCTCCCTATTCCGCAAGACCAACAACGGTGGAGGAGGCGGCGGCGCCAGTGATGGCTTCTTCGTCGAGATATATGCCGGCGCCACGGCCACCGCCACTGCACCAACGGTGAGCTCGGATGTGAGCGATCTTTCCACGGAGGAGATGGACGCGATGGTCAGGCGGATGGAGTACGTCATGTTCGATCACCGGAGTTGTGGGAATGCAGAGGACAATGTGAAGGATTTGGATGTTTCGGTGGACGGTTCTTGCCGATCCAGTGATGTGATCTCGGATGGTTTGGCCGAGTTGTTGGGGACGGCGAAGTCTCCCTGCTGCAAAAAGAGATTGTCAAGAGAAGGCAACTTCGTGGATCAAGAAGTAGAATACTTTGGTGCTCGCAAGTCCGATATTTCCAAGAGTTGGATGCAAAGATGAAGAAAACATTTCAAGGTGAAGTTTCGCTTTCGAAATTGTTTGCTTCAATATCGTAGCTCATCCACATATTGAAATTCGACGAACAATATGTCAATTTGCAGATAATGGCGGTGATGATTCAAAAGAATTCTCAATTGATGACATATCCAGCGCATTTGGTGGGATGAATTTCGGGATGCGCTTCCCCATAATGTGCGTAAGTGGACTGGCCGGTGCGGGTGGACTGGGCGGCCGTGGCGGCGTAATGCGCGTATGCGTGGGCGCAGGCGAGGGCGTTCGTGGTGGTGCAGCCGTGCAGCTGCTGGTGCTCCTGTCGCTGGCGATGATGGTGAAGGTGCTCGTGTGCCTCGCGGTGAAGGTGCTCCGGCTGAAGACCGACGGCTCCTCCTCTTGGCAGTTCCACACTTCCGTAGTTGGCACGGTACACTCCTTCCCTAAACCCCTCTACTCCCTCTCTCTCTCTCTTTGCTCTGTGATGTGTGAATGTGTGATGGGCTATGGGTTGGCGACGGTGATGTGTGAATGTGTGATGTGCTATGGGTTGGTGATGGTGAAAATTTTGGTGCAGCATACCCTTTGGTAAAATCCTAGGTCCGCCACTGTTTGCTACAGTATCTAACTTTTAAACGGGGTATTTTTTCAAGACGGAATCTACAAGTTAATTGTAGTACACCTTAAAAGCTCAACATCTGTACCATGCAAAATCACAAGCGATTATCTCTCTGTCCGTAATCTTTATCACAAATAGTTAAAATTTAAAAATTTCAACTAAAAGTCAAAAACTACAGTCATATCAAACAGGCCCATTGATATCAGTAACTGTGCCTGGCGAAGCAATTTTGCAACTTGCAAACACTTTGGTATCACGGTAGCTATTGATCCATGCATGAATACCTGTATCGTTTCGTAGTGATTTTTCTATTTCATGGTTCATTCTCTGTTCTCTATTGATCTTGTTGCTGATTTAACAAGTGCGATGCATCTGGCTATAGACATCTCTCAATGGTAGGTACTAGTCATCCCGAACTCGAGCATACGAGTTTAAAAAAAATGGATAATAGAGATAAGGTTAATACAGACGCAGTGGCGAAGGCAGGAATAAAATCAAGGGTAGGCTAAGTCGTTAAGTTAGATTATCACAGATATAGAATTTTACTGTCGTGCAATTCAAATTCATACATTAATAGAAAAGAAACAAAGTAAAAAAAAGAAATACAACGCAAGTACTTGCTCGGGATCATCTTCGTTGAACAGGCCACCAAATTGGATAGGACCTGCTCCGGTGCAATGTGTCTGCAGTTTGTTAGAGAAGATGAACAACAATTGAGAACATAAAACCTAGATAATCTAATAATAAAAGCAATAATTGTCAAATGTTTTGCGTGCAAAACCTGAAGAGGGTTTCTGCGGACTTGGCTTGCAAAAATGAACTTGCTTTTGGTACGCTGTGTGAGGAACAGGCTCATCATTTTGTTGGCAGCGAGGTACCACCATGGCACATTGATGAACACCTGCGTACCATGACCCAACCAAACTTATGATCCCATTCCATTCAATGAAATTATTCCAATCAACTTCAATGGTATATAAAAAACATCACAACTTGCCCAATGGCCCAAGCCTGATCATATTAGAAAAAGATGAACAAAAGGGAAAGATCCCAACTTGCGCTATGATTGATTACCAAAGCACACACCAAAAGACACCACTCAACTCAAACCAGAGCTCAATACGGTGTAAAAAAACTATGACACCATAAAGGTCCAACCTTTACCACAGAGCCCAAAGAACAAGCTTTGGCCCAATCATTCACTTCCAACGTTAAACTAAGAACGCACAAAAACTGAATCTTTTGACACACACTATTACTAAATTTCGAACTACACCATCAAAATATTTTATCATAATTACTGCAGTTGCAAAATTCTAAAGAAATAATTCAGTCTAAGAGGAGGGTATATGATGAATAATTTCTTCATATACCCTCCTCACATTTGAGAGTTTCAGGATTTACCCTCCCGAGTCACTGACACGTGGGGTCGGGATGAGTCACTGACATGTGGGCCGGAGGGTAAATCCTGAATTTCAGTTTAAGAGGAGGGTATATGATGGGTTAGACTTACCTTCTTGGCGATGAACTCAGGGTAGTTGTCCTAGAGCAGCACAACGGCCTGGCGGGTGACGGCATGATGCTTGCTGAGCATGGGTGGAGAGTCTTCTCCGGCCCGCTCGGCTGGGCTTAGCGTCTTCAGCCACCGCCTCATCCTTGGTCTCCTCCTTGGCTGGCTCCTCGGCTGCTGCCTCTGTCACCGCTTTGGCCTTGAGTTCCTCCTTGGCCGCCGCCTCAGTCTTGGGCTTCTCTCTTACGTACAGGGATCTTCGGCCGTTGCTCGCCACTGGTGCCGAGCAGCCCATCTATGGAGGGTGGGGAGCTTGGGTGGTGGCCCGACGGCCTACCCGGTGGCTCCGCCCCTGTACAGACGCCATGTAATGCCACATCTACAGTCGAGTACGATCGCGACATACCATGCATGACCTCGATATAAGCCCGCCAAAGATAGGTGTCACTGGTGTCCAAATGATGGGCATCGGCTTTTTTATTGTAACTTTTTTTATTTTTTTTGTTTTGTTTTTTTCTATATTCTATTATATTATCTGTGATGGACTAACATATCGTTTCTATTTTTAAAATTTTTAAAATTTAATTATGTCTAATAAGCCAACTCAGCAACAGTAAAATATAAGCCATAAGTCATCACTATTCCGAACACTACCATAGTGCACTTGAAAGCTGCATTAGATGCGCTCAGCGGACACTACCGCCAGCGTTCGGCGGTAGCATTCGTTTTTTTACTGTTTAATTTTTTTCTGTTTTTAATTTTTAATTTTTTGTTTTTTCGTATTTCTTTGCATTATCTGTGATGGGTTAACATGTTTTTTTTAATTTTTTAAATTTAATTTGTATTTGAGAATATTCGAATTCATATTCATATTTGTTTATAAATATAAACACGAATGTGATTTAGACACTATCCAATTCATATCTAATCCATTTTCACTCCTAAACTAGTTGTTGTTGAGCATCTTAGCAGTATATGCGTCAACTTCCCATGGACAACTAGCAAAGAGTAGCATGGATTGGAGCAACAAGGTCATTCATCCGCAGCCACGGCGGCACAACTTGCTGCATCGATCCATCACATCTGGGGTTCCCCATCCCCACTTGTACTTGTGATCAATCCGATGACCCTTGACTGTTAATTGTCCAATTTGCCGCGCATGCATTAGCTAGCACAGGATGCATCGCATCGCCCCTACACTGTAATGCAATACCGCAGCAGTGACTGGACAGGAAACAGGTCGCATGTTTCATAACGAAATATCGGTAATACTCCTCTGTTTTTGTTTACTTAGCACTGTTGACTTTGGACCAGTCAAACTTCGTATCCTCAACCAATAATTATTTGCTAAATATTTAGAGAGAGTTCAGAATAATGTTAGTTTATGATTTTTTATCAGAATGGTTTATTTTTATTGTACTTGAGTTGACTTATTTAGCATAATGGGAAAAGTTGGAACTAGGGTAAGTGAGGATCGCAGAGTAGATCCAAGACCTTATCTGTGGTGGAGGCTGGTAGCGGATTGGTGGCGATGACAGTGGTACTGAACTGGTTCGTGACGTGGATGATGCCTCTGTAAAAATGTAAGGACTAGACTCTTGTGCTGAGTAAAAGACATAGTAACCGCCCAACTACAAGCGTTGACTTGGTCAAACCTGGCTTAGTAATCGCCAACTTCAATTGAACCTCTGCAACCGGAAAAGGGAGTCGAGGGAGTCTCAGATGAGAGGTGGTTAACCATACAACGGTAGGATCATGACGAGTCGGATGAGATCCGTGGGGTCATCCGAGCTTGTCAAGACTAAACACCTCCTGGGCGGAGTCTACACAAAGAATTGAGCAGTGAACATCCTTGTTGTCTTAACTCTTTAGCGGGAGTTAAGGGATCTTGTGGGTAAAGCAAGGCAGCTTTGCAAAGCTATAACAAATGGTATTCGAATACGCCGTGCTTCTGGTTAATGAAGCTGTGTCTAGTGGGTGAATCTAATAACGAGGCATAAGTAATTTTGGAAATAGTTTGGAAATGTTGAATAATGCTAATCAAGTTTGAAAACCCCCAATTATTAAGAAGCTTTTGATTTTCTTGGTTTAAACTCAAACTGTTTGTGAAATAAAACTGCATCCACAAAATATAAAAATCCCTATAATCCCATTCGTTGAAATCCCCTGCATGTAATTATATAGTACCTCCCCATGTGACTTGTTGAGTATGGTTGGTTGCACTCAGGCTTGCTATATTTCCCCCATTACAGAAGTCGGAAGAAAGCAGGTTGTCACAAGTTTCGTATTAGGGTTACGGCCGCACTCGAGCGTTCCTGCGGGAGTTCTTCAGTTCTTCTGATTGTAAGTTTTTGGCTTGGACGCCATAAAATTTATAAAATTGACCGTTAGGTCTTTAATTTCATTGCTCTAATCCCTTTTAACTGTTCGTAAGTAGGCTTGATACTACTGCAGTCCGCAACAGAACTCCTGGGCTGTTGTTGGATGTACGGCGCCCCTGTTCCTAAAAATGGGGGTGTTACAGCGAGCACACGGGACGTCAGAGCGGGCAGGAAACGGGATCTTACCCGGTCGAGATCCCGGAGGATGGAGAGGCCGGCGACGGCGAAGTATGCGAGGGTGAGGTGGTTGACCTCCTGCGTCGCGTAGTAATGGGGGAGCTCGGACGCCATCGCATCCAGGTAAGCCACGTTGTGTAAGCGTGCGAAACCGGCCAGCCACACTGCATGATTCTGGTCGACGGCGCGCTCGTCACACTGTTGTCTCCCCTCCCTTGTCGTCCCACCTTGCCCAACCTAATATTTATAGCGACGTCATCATCGTGCCATCTCGCTGTCCACTGCCAGACCACTAGCTCCTAAGCCTCTCTACACAAGGGGAGCGGTGAACCCATCGACGATGACGACGGTAGAGGAAGAGATATCAACAACAAGTTGTCGTACCCAGAGCAGGAGCAGGCGCCGTCGAGAGTTCTATGTGTGTGAGAGATATGATAAACCATCGTAATAAGATCTGATAGTATACCGTTTTAGAGCATTTTCCAATCTTTTTGTTGAAAGGTACAACGTAGTCACACACCATTTCTCAATCTTTTGATACAACCTGTAGTTTTCGTCATAGGAAAAGAATACAAGACAGTTGTGATCTTGACCGTACCTACTTTCCCAATGAGAAAATTTGCTATGTAACGGTGGTATAAACCGAGTTATGTAACAAGCCAACTGAGTGATGACACGTATGTCCTGAACAGGAAAAAACCAAAAAAAAACGCGGCGTAGTGCTAGGGGTGGAAACTTTTTTTTGTAGCGCTACAGCTGTTTGCTACAGCTATACAGTGTTTTCCCGTACAGTGAAACAGTATTTTTTTTATTGTACTTGAGTTAACTTATTTTTTTACTGTAGCTGGTTTATTTTTTATTGTACTTGAGTTGACTTATTCGGTTTTTTTGACTGTTTAATTTTTTCTGTTTTTAATTTTTAATTTTTTTTGTTTTTTTGTATTTCTTTGTATTTTCTGTGATGGGTTAATATATTTTTCTTTTTTAATTTTTTAAATTTAATTTATATTTAAGAATATTCGAATTCATATTCATATTCATTTATAAATATAAACACGAATGTGATTTGAACATTATCCTATTCATATTTAATCCTTTTGCACTCCTAAACTAGTTGATGTTGAGCATCTTAGCAGTATATGCGTCAACTTCCCATGGACAACTAGCAAAGAGTAGCGTGGATTGGAGCAACAAGGTCATTCATCCGCAGCCATGGTGCCACAACTTGCTGCATCGATCCATCACATCTGGGCTTCCCCATCCCCACTTGCACTTGTGATCAATCCGATGACCCTTGACTGTCAATTGTCCAATTTGCCGCGCGTGCATTAGCTCGCGCAGGATGCATCGCATCGCCCATCCACTGTAATGCAATACCGCAGCAGTGACCGGACAGGAAACAAGTCGCACGTTTCATAACGAAATATCGGTAATACTCCTCTGTTTTTGTTTACTTGGCACTGTTGACTTTGGACCAGTCAAACTTCGTAATCCTCAATAAATAATTATTTGCTAAATATTTAGATGACGTTCAGAATAACGTTAGCTTATGACTTTTTTACTATACCTGAGTTGACTTATTTGGCATAATTAAATTTAAAAAAATTAAAAATAGAAAAATATGTTAGCCCATCACAGACAATGCAAAGGAATACGAGAAAAAAGCAAAAAAACCCAAAAAAACTAAAAATTAGAAAAAAGATAAAATTACTGAATAGTAAAAAAACAAAAGTCAGAAGCTGAAGCTGACTTTTAAGTTAGAATGACATTATATGTCATTGATATTTTATAAATGTATTAGTGTAGAATTAACCGTCAAAGTTTAATCTTGGAGATTGTAAAAAGTCGACAGTGCCAAGTATTCATAAACAGAGGTAACTTCTTTTCTCTTTTGCGATTGAAATATCGCTAATACACGTAGCTTCAGAATACGTACTCCGATCATGTGTACGCGCCATTGGATTGGAGTGCGTATACGTAAGTACGTACGTGTGCTAGGCTAGGCTCCCTGTTAATAGGCCTGGCCGGCCATATATTGGCACTCGATCGAGTAACCACTCGATCAGCTCACTTGGCACCAAATTAATTAGCCCAAAGATTTGGAAAGTTTTTGGCAAAAGCATAGGTGAGCAAATTGATAACCAATTTTTGTTAGGGCACGTACTTCTTCTCAGTCTCTCCGTGATATGCTGGGGCCAACATTGGCAAGGGCGAAACTTTGGCTTGCCCATGCTTTGGTAATTGTTTGGTTTGGGACCAAAATTTTCGGTTTGTACCCGCAGTTTGGTAATGACCTTAAATTGGTTTAGTCATCCAAACACAAATACACCCCCATAAAACCAGGAAAACCGATCAAGTTCCCTGTTCTGAATGCAGTAGCTGTATTTTTTCTCGTCAACTTTACCCGCCAACTTAAACTTGGCCGGCCCAGCAAAAAAAAAAAATCACGTCTGCATAATTCAATTCTTTTTATTAGTTATGAGGGTGCACAAGTCTCCATGATCATGTAACAGAACATGCATGGTAGCATGCAGATACAGGAATATGGCTTCACACGAGAACTGAATAAAAGGGAATGACAAAAAATTGAATGTAAACTAGGCATTTTGTTGGTCTACACTCGACCAGAACAATTTCCCAAAAAGAACAAATCCGGCAAAGTGGTGAACTTTGTTACAGCAGAGAGGCACCGATCGATTGACATTGGAAAATCCAAGTTGAATTAATTATTTTCGCAGCAGTTTGCAAGTAGGACAGTCAGTCAGTCCAGCAGCTATACCAACTGATGATACGCCAAATACTGCACGTCTGCACGCACTGTATCACAATATTCGTGTAGGATGGCTAGTAGTTCTAGTTTTTTGGCATAGCAAATTAGCAATCCATCGGCATCCTCTAAAAATGGGGGGGCAATCCATCGGCATAAGCAGCAGATCAATGAACTCTCCATTTCACAATAAAACAAACTTCATCTACCACTTCAACAGTGTATGTCCAGAAATTAAATGGATGTTCACGATTACTTTGATCTATGACAAATTATCACTTCAATGGGGAATCTGTGCCGTATTTTCATAGGGGATGTTCTTTTCATCAGACGAGACGAGGTCAACTAGTAAAGTCTGATCAAGATGCTCACCATCGAATACGGGCGTCGTGAGCTGTTGCATGCTGACGATGACTTGCACAGGCGAAGATACAAGAAGATATCATAGCAACGCTTTTCTAGTTTTCTTTTCTTTTTCTTCCCTGATTTCCTCTCTCGGAGTTTCTTCTCTATTTATGGATGTGTCTCCCGCTATTGCGTCGCTTTGCGCGTGTGTGCGTACAGGAGATGTTTGCTCGTCCCGGCATACTTGCTACGGGCACGAGAAGGTTGTGCGCGCGTGCGTGCTCCCCCATGGGCATACATGCTACAGCAGAGAGAGGGATGGACATTAGTCCTTACCAAGTGCATGAAACACCATGTTCTTGGTGGTTGACTTCTTGGCTTCTGCTTGGTTCGTTGCCTCCACGTCTCTGTTATCTTGCGTGGTCTCTCTGTTGTCGCCGTGCTCGGATAGGAGTAATCGAAATATATACATACGAGACATACGTATATACGTACAATACGATGCATACGGGCGGTTGCGTACGTGAGTAGAGCCCAATAAGTTGCCTCGTCCAATTAAAGTGTGATACCTCTGCATGCATGTCTTATGCAGTATGCCATAATTAAGCACTGTTTTTTTTTGTATGAAGTTTTCGACTTTACTTTTTCAAAGGCGATGCAACAGGAGGTGCCCCACGCATTTTGTTTTGGTGTGACAAAATCTCATGGAACACTAGTCCCTTTGCTGATGTGCTGCAATAAATAGCACATTATGCGGATGCTACCAGGGATTCACGTGGTGAAAAGACAGAAATACCCTTGCACGTTGTTTCTCATTCACCTATTTGCCTTGGGATGGATGACATACATACACACAAGCACCGGTATTAATCTTCGATCGGCACAGTACCAAATGACCGGTATTTCGGTCTCTTCAGTTAGAATGAGTCAACTAGTCAGCATCCACATCATATTTGTCTTAGCACATTAGCAAAAGGACTATTTTGAACTGAATATGTAAGCTGAGGGACCAAATTGGATCATGTCTCGCATGTCGATACGGTCCGGCGCTGGTGAGAGTGGGTTTGTGAGCGCTGCATATCTCGTACTCCTCCATCACGTGTGCGTGCATGGTGATGGTGGCATTAAAACAGCTGCACTGTTGATCATGGTGCGTCCAAAAATCAAGGTTTATATTAAAAAAGTCCATACCAAGTAAAATCCAAACAAAAAAAATTAATTTTGGCAATATTTCCAAACTGAAATACCTAAATGACTAAATAGCCATAATTTCAAATTAAAAAGTAATGGAATCGTACACAAATTCAAACAAAAATAACAAATTCAGGAAAAAATAATTGAATTTTAATATGAATTCAAAAGTAAAATCTCTAAGTAATATTTTCTTTCAAGCTTCTATTATAAATACAAAAGTTCATGATATCTTAAAAATCTAAAAATCTTACATATAAATTCTTAGTCATCTAAATTATATCTTTCATAATACAAACTTTGAAACCAATCTAGCCGTACTCTGCACAGAGCCACCATGCTAGTTAAACAAGACATTACAAGCATAATTAGTACAATCAACTCGATATTAATAAGGATGGATGGCTATATATAGAAGAAAGCCAAAAAGTACAATAAAGTAACTTTGCATTGCTTCATCTATGTGTCCTTAATTAACTACCCATAACTTCGGCCACACGGGCTCTTAGTTTCGCTAGCTTAAGTTTGTCCACCACCTGTGTCATGGTCGGTCTCTCATCCACACCTTCTTTGAGACATTGTACCGCGATGTCACCAATCTTGTCCAGGCACTCCATGTAACGAGGCAGAGCATTAAACAAGATCTCTTTATCATACATCTCCCTTCTTGTACCATCGTCATTGTACGATTTGACAAAGTTTATCGGAAGGCTGTTGCTCCCTTCGTACTTTGCCTTCTTCCCGGTGATGAGCTCCAAGAGCACAACTCCAAAGCTGTAGACATCGCTCTTCTCCGTGAAATGCCCTGTCTTGATGTACACGGGGTCTATGTAATTCATATCCCCCATCACACCCCAATTGGAATACCTGGTTATTGACAGGAGCTTAGATGACCCAAAGTCAGAGACCTTTGGCATAAAGCTGTCATCAAGGAGAATGTTGCCGGACTTGACGTCCCCATGAACGATGTTGTGGCCACCATGTGAGTGCATGTAGGCGAGAGCCTCCGCAGAGCCAATAGCAATGTCCAAGCGTTCCGGGAGCGAGAGGGTACGCTTTTTGGGTCCATGAAGCACATCGTAGAGGCTTCCGTTGGAGATGAACTCGAAGACCAACATGGGAACATCTGTCTCCAAGCAACATCCGACGAGACGGACCAGGTTCGTGTGGCTGATCCGAAATTGGACGGTGAGCTCGTTCACGAAATCATCTTGCCGGCGTGTCTCGCCTTCTACAATGGAGCGTTTGATCGCGACATGTTGGTTGTCGCCGATGAGTTCCCATGTAGACCATGCCGAAGGCACCATTTCCAATCTGGTTTTGTAGTTACGTGTGATCTTGTCCAGCTGCTCTTTTGTGAAGATGTTGATGTTCATGCTCTCGATGTTCGCCACCGTTTCTATCGAAAAACCCTCGCAGCTGTTGTCTTTACGCTCCTGCGAATGGACCACAATAGGAATCCCAAAAGAACGACGGCATGCATCTGTCGCTGCAAACACAGATAGCGTAGATCGATATTCATTAACCATGGCATTTGCTTGCCAATATGCATGCATGTATTTAAGTCCATAAATAATTTAGTATGAGTAGAAGCTACTCTTTCGACTACATTGATATGATCTCTAATATATACATTATGTTTGACAACTACTTTTTTTAATTATATGCCTGTAAAAATTAAAAAGACAATGAAATGAAAGCACTTCTGATGATAAATATACTAATATTATATTTATGTGATAAATATAATTAGTTTTGTGTATATTAATAGTCAAAGTTTTTAATGGAGGAAGTAGTCTAGTAATAATGCTCACCTACTATCGCAGCTGCAGGCGCGGGAAATATGGGCCGACATCCCTTGTCACTTTTACCGTCCCCTCGTTGCCAGAAATGGCATGTGCACTCGTAATCACCTTCCGTATCACGGCATGTGCTACCACTTTGACAAGGATATTGCTCGCACTCGTTGATATCTGTATATATATTGATGGTAAATATTTGAAGGAAAGTCAGTTCAACAACTCGTATTACAAAACAACAGCTGTTTGGATGGTAGCCGATGTAACAGTTTCAGAGAGAGGTAAGAATGAACTGACTTGTGCATCCACCGCGGACATAGGGATTGCCAGAGTATCCCTTGGAGCAATTGCAGAGGTACCCCTGCCCGTATGTGGCGTTGATGCAATAGCTGTTGGCGCTGACACAGGCAGGAGCTACTGGTTTTGCTGGCGGGGGCGGGCACGTCTCGTTGCCCGTGATGACCCAGTCGAGCACCAGCGGAATACGTCTCTTGCCAACTCCTCTATCGCTGAGATCTTTCCGGCTAAATTTGTACCTAAATTATAAATAAGCTCACGGTTACTCCCTTCTGTAGAAAAAAAATCTTGATAACTTCTTTACCTGTTGTATGTATACATTTCAGATGGGAGTGGAAATGAAGCACGGCACGGATCGAAGTCCCACTCTATCATAGTGTATATGTGTGTACATAGATTTACCACTTGCAAGTTGCAACTTGTGAAAGACGACATGTACGTACGTACCAGCCTTTCTCGGCCACAAAGGCGTAGCTGCAGGGCTGTAGCTCCACGCAGAGTTGTTAGCGATGGTGCCGTTCTCTTCGTAGTCACCCCAGTTGACCTCCATCGTGCTAAGGTTGCTCGGGATGTAAGACATCTGACAGCAACCGAGCCCCGTGCACGGCTCACCGTCATGGGCGGCGTCATCCAAGCTCACGCACGTCGTGATGCAGCCGGTTGAGTAGCTCCCGTCGTCCCTGCCCTCGAGGTACGCCAGGGTGTTGCACCCGATGGCCGTGAACTCGTTCCTCTCCGGCGAGATCAGGAACGAGTCGAGGAGGTCGAATTCCGACTCGGTTTCATTGGATTCGATGGTGTTGGACGAGTTGTAGCAGATGTGCGACACGAGAGTGACGACGCGCATCTCGGCAGCCTCCACCGAGATGTCGATGATCTCCATGTCGTCTGTATATGGTCTCGGAGGGTTAAAGCTGTGGTCGCAAGTGAGGTTGAAGCTATCCAAACCCTGCCAGGCACAGTCGACGCCGATGCCGAATGGGTAGGGAATGTGTACGTCGCCGCACATGCTAGGGCAGCCAGGAAGTAGAGCCGGCATCGGTGACGGCGCCATGTCGGAGACCGTCGGCACTGGCTGGGAAAGTACTAGGGCGGGAGTGAGGAGAAACCACAGCACTAACTGTGGCGTGGCTAGCGCCAGGACGTATTTCATCATGTTGGTAAATAAAGAAACTAGGAGCTGGTTAACTTGCTAATCCGAGCGTGTGTAAACCCCAGCTGCTCTCAGCATGGGTATTCTTCAGATATTCACACAGTATCTATTGAACAAGAGATGTTAAAACTACGCTCCAATACTACTTCTTATATAATGATTAAACTGTGCATTAAGTCCAGGTCCAAAGCGTCGCTATCTCTGTGACTTACGATGCGACGGAGTCAGTGGTTGTTCCATGCTAAACAAGTGCGTGCGTGTGGATCCGCGTACTAGAAATGCTGAGGTGGAATGATCCGCGTACTACTAGTCGATGGAATTCTAATTTCATTTCGGTACCGTAATTTCATTTCCCGCGTACTAAAAGTGCGTGCGTGTGGATCGAATTTCATTTCGGTTTCTTTGTTAGTTCCGCTCATCATCGTCATCGGGAGCATCCGGTTAGTGTCAGCAAGGATCCCTCCGCCCGTGTCTATACCAGTAATTTTGTTTTTAACATGTAAACATTTCGAATAAAAAAATCTAAAATAATAAAAATTAAAATGTCAAAACACTGTGTCCAGTTGGATCCTGCTACCATGTCTCATTGATGTCCGTAGAAAACTTCAAAACATAAACAAATGTGCAGCCTATTATTAGATAAATGTAATAGTCCGTATGAATGCACGGATTGATAACTAGTAAATCGTAATCCCTTTCAATCTTGCTCCGTGTCACACTCATGACCAACTAGCTAGTAAACAAATGTTACAAAGAAAGGATAGGTCACATAGAAACTGAGTTTTTTTTATCTTTTATAAAATCTATTTACTAGACTGAGTTGATTACTATTCTAAGGTTAATTAGTTTTATATAGTAAAGTGAATGTCACCACGATTTAATTGCTTGCTATTGAAGATGCATATGGACTAACAGTAGATTGTTCCAAAGCTTGTGGGGGGCGCGATCGACAGCCTCCGATCGATTCATGGACCGATGGGCGTGTACGTGCCGTGGTGCAGCTAGTCTCGAATACAAAGTAGTTCCCCGGTCATTTCGGTTTTTTTTTCGGTTTCAGTTTCTAGTTTCTGCTTTTTTTCACTATTCAGTATTTCATCTTTTTCTGAATTTTTTTTAGATATTTTAGGCTTTTTTATATTTTTTTCCGTGTTCCTTTGTATTGTCCATAATGGGTTAACATGTTTTTTATTTTTTACATTTTTTGAAAATTAATTATGTCTAAAAAGCCAAATCAGCTACAGTAAAAAAATCAGTTACAGTGAAATTTCAATCAGAAATCAAAAACCATCGCTAAAACGAGCGCCCCCACCTGATATCATGTGCTGCAAACAACACCGCAACTATATTTTAGTTTCAAATATGCTACCATGCACTTTTGCATTTTTGAGAGAGACTGCGTGCTATCTACATCAAGTTGATTATCATTCGTCCAATCAATTGATGACTAGTGATTACTAGTATATATGGCGGATATCGCCAAGATCCAAAGAAGTAAATGAATAGCCATCGCTAGCTGCCAGGGGTAGCTCGGTAGAAGAATGCATGGGTCGTATTCTAGGCTGGAAGATTCACTTTGAACACCTTCACTAGTAAGCATGTGTCGTATTCTAGGCCGGAAGATTCTCTCTGACTTATGATGTGAAGTAAGCATGTGACTTTGAACACCTGCACTATAGCACTAGTAAGCATGTGACTATTCTAGGCTCTGTGACTTTTAGTCGGTAAGCTGACTATGTACGGTATCTAGATTGTGAGACTTCCTAGCATTACCACTATGGGACTGTTTCGACGCTATTGAAAGTAAGACATGCATAACAAAGACTACTAGTCGATGCAATTAATAATGGTGATAATAATCACCGGGTCCTTTTGATATCACTTGGGTATATATGACGTCATGGCCACATCACTCGTGTATCGCACTACTGTGCTGTATGTACTGTACTGACCAATTAAACGTATTGTACTACTAGTCGATCGAATTCGAATTTCATTTCGGTACCGTATCGTTAAAACGTTTTGTTAGCTCCGCTTATCATTGTCATCGGGAGCATCCGTTTCGTGTCAGCAAGGGTCCCTCTGCCCGTGTCTATACTGGTAGTCTGGTACATTAGTAATCCATGAGCAGCAGTGAATTAGTAAGAAAGACTATTGTTGCCCTCGCAAAATTTCCCTCCGCCCGTGTGAATGCAAGGTTGACAACTAGTAAATTATAATTCCTTTCAATCTTGTGCAGTGTCACACTCTCACGTCCGCATCGCTCGCCGTCATCGTGGAAAAGCGAGCTAGCTTCCTAGCTTGTGGTAACGATTGATTGCACTATACGTGGACTTGTGAATTTCCGGTGAGGACTTGGAATTGGAGCTAGCATGCCATGCGTACGATTCCAATTAGCTAGGTTCCATGGAATTGGAGCTCCATCCACACGTCACGGACCCCAATATATCTGCATGGCAAAATTAGCTAGCTGATCGAATCCGTGGTTGTTTCCGCTTGTCAACTAGTTTCAGTGGTAATATCTAGTAGAGAATATAACTCTCTTTTTTACATTAGTATAGAAATAAAAAACTCCATTTTGACTTGGCATATACTTTAATAAGAGTTGTTTCTATGGTTTAGGACCATAGGGGGGCTTAGCTCGGGTGGAGGCGGCAAGCACTGCGGACGCACATGAAGAGCGGGGAGGGGGACGCGGCGTGGCGGAGCCTACGTAGGGCATGCACGACGCGTGCGCCAGGCGCGCAGCAGGGTGCTAGGCTGAAGGGGGCAGCTGGGTCGGGGAGAGGCTGGGGTGGGCCTGGCCAGGCCCAGAATGATTTTTAAATTATATTTTCAAAATTTTGAAAATCAGACGAAATTTGATAAGCACATTTGAAAATTTAGCTCAAACCGCCCTTTAAAATTTTTTTTTCAGAAAATTTTGAAAACCACAAAATGGGTTGTTACAAAATGCCAATTCCAATTTCAGTACTAAATTACAACTGTCGTAATAGTAGTACAGTAATGATGTTCGTAAATTCCATATACAATTAAGACACAAACATGCAACGGCGAATTTGTCGAGCCTACTGTGTTGTTGATAGCAGCTATAGTATTGGATCCGAATATGAACCATAAAAGAAAACACCTATTAAATCGATCATAGAAACACCCGTTACAGTACCTATCATCTAAAGAGGAATTCTTCTATTAGTATTCCCCTACTTTCCTTCATATTTTTTCAACTGGTCGTACTGTAAAAACAATCATGGATCTTTCCAAATTAGATAAGAGAATTCTTATTGATGGCATGTGCAAATCTTCCCGGTGTCTCCTCCTTTTATATATATCTTTTACGTTTGCCAGCTCAGTGTTGAACTCTGCCGCGAATTCCTTCGTATCCGATCCAACTTTCCATCAATAACCGATTGTCTTTCCTTACCTGCATTTGCCATTTATATCATCCAAATCTGCTGCCTTCATCGTCGGAATACCTCTCTTCCAAATAACCAGTAATCTTTCCGGGCTCATTTTAATTATCAAAACCGTCCAAATTACACCCTTAATTATCAAAACGGTGAAGAAAAATCCTTTGCTCAATACCACCCTGCAGGTTTCTCGTTGATGTGGCACCTATAACCCTGGTTTCATGTTGATGTTGAGTCTGGGTCAGCAGAGTTATTAATTAATTCCAAGTCAGCAGAGTTATTAATTAATTCCAAGTCTGCAGAGTTATTAATTAACTGCTTAGTCACTCTGAGAATTATAATCTTTCAGGGAGCTCTCCACAAAAGTTTTGTCAAGTTCAGTCTTCCACCATCGCGAGGCCGCTGCCCCCTTAAGCGAGCCTACCTTCTCCCCTGCTGACCGCCACCACGGGCCAAGCCTGAAATCAGCGGTGAGCCACCGCATCACTGCAACCATCACCATTGTAACATTCCAAAATTTTCTCTTTTAAAAACTTACGATTTTCATTAATTTCAAAAACTTTTATTGCATTTTGGGAGCTCCAAAAACTTTCGATTGAAATTTCGGAAATTAAAACAAATATCCCCTGTTCGAGAACCAAACTTTGACAACCTCCGAGTAATTTGGTTCAACACAAAATTATTGAGTTGGCAGTTACTAGCAAATTTTCAAACTTCAAATCCAAATTAATTTTGGTAAGTAAATTAAACACAAAACCCTATTTTCAAATCCACCCGTGCCTGGGCCAAACCCATCAGCGCCGGCCTATCTCGGCCCAGCCCAAAATCCAGCCCAGCATCACTCCACCCGTCATTGACCAGTGGGTCCGGCCCCACAAGGCAGCATCTTCTTCCCCAAGCCCTTCTCTCTCCCGAGCGTGCTCTCTCTCTCCGCAACTCTCCCCTCTTCTCCCCCACAGACCGGAAAGGAATTTGAATGCGTCGCCTCACCTCCATTTCCGGCCGCTAAAATTTGTCGGTTCGAGTGAGCTCCTGCCTCACTTTCTTCATTCTTTGGGGCTGCCTTGACGATACATATCTAATTCTCCCACCAGGGAAAAAACTTACGGGTTGAAAAAATTTTCATCATGCAGCGAAACAGACGAAATGAATGAAATTTTCAAACATCACTTGAATTTTAACAAAATTTAACCAAATGTAGACAAATTTCGAACGAAGACAAACAATACTGAAAGAAACGCGCACCTCGAGGCAGCATCGGCACGATCATCAGCTCGTAGCCGTCCTGGAGGCAGTGGCCAAGCCACGCTGCGTGCGCGCGCACAGCGCGATGCCCGTGCACGGGTCCTTGTCCGCCATGCCGTCGCCGTTGCCGTTGAACTGCCCCACCTCCAGCGCGTACAGCGCCACTGCGTGCCCGCCTGCAGTCGCGGCAGTGAACCGCACCTGACGGCGTCACAATCAACAACCAGGGCAACGAAACATGAGACGACGAGATCGAAGAAACAGAGCAAAGTAGTAGAGGAACTCATTTGGTTACCATGCCGAGAAAGTAGCAGGCGTGGAGGTTGCCGGCGGCAGCGCACCGCCGCAGGAACCGGTGCGACGCCTCTAACCATCCGCCTGCGCACACCGCGACGGCCGCCGCCAACGCCCGCGACAGCATCGCGGGGTGTGCCGCGAGCTCCCGGAACTGCCTGCTATGGGGGTGCGCCTTGGGGTGCTATCGCCACAGGGAGGAAATGAATTGGGGATTAGGGTTTTCCGTTCGATGGAAAGGATTTTGTGGGGGGCGCTGCTGGGTCTGGGCCGTGTGGGCCGGCTACGCGGTGGAAGTCCTTGGGCTGGCCGCTGTGTGCGACAAAAAAATTCAAACGGCGGCGAATTTTTTTACCAACATGAAGTTTTTTTCGCTGTGTAACGAAAAGTATTTCTCCTTTTTTTTTCCATTTCTCCTTTTTTTTCTTATCGAGTTCCACGTTTACTGAATCGAAGGATGGTTGTTTTTCTTTCTCGAGAAGTATGATATTATCTTTTTTTTCTTAACAACTCTAAAAGGTATGTCATTGACTTTTAGTATATAATAAATAGAGATAGGTTTCAAATTCGTTTACAAATCAAATAACCAATCATCCTTTAATTTTTATTCAAATCTGTATGTTTTTAGATCGTACTTGCCAAGTATTTCTTTTTAGTTTTAGGATGGAATTCGTATAGAAAACCAATTTATATTTGTAATTATTATTTTGATTTTTTATGTTTACTTTGAAATTCATATCGAAATGAAATTACTGATTTTATTTTATTTTTATTTTGAATTCTAGTTAATTTGGATTGTACTCATAAACTATTTCTTTTAATTTGCTGGTTTTTGTTTAATTATTATTGCATCCCTTTTCATATTATCTCTCCTTTTTTGCGAGGACATATTTATATCCCTCAATGATGGCGACTTGGAAATCTTTCGGATGCAAATGGACAGAAATGAACCAATGACGACTCGGAAGAGTAGGTCTTTAGCATGCGAACAAAAAGAAAATTAAGAAGCAGACTAAGACACCGTTGGTCTTTGGCATACGAACAAAAAGAAAATTAAGAAGCAGATTAAGACACCGTTGGTCTTTGGCGTGCGAACAAAAAGAAAATTAAAAAGCAAGACTAAGACACCGTTGGTCTTTGACATGCGAACAAAAAAAAAGTAGACTAAGACCTCATCGGTCTTTAGCATGCAAACAAAAGGAAAATTAAGGAAAACAAATAGCTGACGTCAAGATGTTTTTCTTTGCTACCATGACAATTAAATGGAATTCGTATAAAAAACCAATTTATATTTGTAATTATTATTTTGATTTTTTATGTTTACTTTGAAATTCATATCGAAATGAAATTGCTGATTTTATTTTATTTTTATTCTGAATTCTAGTTAATTTGGATTGTACTCATAAACTATTTCTTTTAATTTGCTGGTTTTTGTTTAATTATTATTGCATCCCTTTTCATATTATCTCTCCTTTTTTGCGAGGACATATTTATACCCCTCAATGATGGCGACTTGGAAATCTTTCGGACGCAAATGGACAGAAATGAACCAATGACGACTCGGAAGAGTAGGTCTTTAGTATGCGAACAAAAAGAAAATTAAGAAGCAGACTAAGACACCGTTGGTCTTTGGCATGAGAACAAAAAGAAAATTAAGAAGCAGATTAAGACACCGTTGGTCTTTGGCGTGCGAACAAAAAGAAAATTAAAAAGCAAGACTAAGACACCGTTGGTCTTTGACATGCGAACAAAAAAAAGTAGACTAAGACCCCGTCGGGTCTTTAGCATGCAAACAAAAGGAAAATTAAGGAAAACAAATAGCTGACGTTAAGATGTTTTTCTTTGCTACCCCGTTGGTCTTCTATTTTTACATTTTTTAAAAAATTAATTATGCCTAAAAAGCCAAATCAGCTACAGTAAAAAAAAAGCCAGGTACAGTGAAATTTCAGCCAGAAGCCATCGCTAAAACGAGCACCCCCTAAGACACTGTCGGTCTTTGGCGTGAGAACAAAAAGAAAATTAAAAAGCAGACTAAGACACCGTCGGTCTTTGACGTGAGAAAAAAAATAAAAAGCAGACTAAGACACTATAGGGACCACCGGGTCATGTGATACTTAGTTAAAATAATTTAATATGCATTAAGTTTCAACAATAAGTAAAACTTGGGCTTGAGCTCAGTTCAAGTAAGCTCGATAACAGCAAAAAATAATTGAAAGTACACTAATTTTCAACAATAAAAAAGCTCGAGTTCGAGCTTGGTTCGAATAAGTTCGATAAGAGTTATATGTATCTAGAGCTGTAAGAAAAGTTCGAGGCTCGCGAGCTATTCAGCTCGGCTCGTTGAAGCTCGCGAGCTCAAGATCAAGTTCGAGTTTAGCTCATTTAGAGCTAAGCCAAGTTTGAATTGAGCTTAGAGCGAGCCAAGGTCGAATAACTCATGAGCTTCTAGTTTTTTTATAGTTCTATCGCCAAACAGGGCCTACAAATGCAACTTGTACAATTAATTAATAATGGTATAGATAATTGTTGTCTATAATATTCTTTATGTCATCTATAGATGGTATTAAAGACGGCTCATACAATAGATTATCTTTTTGTATGTCTTTATAGATAGCTTTTTATAACATAATATGTCTTGTTATCATGTTACAGTCGACTACTGCATAATAGATGGTCTAATTCTTTATGTTTCCTCTTTCTTTTCACATCATCTCGTGTTTTACATGATAAAATTTATAGATAATTAATATCATATTATTATACATGGCATAAGAGATTCTATGGAAACCGTGGAGAAAATCATGCACCGCGAGGCAAACATGCAAGTTACTGTCAGTGTGTCAACATGCGGCAGAGGGGTCATTGCGGGACGACTCCCTTGCAAAGAATTCAAAGATGCCTGTGCCCTGTTGGGTCATCCGGTCAGTAGACACGAATTCTTCTCACATAAATGTGATTTGACAGTACTGAATCGGCATTCTTTCCGATACCATCTGAAACTTCCCAAACATTAGTCTCTCACGTAAGCATGCTTAAATGGTGAAGAAGGTATGTATATTTCGGTGGATTCTTTTAAATTCTAGTTTAATTTTTAGTTTAAAATTTAGAATTATGTCTATTCGTAAAGAAATTATGAAAAAAAATATTTACATATGATTTTAACGGATCAATTGGCTCAAGTTGCTGTGTGCATCCGATTTGCTTCGATCAGGTCCTCGTCAAGTCAACAGATACTTGCTACACGTGATCTCTCGTACTAAGATTCAAATACAATAGCTCTCTTTTCTCTACAGGAAAGATCCCCACGGTTTACTGGTGACCATGCACAAAAGAGCTCTATAAAGCAGCAAATTCGAAACAACCAGCACTGTCCAAGTGCTAGCATATGACCATGGCCTTTCCCCTGATAATACTCACAGTACTCTTGCCGCCGCCGCCGCCGGCGACCGTGCTCGCTGCTCCTTCCCTCCCTAGCAATAACACTGATCTTGCTGCGCTGCTAGCCTTCAAAGCCCAGCTCTCCGATCCTCTTGGCATCCTTGGCGGAAACTGGACCACCAGCACATCCTTCTGCCACTGGGTCGGCGTCTCGTGCAGCCGGCGTCGGCAGCGCGTCACCGCTCTTTATCTGACAGGCATGCCCCTCCAAGGGGTGGTCTCCCCGTCTCTCGGTAACCTCTCCTTCCTCTCCATACTCAACCTCACCAACACAAACCTCACGGGTTCCATCCCATCTGATATTGGCAGATTGAGTCATCTCATCTCTCTTGATCTTCGCCTTAACAGCCTGTCAGGCGTCATACCTGGTTCCATAGGGAACCTCACAAAACTGCAAGCCCTTGTTCTAGCCCACAACGATCTCTCTGGTCAAATCCCGCGTGATCTCCAAAAGTTGAACAATCTTAGGCACGTAGATCTTGGTAAGAACTACTTGACTGGCCTGATACCACAGCAATTGTTCAACAACACACCTCTGCTAATTCATCTGAGCTTTGAAAACAACAGTCTATCAGGGCCGATACCACCCGGCATTGCCTCCTGCCCCATGCTTAAATACCTCTACTTGCAAGTGAATCAGCTATCTGGTCCGGTACCTCCGACCATATTCAATATGTCCAGGCTACAGGTTATGAGCCTCGCGGGCAACCACTACTTAACTGGCTCTATCCCTAGCAACGAAAGCTTTAGTCTGCCTATGTTGCTAAAGTTCTATATGGGTGGCAACAATTTCACGGGTCGCATTCCATCAGGACTCGCATCATGCAAATACCTTGAAGCTATTTACCTAGCCTACAACTCCTTTGTGGACTCTGTCCCAACATGGCTTTCTAAATTGCCACAGCTCACTTTCCTGAGTTTAGGCGTAAATGACCTTGTCGGGTCAATTCCAAGTGTGCTAAGTAATCTCACTATGCTCAATGTGCTTGACCTCTCATATTGCAATCTAAGCGGAAAGATTCCGCCTGAACTAGGGGAGATGAGCCAACTCACGTTTTTACATCTCTCACATAATCAACTAACAGGTTCATTTCCAGCTTTTGTTTGTAACCTATCTGAACTGTCTACACTAGCACTAAACTCGAACCATTTGATCGGATCAGTCCCGGCAACTATTGGGAACGACCTCAGATCCCTTAACTATCTTGATATTGGAAGCAATCATCTCAAAGGGACACTTGATTTCTTGGCCACTCTCTCCAACTGTAGGCAACTCCAAGACCTGAGCATAGATATGTGTTCTTTCACCAGAAGCACTATTCCTGCTTACATTGGAAACTTCTCTACAAAGTTGATGTACTTCAATGCAAGCGGCGGCCATTTAACTGGCGGTATTCCGGCAACAATATCAAATCTAAGTGATCTGAGTGTAATAGACTTTTCTGACAACCAATTAAGTGGCACAATCCCAGAATCCATAACACTAATGCAGAATCTCGAGGCGCTAGACCTCACTAACAATAGCATGTTTGGCCCAATCCCAACACAAGTAGGCACCCTAACAAGAATGAACTTTTTATCCTTCAAATACAATAGACTTTCTGGAGCCATACCAAATGGTGTTGGTAACCTAAGTATGATAGAAACCATTTCGCTTTCATATAACCAGCTGTCTTCAACTATACCTGAAAGCTTATTCCATCTTGGTAAACTTGTGCGATTATTTCTTTCTCACAACTCCCTTACTGGTGCGTTGCACTCTGATCTCAGTTCCATGGAAGAAATAGACATAATAGACATATCTGCCAACAGCTTGGTTGGTAGCCTCCCGAGTTCATTTGGACAGCTTGGACTGTTAAGCTACCTAGATCTATCACGCAACACACTGCAAGGCTCAATCCCGGACTCTTTCAAACAGCTAATCAACCTAAGACTATTGGACCTATCTTTTAACAACCTTTCTGGTACTATTCCGAAGTATTTGGCCAACTTCACTTCTCTGACTAGCTTGAACCTCTCTTTTAATAAGTTCGAAGGTGAGATACCAGATGGAGGTATTTTCTCAACCATCAGTGTACAGTCTTTGATGGGAAATGCCGGGCTCTGTGGTGGTGGCCCACATCTAGGATTTTCGCCATGCCTAGCTAAATCTCACCCAACGAAGAGAAACTTCCTAAGAGTTATACTCCCAATTGTCATGACAACAGTGGGAGCTATAGTAATTCTCTTATACCTAATGTTTAGAAAGAAAGATGAGAAGCAAGGAGAGGCTATGACTTGTACTGATATGGACGACCTGATGGGCCATAGGGTAGTGTCGTACCATGAGATTGCTCGTGCCACTGATGACTTCAATGAGGATAACATGCTGGGACATGGAAGTTTCGGCAAAGTTTTCAAGGGCCAACTGGACAATGGGTTGGTGGTCGCGATAAAAGTGCTCAACATGCAAGTTGAGCAGGCTGTGAGGAGCTTTGATGCTGAATGTCAAGTGCTGCGGATGGCTAGGCATCGTAACTTGATAAGGATACTGAATACTTGTTCCAACTTGGATTTCAGAGCACTGCTGCTTCAGTACATGCCCAATGGCAACTTGGATGCACTCTTGCACACTGAAAGAGGCCCCCCACTACCACTAGGATTCCTCAAGAGATTGGACGTCATGCTCGACGTGTCCATGGCAATGGAGTATTTGCACTATCATCACTATCAGGTGGTCCTGCACTGTGACCTCAAGCCTAGCAATGTGCTATTCGATAAGAAGATGACTGCGCATGTGGCAGACTTTGGCATTGCGAAGCTACTGTTAGGCAATGACAACAGCATGGTTTTAGCAAGCATGCCAGGGACAATTGGATACATGGCACCAGGTACCTGCATTCATCACTCTCGAGTACATAGACATAGTGTTCTTTTCTTTATTAACAGACGTTTCTTGTTCAAAATTTTCTCTGACAGAGTATGCGTTCATGGGGAAAGCATCACGGAAGAGCGATGTGTTTAGCTTTGGAATCATGCTTCTCGAAGTCTTCACCAGGAAGAGACCGACGGATCCCATGTTCGTTGGAGAATTGAGCCTGAGGCAATGGGTTTGCCATGCATTTCCAGCAAAGTTTGTTGATGTTGTGGACAACAAGCTACTGCAAGATGAAGACATAAACCTTTGCCTTGATCACCAGAACAACACTTCCTTGGGATCTTCTTCGACTAGCACGAGTAACAACTTTCTCAAGTCGATATTCGAGCTAGGTCTGATGTGTTCGAGTGACTCACCTGAGCAAAGGATGTCAATGAATGACGTGGTTGCAAAGCTCAAGAACATCAAGAAGGATTACTCCGCCTCTGCAAAGGCAAATGAGGCAATAAAAAGGCCTCAGTATTAATTAATTACTAGATCAATCTATATGTCACTGTGTTTGAGTTCCCATTGTACTACTCCGTAGTAATAATATAATGTACCGAGCAGTGCTTCTATGAGTCAACCTCTAGAATAAGTTGCACAAATCTTAAAGCCAGTGAAGGGATAAGTAATCACCATCCACCCTTTATTCATCTTTAATATTTGTGTAATTTTGAAATAGTGATGCAAAAAAGAATGTAACATGGATTTCCATTACGTGTACAAACTTGACATTGTTTCTTTTGCCCAGCATATCAATCATGACGTTATAGTCTGGAGGTATACGTCTCCATACTGATGAACTCCTGTACGTGTTGCTACCTTCCGGGCAGACGCCGTGTGTTGCTGCCCCCTCTCACCTCTCCCGTTCCTTACGCTTGCTTTTTTTTCATATAAAAAAGATTAATCTCCTTCATTAACAACACATGCTGATTCTGGGATTGACACAAGAGGGAGGGGAATTTACACGTTGGATATTGGGAGTCCTATTTTGTATTGGCATTTTGGCAACCCTGATGGTGCAATGGCTTTTTGTTTTCGGTGAAAAATATTAGTATTAATCATTAGCAAACACCCAATTAAACAGGACCTAGAAATGTAACTTGTACAATTAATTAATAAGAGGTTCTATGTCAATCGTGGAGAAGATCATGCACCACGAGACAAACATGCAAGTTACTGTCAACATGCGGCGAAGAAGTCCCTTGAAGAGAATTCAAAGATGCCGTCCCTTGCAGGAGACACGAATTCTTCTCACATAAATATGATTTGACAGTACTAAAACGGCATTCTTTCCTATACCATCCGAAACTTCCCAAACATTTCTGTAACGCAAGCATGGATAAATGGTGAAGTAGCTAGGTACATACAAGCACGCTAAAATTTAGTATCAAGTTGCCCCGGCCCTCACAAAAATTAATATCTAGTTCGGTGACGGGATGCATTTCTTCCGAATCAATAAAATGATTTGCTTCCCTTACAGGATAAACTGTGACTGCCCCCTTTTCCCGATATTTTTTGCAATAGAGTTGTATTAGTATTGCAGAATTGAGCTGGCTGGTTAGATAAATGAGTGTGCGGTACACTTAAATCATACTGCCTTTTGTTGCACTGTGGATTGCACATTACCAATTCCAAATTCATAAGTTAATTTTTTTAAAAAAGAAATTCGTAAGTTAATTCAGCACATCCTTTTTCTCAATAAATAGGACGTACTGTCTATGGCTGAATTCCGTGGAACCTTTTCATGTATCCATTGTTTCGTTTTTTGCTCTACGCATGCATTCCTAATGATCGGAAATAAAATTAAGAAGAGGCCAGATGTTACAACTTCTATTGATATGGTTGATGTGATTGGCCATAGGTTAGTATCCTACAATGAGATTGTTCGTGCCACTGATAATTTCAGCGAGGATAACATGATGGGAGTTGGAAGTTTTGGCAAAGTTTTCAAGGGCCAAATGGATGATGGTTTGGTTGTCGCGGTAAAAGTGCTCAACATGCAAGTCGCCCAAGCTGTGAGGAGCTTTGACGCTGAATGTCAAGTCCTGCGGATGGTCAGGCATCGCAACTTGATAAAGATATTGAATACTTGCTCCAACTTGGATTTCAGAGCACTGCTGCTTCAGTACATGCCCAATGGCAGCTTGGAGGCACTCTTGCACACTGAAAGCAGGCCTTGCTTGGGATCATTCCTCAGAAGGTTGGACATTATGCTTGATGTGTCCATGGCAGTAGAGTATCTACACCATCATCACTACGAGGTTGTCCTGCACTGCGACTTGAAGCCTAGCAATGTGCTATTCGACGAGGAGATGACTGCGCATGTGGCGGACTTTGGTATTGCGAAATTACTGTTAGGTGATGATAACTCCATGGTTTCGGCGAGCATACCAGGGACAATCGGGTACATGGCACCAGGTACTCTCACTGATCATTCCTGAGCAATTTCTTTTGTAGTATGCTTGGAGTAAGAATTTTCAGTTAACAAACATTTATTGCTTAAAATTTTCTGTGACAGAATATGCGATCATGGGAAAGGCATCATGGAAGAGCGACGTGTTTAGCTTTGGAATCATGCTGCTCGAAGTCTTCACTGGTAAGAGGCCTACTGATCCCGTGTTCGTTGGAGAATTGAGCCTTAGGCGATGGGTTTGCCAGACATTTCCAGCGAACCTAAGTGATGTTGTTGAAGAGAAGCTACTGCAAGATGAACAAGCAAGCCTTTGCTTTGATCATCAAACCAACGCTTCCCCAGGTTCTTCTTCGACAAGCACGAGTACCAACTTGCTTGGGTCAGTATTCGAGCTGGGTCTGATGTGTTCGACTGACTCACCTGACCAAAGGACATGCATGAATGACGTGGTTGCGAAGCTGAAGAACATCAAGAAGGATTGCTCTGCTTGTATGCCGGCAATGCAAAGGGCTCTGCGTTAGTGGACCTATCAATGTATGACGCGGTGACCTTCAAACAATTTCATAGCTACTTTAATACAACTCCATATTTAGGAAATTAAAGCAGTATGGGTAACTATATGGAATTACCCATTTTCTCTAGATATTCTTGTGACCGAATTCTGCCATCTACAAAGCTTAATCTACTAATTACCGTGACACTGCCCAATCGCGACCATTTGCCATATTTTTTTGCCTATATATACAATATTTTATCTATGTATGCAATATTTTTCATATGTATGCAACAATTTTCACCGAGAAATGTTGCATATATGCGAAAAATGTTCCGTACATAGGTGAAAAATATTGTAAATATGTGTGAAATATGTTGTATATATAGAAAAAAAATGTTGCAGCAAAATTAATTGAAACATAAATTTTTTTCAAGCGACTGTGCAATAGCATAACGGAAGTACAAATTGCTCGACCAATCTGCATGCTGCAATCCTATAGGATTCCATTCCATCGAAATTCCTCCTAAAATCCCAAAGAGAGCCGTACTTTTCCTTTGATCGAAATAGGCCATTCCTCGTAAAGGAGAAAAAAATTGCTTTACAATTATACCGGATTGGAATGACAGCACCGTAAACGCCTACAACACAACCTTAACATTTTTTTTGTATTAGCCAAAGCATGATGCTGTTATAGTAATATATAAGCGATTCCGGAGGAGTCGTCCCCCATAATTAATCACATACAAGCACAAAGATGAACATTAAAGAACACAAGATATATAACCGTGAGCATTTCTTCATACTTCGTATATTATGACCGGGGGATTTCCGGCCGGCCGCAGCGCCCATGTGGCAAATTTACAAAATAGCCTTCAAAGTTTTGATAATTACATATAGGTCCTCGGTTCTTACAAATAGGTCCTTGAATTTTTTCAAAAAAAACCCTACGCTTTTTTCCCGTTGATAACGACCCGCGGTTTCTGGAAATTACGTACAGGCCCTTGGTTCTTTTAAAAAGGTCCCTGTTTTTTTACGAAAAAGCCCCTCCACTCTCCTTTTATTGCGGAAAGGCTCTCGATTTTTTGCGAAAAAACCCCTACGCTTTTCTTTTTCTACAAATTTTTGCCCCTTTTATTTTGATACACATGGTGGTTTGCGTGGCGTGACGCCGCGCCTATGTAGCTAGTTATTATCAACACGAGAGGTGTACAAAATAATGAAGCCCTTGGCCCTATTATAGGTGAGTAGGAAGTCGTATCTCTACAGGACTTTGTGGTAGTCTAGAAAAGGGATTTTAGAAAAGTTCATGTTTGGATAAGGCTGAGTTCTTCTTCACTTTTAGCTAATTTATATTTGTATGAACTATGGTAACTAACTTTTAAATGGTGTGTTTTTTAAGACGAAGTCAACATGAAGATTGTAGTAAAAAAATACAATGCATTCAGTTGTACTGATCAAAATCATATGCGACTACTTTTCTATGCATACTACCTTTTGTGAATAACTAAAATTTAAATATTTAAACTATAAGTTATAAGACCAAAAGAACCCACCCACATATGTCCACACGTATGGAAACTCCATGTACTGAATTTGTTAGGCCGATGCCCAGGACGTCAACTGAATTAGGCCTATAAATGGATTGGAAAATTTGGCCCATAAATAAAATTAATTTGGACGGCTGGGCTAGGCTTAGTCCCAGCCCAGCACCAGTATGCCAATTTGGGCTCGTGGTAGCCAAGCCTGAACGATCTCACATCAACAGCTGCGAGTAGAGAATTAGTTCGTTCCGGCGACCTCTCTGGCCGCCGCCACCGCCACCGCCACCGCAGCCACTTGCCACCACCTCCTCGTACCATGAGTGCAACCTGCGGCCATAGAGGAGATCCACGCGGAGCGAGGTCGCCTCAGAAGCTGCTTTCTTGAGAGTCCCTCCACCTCAGTTTGTCGAGAGCTGTGACAGGTACCGCGCTTTCTTGATACTCTGGTCTCCTAATCTAATTACATGCTGTCATCCTAATGCTGGGATTGACACAACGAGTAGGACAATTTCGCACCTCCTTAATTGGTTTGATCCTAATGGCTTTTGTTTTGTTTGATCCTAATTAGAGAGAGGGATAAAATAATCCTAAGCACCAATTAGGGCCTTAACCGATAGGTAAGAGTCTGCAAGGGGATAAAATAGAATAGCATCAATATGCAACTAGGTTGCTGTGTATGGAGACGCCATAGCCATCTTCTGCTTGGGAATCACCACATGACATAGCCGCCTTATATAGAAAAGTCGTGCACTGACATCCACTTGCAGAAAATGCCTTTGTTCAACGAATATGACATGTGGCGATCTCTCCGGCCACCGCGTGCCACCTCCCACCTACACCTGTTCCCGCTAGCGGAGGAACGTGGCCATCTGTGTGCAAGACAAGTGAGGTTGCTCGCAGCAGAAGCTTCTCGAGTGATGGGAAGGGCAGGGCTGCAACATCGAAGTATTGATAATCTAATCCTGATGGTTTCATAGACTTAATTAATAATAGGACTTACACCGGAGTTTGTGACATACTTGAATAATTACGTAGTTAGACTAGTTTTTCGAAGAGATAAAATACATTTTGTTTTACTGTGGAGTAGAACCGAGCACTGTTAGGCTGGTAGAGGTCCCCATGAACACCCCACGAACCCACCGGGCTTGAACCCGGGTGACTAGCTCTTTTCCTTCAAGTGAATGCCATAGCTCTTGGCCAAATTTACTTATTAGCTAGTATCTGTTGCTCATCAGCTAGGAATTGCTCTTGCAGAGTTTGACCCCCTTGCTGAATTTATAGCTGGTGAACTCTTTGGATCCATCCTGTGCAGTGTTAAAAATCCTGAACAGTCGTTAACGTTACTCCATACTTCAATCAACTAAAGAAGCAATCAAACTAGAATAATCTTAAGACCTAAGAAATATTCAGTTCAATAATAGAAACTTACAAAGTTCAAACTTGATATAGGTGTTGAGCTGTGACAACAGCGTACCAAACCTTACATGTTCACAAGCACCTTCGTTTACGTATATCTTACAACTTACAAGCGGCTTTACTCTATCTTACAACACTAAGTCTACCCCCTTATTCCACCCTCTGCCCCCTTATTCAACATATCCTCCTCAGCAGCTCTTGTAAAAGCAAACACACCATTAATATACTCTTCACTTACATGATTCGCAACATACATTGAACTAGTGAATCTTGGAAGGTCCTACAGTATAAATTTTCTAGAATTAACACTACTACAAAAAAGGGACATCACGCATAGCTTGAATCTGTCATCACAGCATTTGTTTTCAACTGCTCGAATTTATGATCAGTGATAATCGGAGGTTATCACAAACGATTTGTGAGCCATCTGATAAGTAAGAAAGGTGAATAACAGAGTGTGTAAGAAAATGAGCTATGTGTCCCTCTTGTTAGCCCAAAGAAGTATATATACATGGCCACAAGGCCCCATTACCATAATACCCCTACCACAATCTTCTATTATAAGAGTATTCATGTCTTTTACATGCCTTACTGGGCCTCTTCGTCCAGCAGGCTAAATGGATGCAGATGGGGGCCATCCCCACAACACATACATGAAAAGGATTTGTACAAATTTAGGAGAACAAACCGGATTATGTGACTGTAACCATATTCCAGGATTGTTGGGATTGTCGAGCTGGTATGGATCACCATGCAGGAAATCTGGCACCACGACGAAGTAACCAGACAAATCAAGAAACTTTGTCGGCTACCTTCCTTCATGATATAAATATTTAGCATTAGTGTCAATTCATAACTGAAAGTGCTAGCAGCATACTATCTTCCTTCATGACATAAATATTTAGCATTAGTGTCAATTCATGACTGAAGATTAGCCCTAGCAATAAACAAATGCGCTTCAAATAGAGCATAAAAGCACAGCTTAATTCCAGTACCAATCTGATTTTGCAACATAGCACATAACAAACTCAGCATCATATGACATCCAAAATTCTACCTAGTCATCCCTTTACCCAATACATCTGGAAGAGATGCACATTTCATTTTTTTTATGGGAAACACATTCCAATTTAAGTTGAACAAATAGGCAGGTATGTAGAAAACGACAAATGGAAGAGCCACTGTTCTTGTAATTCCAGTGGCCTTACTGAGAATTATCTCATACTACTTGGTAGTCAAGATCCATTGGCCCAAATTCTAAACCCTAAGCAGAGCCAAGCAATTAGCAACAGATAGTCTGCAGCATACACATATCTCAGACTTGGAAAGGGGGAAGGGCATGTTATGGTACAATCACCCTTGAGGCTTTAGATACAATTTTACCCCCGGGGAATCAGTGTCTACAGTACACTAGTTCATTCCTTTGCACTTTACTAGCATGTTTTTCATCGCCCACTACTGATCCTTCAAGTGAGAGTGGAAGTGGGAGATTGGAGAAGGTTGAATAAAGTTTTGTCACTAACAAAAATATCTGTACCGTAGCAAGCAGGAAAACTAATCCCAAAGGCAGGCCTATCATCCTTATCGGTGTGCAGATATTGCCACAACATATACAAAATCAGGTATAAATTAGCGTCTGGTATGGAAGGAAGGGACACATTTTGTCAAAGTTCTTGATGACCACGACCACCACATTGCAGTAGAGACTAGAGACAGTGCGCCCCAGACTTTGGGTTGGAAAAGAAGGCTCAGAAATCGTCGTGGTATTGGTCGGCAATTGTTGAAACGCCGGCAGGTGAACTCGCCGGCAATTGTTGCTTGTTGTCAGATTACTGCGCACAACGCAAAACCTAAACAAAACTCAGTACGGCTATTTAATGGGCATGTTGCTGCATGCATGTCGGCAGTACTATTCCACCTTCCATCATGAGAGTAAACCAAACCAGAACACAAAACAAAGCAAACAAAACATCATCTCCAAACAAATTACACATTCAAGAAATTAAGGGTAATCAATCACGTACTGGGCAGCACAGCATGAAAATACATAATAGTAGGGGCATCAACTGGACGTAATAGTTAACTACGTTGGATAAAGTTTGAGATTATTGGTAGGAGTGTTCGATCATGCATGCTTCATTTCAGCTGCTAGCTTTTGCATTTTCACAAGCTTGAGATCATCCACAACTTGTGCCATGGTGGGCCTCTCATCCACATATTCCTCGAGACATTGAACCGCAATCGCGCCAACCTTCTCACAGCAATCTATGTCCGCGGCAGATGTGAATGTCTCATCAAGCATCTCTCTCGCCCTGCTCATCCTTGTCTCGTAAGATTTCTTAAAGTCTAATGGAAGGCTGTTGTTCCCATTGTACCTCGCCTCCTTCCCGGTTATGAGCTCCAAGAGCACAATTCCGAAGCTGTAAACATCGCTCTTCTCCGTGAGAAGGCCCGTCTGCATGTACACAGGATCCATGTAAGCTCTATCCCCTGCCACGAACCCGGCATACTTCTTGTCCGTCGATGATAGGAGCTTGGACAGGCCAAAGTCCGAGACCTTTGGTTGTAACTTGTCATCGAGGAGAATATTGCCGGATTTGACGTCCCCATGGAGGATCTTGCAGCCAGCATAGTGGGCCTGGGAATGCATATATGCGAGAGCTTCTGCAGAGCCAATGGCGATATCCAGGCGCGCCAGCAGTGATAGAGTAGCACGCCTCACGGCTCCACGAGCATGAAGCGCATCGTAGAGGCTTCCGTTGGGGACGAACTCGAAGACCAGCATGGGGATTTTCGTATCCAGGCAACACCCCAGGAGACGGACCAGATTCGGGTGGCTCATTTGAGATTGGATGCGGATCTCGGCCACGAAATAATCATTTTCGTGTGCCTTGATGGAGCGTCTAAGTTTTTTAACTGCAACTCGTTCGTTGTCGTCGTTTGTTCCCGAGAAGACCTCGCCGAAGTTGCCACCTCCAATTCTGGTGCTATAGTTCTTCGTAATCTTGTCTAGCTGTGCTTTTGGGATGAGGTTGATGTTCATGCTCTTCAGGATTTGGCCACCATTTCTGTTGAAAAATCCTTTCCGCTGTTGTGTCTTATGCTCCCTGTAAACGGACCATAGTAGGGCTACCAAAACAACAATGGCGCAGAGTGTTGCTGCAAACACAGATAGCATAGATCGATATTAATTTGTTGCATTTCCATGCCAACGTGCATGCATGGATGCATATTGGTAGTGCTCAGTTTGACGTTGACTTATAGTTTTTTTATTGTAGCTGACTTATTTTTTACTGTAACTAAATTGACTTATTTAGCATAATTAATTTTTTTAAAAAATATAAAAATAGAAAAAACACATGTTAGCTCATCACGGACAATACAAAGAAATATGGGTAAAAACAAAAAGCAAAAAAGCCCAAAAAATCTAGAAAAATAGAAAAAAATAAAATTGCTAAATAGTAAAGAAAAGCAGAAGTTGACTTTAAGCCGTTTTGAGCACAGCCATCTTGATTAAGTTAATTCAACTAACAAAGGATAGCAAGGTCGATCGGCAGAATCGCGATCTCTGCATCGAATCGAGGTTCTTTATTAGCAGGTCGCCAAATGTAGAATCGATGTAGAGCATAAGATCATATCTGATTATACGAAAGAAACTTTTTTCTAAACGGACCGTGTATTTCAACACTACTTTATTTTTTAACATAATACTTTTAAAACTTTTATTTGGAAAAATGTAGTGTAAAGGAAAGTTCATTTGTTATTTATGCAAATTATAATGGGAATGGAGAGATAAAAAAAGTAAAATTTTATAATTAAAAGGACATATACAAGTACTTATTTATAATAAATCGCTAGATTCAGGTAGGATTGAATGGGAGTTTTTATCACGATTCTACAAAGTTATGGTAGAATTGTAAAAATGTTAAGATTCCACCAAATTAAGACTACTCTATCTAGAGTAGGTTCGGTTCAGTCAATCTAGGATCGTAGAATTGTAAAATCATGTGACTTTGAGATTTTGACAACCTTAGCTATAAGTACGGATAAGCTAATATTAGTGTACTAATTAAATATATGCTCACCTACTGTCGCAACTGCAGGCGCGGCAAATATGGGCCGACGTCCCTTACCATCCCCTGTTTGCCAAAATTGGTATTTGCACTCGTAATTGCCGTCTGTATTATGGCATGTGCCACCATTTTGACAGGGATGTTGCTCGCACTCGTTAATATCTGTGTATGTATTGATGGTAAATATTTGAAGGAAGGTCAGTGTAGCAACTCGTATTACAAAACAACGGCTGTTTGGAACCTGTGCATCCGTGCGCGCCGGTGACATAGGGATTGCCGGAGTATCCCTTGGAGCATTTGCAGAGGTACCCCTGCCCTTCTGTGGCGTTGACGCAATAGCTGTTGTCGCTGACGCAGGCGGGAGCTCTTGCTGGCGGGAGCTCTTGCTGGCACGTCCCCTTGCTCCTGATGGCCCAGTCGAGCACCAGCGGAGGAAGACTTCTCTCACCAACCCGCCTGTCGAAGGCCCTCTCACCTGTACCGTTCAGATCTTTCCGACTAAAATTGTACCTAAATTATAAATAAGTTACTCGCTCCCGTAGAAAAAAACTTGATAACTTCTTTACTTGTCATGGTGCAAACACACACACAAAGCACAAGATTATCAATGATCAAATTATATACCAAATTCATCTTTTTTTTCAGGAATTCATCTATTTATTTAATCACAAAAATCATCTATTTATAATATATATATATATATATATATATATGTAGAAAAACTATTTTTTTAGATGGCAGTGAAAATGAGGCACGACGGATTGAACTCCCTCTTTATATGTAGCACTTGCAACTTAAGATAGGTGTGTCTAGTTATCACTCGAATGTTTTTTTTAATAATTATCTAAATTTATAGTTGTTAGATTAAAGATCCAACGGTCCTATTTTTTAGAGGGAGAATTTTTTAAAGAGGGAATTCATACGAATTTTTACGCACATCCAAATATCAGAAATTTAAATAATTGTTTAAAAGAAAATACCTTAGTGATGTTTATGAAACCCCAATTAAGACACTAGCACAACGGCGCGCGCTTCAATTGTACGTACGTACCAGCCTTTCTGGGCCACAAAGGCGTAGCTGCAGGGGCTGAACCTCCACGCAGAGTTGTTGACGATTTTTCCGTTGCTGTCGTTACCCCAGTAGACCGCCATTGTGCTAAGCTCCCTCGGGATGTAAGACATCTGGCAGCAACCTTGCCCTGTGCATGACTCGCCGTCATGGGCGGCGCCATTCAAGCTCACGCACGTCGTGACGCAGCCGGTAAAGTAGCTCCAGCCGTTCCTGCCTTTGAGAAGCGCCAGGGTGTTGCACCCGATGGCCGTGAACTCGTTCCTATCCGGAGAGATCAGGAACGGCGAGCCGGCGAGGCTGAATCTCCAGGAGGTTCCATTTGATTCGATGGTGTCGTTTGAGTTGTAGCAGATGTGCGACACGGGAGTGACGACGCGCATCTCGCCAGCCTCCACCGAGATGTCGATGATCTCGATGTTAGAGTAGTAGGGTCTCGGAGGGTCGAAGCTATGGTTGCAAGTGAGGATGAAGTCATCCAAACCCGGCCAGGCGCAGTCGCCGCCGATGCCGAATGGGTAGGGAATGTGTACGTCGCCGCACATGCTAGGGCAGCTAGGAGGTGGAGTCGGCATCGGTGACGGTGCCATGTCGGAGACCATCGGTACCGGCTGGGAAAGTACTAGGGCGGGAGTGAGGAGAAACCACAGCACCAACGGTGGCATGGCGAGCGCTAGGACGTATTTCATCATGTTTGTAAATAAAGAAACTAAGAGCTGGTTAACTTTTGCCGGCCGATCAGAGCGTGTGTAAGCCCTGGCTGCTCTCAGCATGGGTATTTATAGGCGCACGTACGTCAGGATATTTCCCGTCGCCCGGTGCACACCTCTGTCAGGAAACTTTCTTTCTTTGACTACAAAAACGCGCACAAACTGTGTTTTAAGAACCGTGCCAGGTCCAAAGCGTCGCTACCTCCGTGACTTACGATGCTAGAGATGCTGAGGTGTAATATACGGAATCAGTAGCCCTATGGAAATGTTTGGGCGCTGTTGAAATTAAGAGACTACTAGTCAATGCAATTAATAATGGTGATAATAATCGCCGGGTCCTTTTGATATCACTTGGGTATATATAACGTCCCGGCCACACCATCCGTATGTACTGTATGTACTGTGCTGACTAATTAAATGTATTGTACTACCAGTCGATCGAATTCTAATTTCATTTCGGTACCGTATCGTTAAAACGTTTTGTTACTTTCACTCATCATCGTCATCGGGAGCGTCCGGTTGGTGTCAGCAAGGATCCCTCCGCCCGTGTCTATTCCAGTAATTTTGTTTCTAGCATGTAAACATTTCGAATAAAAAACTCTAAAAAAATAAAAATTAAAATGTCAAAACACTGTGTCCAGTTGGATCCCGCTACCATGTCTCATTGATCTCCGTAGAAAACTTCAAAACATAAACAAATGTGCAACCAATTATTAGATAAATGTAATAGTCCGTACGAATGCACGGGTTGACAACTAGTAAATTGTAATCCCTTCCAATCTTGCTCCGTGTCACACTCTCACGACCACATCGCTCGTTGTCGTCGTGGAAAAGCGAACTTCTTCCTGTCGTTAAAGAAAAAAATCGTGCATGTCGTACTCCTGCCACTCGCGTAGTAGATACAAATTACGAAACGGTCATATGTGCATAGTCGCCACTCGTTTCCTGCTGCTTTCATTACTGTGCGTGGCTTCGACTCCGCCTCGGAGCTGACTCGGTTTTCTGCCCTCTGTTCGCTCGGACGCGCTCGAAGCTGTGTCTTGACTGGCTGCGATGCCGTGCGACACTCTGCTCGGAACGGCGACTTGGCCGTGCCTTGAGGAGGAGGGAAGCACTGGACGCTGCCTGTCGGCTGCTTCCCATCTGGTTGCGCGCGATCGGTTTCTGTCGTGTGTCCCGCCATGCGTGTCTCCCGAGACCGAGACGAGGCACGTCGCGTCGACGAATTTTTCTTTCCATCGGATCGCGTCGGCCCAGAGGAAAACTTATACGTTTCAAATAAATGAAAGTAATAAGAAAATTTGCATCGATCATGACTAGAAACCAAGTTTTTAAAATTTCTCTATTATCTTCTTGCTCTTTTATAAAATGAGTTACAAATCTTCTCATTATATATATTAATACTCTCCGACTAATATACATACTCCGACTTCACATTGATCACAACTTCAACTTAGGTGATACATAGAAACAGGCTATTTAAACTCTAATTAAGATTATTTTTAACAATAAGCTCTACGAGCATAACTCTGAAGCTATAAACATTGCTCTTCTCCGTGAGAAAAGGCCTCTGCATCGCGATCAGGAGAATCGCGATCTCTGCATCGGCTTGAGGTTCTGTATTAGCAGTGTTGCGAAATGTAGAATCGATGTAGAGCATAAGATCTTGTCTGATTATACCAAAGAAACTTTTTCTAAAGCTACCGCATATTTCAACAATACTTTATTTTTTAACATAATACTTTTAAAACTTTTATTTGCAAAAATGTAGTGCAAAGGAAAGTTCATTTGTTATTTATGCAAATTATAACGGGAATGGAGAGATAAAGAAAGTAAAATTTTATAATTAAAAGGACACATACAAGTAATTATTTATAATAAATCGTTAGAATTGGATAGGATTGAATGGAAGTTTTTATCATGATTCTACAAATATTTGGTAGAATATTCGCTAGTGTAGAGTCGGTCTAGTCTATCTTGGTTCGTAGAATTGTAAAATCATATGACTTCGAGATTTTGACAACCTTAACTATGAGTACGGAGAAGCTAATATTAGTGTACTAATTAAAAATATGCTCACCTACTGTCGCAGCTGCAGGCGAGGGAAATATGGGCCGACATCCCTTGCCACTTTTACCATCCCCTATTCGCCCAAAATTGCATTTGCACTCATAATCAACTTCCGTATCACGGCATTTGCTACCACTTTGACAAGGATATTGGTTGCACTCGTTGATATCTGTACATATATTGATGGTAAATATTTGAATGAAAGTCAGTGTAACAACTCGTATTACAAAACAACGGCTGTTTGGAACGTAGCGGATGTAATAGCTTCAGAGATAGGTAAGAATGCTGGCGGATAAATTAGGGGTGATCGGAATAGCGATAGCTTTTGGTTGAAAAAATACTGTAGCTAGCTGAAAAAATATTGTAGCTGAGTTAGTGGATCGTGTAGTGAATAGTGAAAAAAAACTAAAACTAAAAACTAAAGTCAAAAAAAACCAAAACGATCAGGATCTTAATACTAACCTGTGCATCCGCCGGTGACATAGGTGTTAGCTCCTGCTTTCTTGATTGAATCGAGATGGAAGAAGAGAGGGAGAAGGGATTAGGGGTTACCGACCGTCCGATGCAATGGAGGAGGAGTTGGCCATCGTTGGGGAAGAGAGTGGTGGCGGCGGCGGAGATCCGGTGACCGTGACGGCGATGGTGCTTCCCGCCGCTGACTGCGCTTCCCTGATCGGTCTAGGGTTTTCGGGTGGGGATTGTGGCACAGGCGAACCTCGTAGTCCCAGCCACCGGCACCCCACCCTCTATTTATAGCACAGTGCGACGGGGGCCCATTAGCTAATAGTTGGGCTAAGCGCCCCCGATCAGGGCGCGATCAAGGCCCGATTAGCCGTTGGGCTAATCGGCTGAGATCATTCTAACATTCTCCCCCTTGATCTCAATCTATACTTTATCTTTAATTACTTTTGACTTTACTCATTCCATCACAGATTAGCGCATAGAACATGTCTCATCGTCACGGTCAATCGCCGATAGATTCAACTGCTACAATACACCTCTCTTGTTCTGAAATTGTTACTTTAATCTTTTGGGCCATCTTTTAGTCCAGGAATCATAGGCTTTCCCTTAAACCCATGCCGGCTACATGTTCTCTGAACACGTTGGGTGGTAAGCCTTTAGTAAGCGGATCCGCTAACATCTTTGCGGTACTTATATGCTCAAGACTTATAATTTGATCCCGAACTTTATTTTTCACAACATAGTACTTTATGTCAATGTGTTTGGCAGCACCACTTGACTTATTGTTGTGGGCATACATTACTGTGGGTTCATTGTCGCAGTACAACTTAAGTGGTCTATTGATGTCGTCAACCACTTTTAAACCGGTATGAACTTCTTAAGCCGCTTCACCTGCCCGTAGCCTCATAACATGCTACAAACTCGGCATACATTGTGGACGATGTAGTGACGGTTTGCTTTGAGCTTTTCCACGATATAGCTCCTCCAGCGAGAGTGAATACATATCTGGATGTTGACTTTCTATCATCTCCCGCATAATCAGAATCTGTATACCCCACTATATGGAGTAAATCTGATCTTCTGTATGTCATCATGAGGCCTTTTGTGCCTTGCAAATAATGCAAGACTTTCTTTACCAATTTCCAATGCTCTATTCCAGGATTGCTCTGGAATCTGCCAAGTAACCCGGTAACAAACGCTAAGTCAGGGCGTGTACACACTTAGGCATACTGTAAGCTTCCGACAGCTGAAGCATATGGAACCGATTTCATTTGATCGAGCTCGTACTGGTTCCTGGGGCATTGAAAATCCCCATATCTGTCGCCCTTGACTATATGTGCAGGTGAAGGACTACTTTTATGCATACCAAATTTCTTAAAGACTTTCTCTATGTATGCCTTTTGTGATAGTCCCAATGTCCCTTTGTCTCTATCCCAGTGAATTTCGATCCCTAGAACGAACGAAGCTTCACCAAGATCTTTCATATCAAAGTTTGAGGACAATAACTTCTTTGTCTCCAGTAGCAGACTGACATCACTACTAGCTAGTAGGATATCATCCACATACAGGATTAGGAAGATAAACTTCCCATCTTTAAACTTTGCATAAACACAGTTGTCCTCTACATTCTCTTTAAACCCAAATTTTCTTATTGTACTGTCAAACTTCAAGTACCATTGTCTTGAAGCTTGCTTTAACCCATAAATCGATTTCTTTAGGCGGCATCCCATTCTTTCATTTCCTTCCACGACAAAACCTTTGGGTTGTGCCATGTAAACATTTTCCTCCAAATCCCCATTAAGAAATGCCGTCTTTACATCCATCTGATGTAACTCTAAATCATAATGTGCTACTAATGCCATTATGATTCTGAAGGAATCTTTACATGAGACTGGAGAAAAAGTCTCATTGTAATCAATTCCTTCTCTTTGCGTAAAGCCTTTTGCCACAAGTCGCGCTTTGTATCTTTCTATATTCCCTTGGGAGTCAAGTTTTGTCTTGTAGACCCATTTACAGCCTACTATTTTGGCTCCTTTAGGAATAATTTTCAAGTCCCAGACTTTATTAGTCTTCATGGATCTCATTTCCTCTTCCATGGCTTCAAGCCATTTTGAAGAGTTTTCGCTTCTCATGGCTTCTTCAAATGAGGTGGGATCATCCTCCATTTGAAATTCCTCTGTATGATAAATCTGATAATCATCAGAAATAGCTGATCTTCTTACTCTTTGAGACCTCCTCGGGGCCTCCACATTTGGTGCATCTTCTGTTTGGGGCTGCTGTTGCTCCCCCTCATCTGTGGCAATGGGTTCTGTAGGCTCCTGAAGAATAGGTTCCTCATTCTCATTCATTGTTGCCACAGGAGGAACAATAACAGGTGCTGGCACCACAGTGTCTTGCACCGTCGGTGCAGCGACAGCAGGCACTGCGAAGAATGGCTCTTGAATCATCGGAGTGGGCGCATACGCCCGCTTCTCTTCAAGGTCAAACCCTCGAGTTACCATGCTTCCCCTCATCATTTCATCCTCTAAGAAGACAGCGTGTCTCGTTTCTACAAACTTTGTATATCTGTCTGGACAGTAGAAACGAAAACCTTTTGACTTTTCAGGGTAGCCAATGAAATGGCAGCTTACTGTTTTGGGATCAAGCTTCCCAAGATTTGGGTTAAATACTTTAGCCTCAGCAGGACTCCCCCACACACGTAAGTGGTGTAGTGAGGGAACTCTTCCTGTCCACAACTCGTACGGTGTTTTGGGCACCGACTTACTAGGCACTCTGTTGAGAATATGAATGGCGGTTTTTAACGCCTCCATCCATAAACTCAATGGCAGTGTGGAATAGCTCATCATGCTTCGCACCATATCCATCGAGTGCAGTTGCGTCTTTCATTCTCCATTTTCTTTGAGGTTCGCCTGGTGTAGAATCTTTGGGCCACTATACCATTTTCTGTAGAAACCTTGCAAAAGGTCTAGGAATTTGTCCATATGGGGTATGTCGACCGTAGTACTCCCCCCACGATCAGATCGGACTATCTTAATCTTTAAATCATGTTGGTTTTCAACTTCAGCCTTAAATATTTTGAATTTATCCAAGGCTTCATTTCTTTCTTTGATTGGATAAATATATCCATAACGGAGTAATCATCCATGAATGTTATGAGCGAGTCATATCCATCCACACTTTTCACAGAAAAGGACCACAAATATCTGTGTGAATAATTTGTAGAACTCTGTGCTTCTTTTGGCGTCTTTCTTAATTTTCTTTACATATTTTCCTTTAATGCATTCTCTGTATTGTTCTAAGTCTGAGAACTCTAATGGAGGAAGAATATCATTCTTAACTAGTCTTTCTATTCTCCCCCTCGAAATATGGCGAAACGATTGCCATAATTTCGACGACGCATCTAGAGTTCTCTTTCGTTTTCTGTTTGCATTCGTAGACGAGGATTCATTTACTTTCTCGCACGCGACGTTCCCATTATCGCATACGACATTCACATCATCACATAATGATAACAAATAAAGCTCATTTTGCAAGTCATCCTTGAGAGCCAAATCCATTGGTTTGAGCTTGGATGTCAAGTTGCTCATCCTTAGTATGTGCTCTCTTATGCCACTGCCACCACCAGAGTACCTTTCTGTCATAAGCTGCTTAATCAGCTGTGTAGTATAAGTCTTTGAAGAACCAGTAAATTGGCTCTTTATTTTCTCAAGGTACTCTGTGACAGTGTCACACTCTGCGATTGAGCCCACAATTGCAGGCTCAATCGTGTTCTTTATCACAGCCAAATATTTCTTGTTGGCAGTGACCCACTTTTATGATCAAGATCATATGACATTTTTATGGGAGCATAGTCCCTGCATGCAGTGCGCCCAGCGGCATCGACCTCATTGTCACCTCTCACCGTGCCACAGCTCGTAGGAACACGGTGTGGTGACTACCCAATCGACCTCGACCAAGATGAATGCGAGTCAATCTTTTTCTTCCATTCACCGTAGTTGTCTCCTTTGAGAACCAGGATATCCCTGATGTATCCCATCAAAGAGTATCCTCCAGAAACCACAATTCATATACAGTGAGAACATTTTAAACATAATAACAACAACTGCATGCCTTAGTTTCAACGTTGGTTAAAAATAAAACATACAGTTGTTTACACATTAAATCTACATCACCATTGGGCAGAAATAGAGATAATGTATAAAACTCATCGATTAAAATTATAATACTGTTATTATCAACGTTGGTCAGAAAATAACAATATCATAACATCAAAAATTATATGCCTGACAATTTTATTTATACATTAAATCTACATCACCGTTGGTAAATAGAAATAATGCATAACATCATTAATAAAAATTATAATACTGTTATTATCAACGTTGGTCAGAAAATAACAATATTATAATTCACAACAATGCTTAAAAAATTAAATTCTTCCGTTGGTTCGAATTTAATTTAAAGAGTAATCACCATTTAACTTTTGCAGCGGAAACATCAATTAAAAAATTATATCTATTTTTTCAAAATTAAATTCTCCCGTTGGTTCGAATTTAATAATGAAAAATTATATCTTTTCTTTTAGATATATATATATATATATATATATATATAAAACATATCCATTTGACCGGTTAAAAATATGCCCCATTAGCTTCTCCCACGGAGGCAACTTCCACCACACAATCAAACATGCTGACCGGTCAAAGAAAATATCTGCCCCACTACCAAAAACTTGGTCTCCACCATTCATTTACAAACCTTGCCTGGTCAAAGGAACTCCCAAAAAGAAGCTCCACCACACGTTTCCAAAGAAAAAAGCTCCATTATTTTCCCCAAAAAGCGGATCCAACCGCTCCTTCCCTGTGCATGCGCGCGATGGTGGAGCGGCCGGCGGCTGCTTGGGCAGCGTCGCGCGTCTGCAGTCTTGCTGGCGCAGGCGGCGTGCCGCCGCGGCGCGCTGCAGCGCAGCGGCAGCGGCGCGGCTTGCGCAGCAGCAGCAGCAGCGGCGAGCGGCGGGCGGGCGGCAGCGGGCGCTGCGCAGCTGCAGCGGCGCGCGCCAGAGGAGGCCGGCGCGCGCAGCGCCGCAGCGGCGGCGGCGCGCGCGCGGCGCAAGCGCGTGGCGCTGGGCTCGGGCTCGCTGCGTCGGCGAGCGGCAGGGGAGGCGAGCGCGACCGGCGCTCGGACGGCGCGAGGGCATCGCGCGCAGCGCGCGCGCGCAGCGGGGCGGCCGACCAGTGCGGCGCAAGGGCGCGCGCGGCGGCCACCAGCAGCGGCGGCCGGCCCAAAAGCCCGTGAGCAGCCTCCTTTTTTTTCCCGATCTGGTTTTCTTGAGGATTTTCTTTGCCCGCTCTGATACCATTGTTAGCTCCTGCTTTCTTGATTGAATCGAGATGGAAGAAGAGAGGGAGAAGGGATTAGGGGTTACCGACCGTCCGATGCAATGGAGGAGGAGTTGGCCATCGTTGGGGAAGAGAGTGGTGGCGGCGGCGGAGATCCGGTGACCGTGACGGCGATGGTGCTTCCCGCCGCTGACTGCTCTTCCCTGATCGGTCTAGGGTTTTCGGGTGGGGATTGTGGCACAGGCGAACCTCGTAGTCCCAGCCACCGGCACCCTACCCTCTATTTATAGCACAGTGCGACGGGGGCCCATTAGCTAATAATTGGGCTAAGCGCCCCCGATCAGGGCGCGATCAAGGTCCGATTAGCCGTTGGGCTAATCGACTGAGATCATTCTAACAATAGGGATTGCCGGAGTAACCCTGGCAGCATTTGCAAAGGTACCCCTGCCCTTGTGCGGCGCTGACGCAGCGGCTGTGGGCGCTGACACAGGCGGGAGCTACTGGTTTTGCTTGCGGGGGTGGGCATGTGCCATCGCTCGTGATGGCCTAGTCAAGCACCAGCGGAGGAAGTACTTCTCTCACCAACCCGTCTGTCGTAGGTCATCTCACCTTTATCGCTCAGATCGATCCGGCTATACTTGCACCTAAATTATAAATAAGTTAACTGTTGCTCGCTCCCGTAGAAAAAAAAATTAGATAACTTCTTTACTTGTCATGGTGCAAACACACACATACACACACACAAAGCACAAGATTATCAATGATCAAATTAGATACAAAATTCATCTTTTTTTACGGGAATTCATCTATTTATTTAATCACAAAAAAATCATCTATTTATAATAATACTATTATATATATACTTTTAGATGGGAGTGAAAAGGAGGCACGACGGATGGAACTCCCTCTTTATGTATGTGGATATAGCACTTGCAACTTGAAATAGGTATGTCTAGATATCACTCGAATGTTTTTTTTAACAATTATTTAAATTTATGATCGTTAGATTAAAGATCTAATGGTTTCTTTTTTATAGGGAGAAATTTTTTTGAAGGGGGAATTCCTACGAATTTTCAGGCACATCCAAAGGTTGAAAATTTAAATGATTGTTTAAAAAAATATCTGAGTGGTGTTTTCTATTTTTAATTTTTTTAAATTTAATTATACCAAATAAGCCAACTCAGCTACAGTAAAAAAATAAGCCAATTACAGTGAAAAAATCATAAGTTACCGTCATTCTGAACACCTCGATGTTTTTTTATAGTAACTAAATGAAGTGTTTATTTAAGAAAGGGTATATAAATTAATTATAGTGGATATTATTTTGATTTTTCTTATATCGTCTAAAATTATATATGAATATATTTTTCTGTACTCTCTCATAAATAGTCAGAATTTAAAAATTTAAACTAAAAATTATAAACTACGGTTTAAAAGAGCCTACCTATTAAAAGTAGTAGGGTCTCAAAGGATTGAAGCTATGGTTGCAAGTGATGGTGAAATGCTCCGTGCCTGGCCAGGCGCAGCCCGTCGCCGATGCCGAATGGGAAGGGAATGTGTACGTCGCCGCACATGCTAGGTTACCCCGGCCGTGCAGCCGGCGACGCGTCAGAAAACCTGACACAGTGATCCACAACAAGATCTGAAAACCTGAGATCCGCTTCACCACTGCTTACAAGCTAGCTTACAACCAGAGCCACGTACAGGATTTTGTTTTTTTAAAAAAGCACATATATATCTTACAATAAATTGCAATTTGCACTAGGTAGATTGTTGATCGTTTTACTTTGCACCAGGCTATGAACATATATTCACTTAACACCGAGATAACACAAGATTAGTTTCACTTTGCACTAACATAGATCACTTGACCCTAACTGGCTTGGTCACCTTGCTGAAGGGTGCACGGAACCGCGTCCAGCCCGGCTAGTCCACTCTGGCGACGAGGGTGCCCTTCATGTGGTTGCAAAGAGCAATTTGAACCACCAAAGTCTGTGCATATATAGTTTGTAACCTGCAGCAGCATATGGCAGAAGCTAGCAGCGAGCATCTTACACCGGCATGGTCCTTGCGTCCTCGTTGTTCTCGCCGGAGAGCTCTTCCAACGACTCGCCCTTGGACTTGGCACACACAAGGTGAAGCCCATCCTGATGAGGTTGCAGGCCGTGAGCACGAAGAGCGAAGCTACGCACCCTGATGCCCGCTGGATAGCCGTGGTCGGCCGGCGCCTTGTGCACGCTCTGCGCTGCGTACAGGAATTCGAGCGACCCGATGATGGCGCTCGCCTTCCCTGCCACCGAGATGTTGTGGCACGTCGACCGCAGCCACGCCGGGAAGATCTCCGCCAGCACGATGAACGTGGTCGAGTTGGGCCCAAAGTTGGCGAAGAAGAACATGGTCTGGAGAGCACTATGCACATGAATGTCATGCCGTAGATGCGCTTGCGGCCCATCTTGTCGTTGAGCCATCCAAAGTCGGGGGGTGAAGGGACCTGTGTTAGTGCAAAGCGAAACTAATCTTGAGTTACCCTGGTGTAAAGTAAAAGTATATTAACAACCTGATGCAAAGTAAACAAACTACAATCTATCTGGTTCGAAGTGTAATTTATCCTATATCTTACAGCCAGTATTGACCAAAGATGGCGTGCCTATGAAATTGGAACGACCCTTACCAAGCATTGATCAAATATCTATTGTAAAGACGCCAAAGGCCTTGCTATCTTGTTAGGGTAAATGAGCTCATTCATTGTGGCTTAAGTCATGCCAAGTTTCAGGAAAGATGGTGTGATGCCAAGTTCATGCCACTGAATCTAGCTCCATGCATAATCCATCACAGCACCAACATCCAAACAAAGAAAGCATGCAAAGGGCCGGTCCATAGAAGAAATTTATGCTTTCAACTGCTCAATGGCAGATTATCCGAATTCTGAGAGCCACTCAATGCCTAACCTGACGTGAAATAGTGAAATTTCAGTATGGATTTTTTTGACGCAGAGAAATGCTCGACACCGTGCTCCCTCCATTTGCCTCTTCTCTAACGTCGACGCGACCGTATAGTGCTACGCACCGTCGTCAATCTACCTTATTTTGTAGCCAGCGTCTAATTAATATGGAACAGAAGAGGCATATTGTAATTTAGGCTTATGGTGACATGATTGAGGCCGGTGTGGAGCGTCGTCAGGGAGAGGGCGGTGATGTGTTAAGGGCATGTTTGTTTAACTATAGCTTATAACTTTTGATTTTAGTACGAGTGCTCGCTTAAAATGATGATGAAGAAATTATTCTATTTATTTATTTGAGAGATATTATTAACTATAAGTCGTAAGCTAAAAAGAATATGCTCAAAATCTACTACTCAACTATAGGCCTTGTTCTTTGCGGTTTCTAAAAATCGTTTTTGGCTTTTGTTATAATAACTAATTTTTAAACGGAATATTTTTTTAAGATAGAGTCTACAAGTTAATTATAGTACACGTTAAAAACTAATATCTGTATCATCAAAAATCGCAAGCGAGTATCTCTTTTTCCGTAATCTCTGTCACAAACAGTCAAAAAACCATTAGCCGCAGCCAAAAGCTATCAATTGCAGTAAAAAAAACAGATGGAAGGTCCAAGGATAGCCTAGGAATGCTCGGTGTGGGCTTCGGGTATTCATTTCTTAATTCTTACGTGCATGTGGGCACAAGATCTGACGGCTCTGTGTCAGACTATATTCTTGGGCTTTATCCTGGTGGGCCAGTTGTGTCGCTCCCCCACTATCTTGTTCCTTCCCAATGCTGCCAGGAAATTTTAATTGGACCCTGGGCTCTCGCTCTGGGAGGAAGCCTAGAAGCTTAATGAATTATCAGAGTGGGCGGTGCGCCTCAGGGATCATGATTTTTTTTAAAAAAAATCTAATAGGAACAGAAGCAGCAGTAGCAGCAACTCTCTCTCCTCTCCATGCTTTTTTTTTTTGGCGATTTCCATGCTCCTAGTTCCTGCCCGATCGTTTACATTGACCTAAACTTTCATCCGTACATATGTTATTCTTATTCATGTTCATTGTTCCGCACGTGAACTGGAGCGTGTTAAGTCGAATGCAAACTAGGATGCATCCATCGGTACTCTCTTCAGTAAAAAAAGAGTGAAAACGCAGAATACGTGTAGTCAAAATAAAATAATTTTTACCAACGATATTATCTATGATGTATGGTTTAGATATATAAAAATAATACGGACGAATTTGTCGAAAAATACTTTCATAATATTTTTTGAATATACGATGACAAAACAGAGCAGTCAAAGTGGCATCTCCATGTGTATCAAAAATATCACTCTTTCGTGACAAAGAGAATATATATCCGCATGCAAAAATAGCATAGCATCCTAACAAACAATATAATAAATAAAGAAGCCATAGACCTCATTCGTTTGCAGTGACCTCAGCTTAATTTCCTCCGTAAGCTAACCAATCAATTCGAGCAAGCATAGCCGCCTAGCGGCCTAGGTCATTAATTTAGCAATGGCCAACCTGTCACTATAATACTATATACATAACACAGACCACACAGCGGTCAAGGAAGATGGTGAACCAGCACCAACTCCATGGCATTTTTCGGAGGATTTTGCAACTACTCCACACTAGGGGTGAAAACGGATCGGATACGAACGGATAATATCTTTACCATATTTGTTTTCATATTTTTTTTCGGATACGGATATGAATACGGATAACTCGAATACGAATACAAATACGAATAATATCAAATACAGATACAGATCGAATACGAATCGAAACGAATACGGTTACGAATATTTATCGGAACATGAAAACCCCTTAAACTATACATCTAAAATTAACAAAAATGCGTAAATAGTTTGTAACATCTTGATTTTTTGGAGTTTTATAAAGCCTTGTTTATAAAAATAAATTTTCTGGAATTAAATCAAGCTTAAAATAAAATTTTAGAATTTAAAATAATTTAATATGATTAAATTAAATTTTAACATGAGCTAAAAATATTTTATTTGTGTTCCTCATGTCTTAAGGATTTTTCTGGTATTTTTGGTGAATTTTTGGGATTTAATTGCTATTTTCTATAGCCTTTTGGATTTTATTCGGATTTTGGAAATAAGAAAATGGGGAGATTCTAGAAAATCCGGATATCCGGTTTCGTTTTATCCGGATTATCTGTATCCGTATCCGTATTCGACGGATACTAGGCTTACCGTATTCGTATCCGTATCCGATAAAAAAAATCTGTATCCGTATCCGATCCGAGAATTATCCGAAAAAAATCCGATCCGACACAATCTGTATCCGTATTCGTCCGGATCGATCAGAAACTATCCGATCCATTTTCACCCCTACTCCACACGCTACTTGAACCACAAAGTCTGGTATGCGAGCTTCTTCATGCTGGGTTACCTACTGCCTACACATAAAATTGTAGATATTATTTTGATTAATTATAGTAGATATTATTTTGATTTCGTTTATATTGTCTAAAATTATATATAAATATATTTTTTCTGTACTCTCTCATAAACAGTTAAGATTTAAAAATTTAAATTAAAAATTATAAACTACAGTTTAAAAAAACCTATCTATTAAAATAGTAGGGTCTCAAATGATTGAGGTCATGTTCTTTTGCGGCTTCTAAAAGCTGCTTTTGGCTTTTGCTACAGTAACTAACTTTTAAACGAAGTATTTTTTTTAAGATGGGGTCTACAAGTTAATTGTAGTACACGTTAAAAAACTAATATCTGTACCATCAAAAATCGCAAGCGAGTATCTCTCTTTCCGCAATCTCTATCACAAACAGCCAAAAAGCCATCAACCGCAGCCAAAAGCTATCAGCCGCAACCAAAAAGAACAGGTCCTGAAGCTATGGTTGCAAGCCATGCATGCTGCTGATGACGTATCTGTGACGTATCGGGAAAGCGTTTTACTTATTTCAGGTGAAAAGCTACAAAATGTAAATAGTAAACAAATTCAAGTGTGGGATAGTCGACAGATGCTGAGTTGGAACGGTGTGACAAGACTCAGTTTATATGTATGCACGTAAATGCAAAAAGTATGTCAACGAGTGAAGGCAAGTCGAGATAAATTAGTACCAACTCTTCACCAATGGCGCTCGCGCGATCTGATTAATTATAGAGCACGCGGCATTTTCATATGTGAAATTACTGCGCGCCTGCATGTATATACAGGCAACATCTCGCCGTGAAAATTCCCAACACCAACAACCGCTATCAAACAAAGCTAGCCCTGTAATCGAGTTCCAAATGTGTTATGTTCCCCTTCAAATATATGAGTGGCTATTACAAGAATCCGGCGGATTACGCGGAAGAGTCAGATGGGAAGGAGGAAGGAGAAGACGGGAATAGAAGAGGAAGGAGAAGACGGGAATAGAAGAAGAGGTGGGGAAAAGTTCAGAGTATGTTGTCTGCACAAAAATCTGGATGCCTCCCTACTGCCGAATCCCTAACCATAAGAAGCCCGATGCCTTCTCAGGTCTGTCCGATGGGTCCCAGTTGGAAGACACATATCACCTGGGCTGTTACACCACCCAATCCTCACTGAGATATCTCTGGCTGGGCCTTCTACTTCTTTTGTCGGACGGGCTGGGCAATGTTGTCGGGCCATGAACAGGGCACAGTCCCGTAACATTCTCCCCCCTTTGGAACCGGCTTGCCCCCAATCCGGTGCTATGGAAATCTGCAGAGAAGGTCCTCATAATCCTCCCAAGTGGAGCTAGATGGAGAAGTACCAGACCATTGCACCAGAACCTGCGTGGTCGCGGAAGCCCCTTTTTGCCGGAAACGTCGGTCCAAGATCTTCACTGGTACACGTTCTTCGTCTGGTTCTGGGAGCTCCGTCTGAACCCGATCTCTAGGTGCCAAGGCTTTCTTCAGTTGGGAAACGTGAATGAATGAGTGTATACTATTGATTGGCAGCAGCTTGAGTTTGCATGCGACAGCGCCAATCCTTTCTTGTACCTGAGAGGGGCCAAAATATCGGAAAGCAAGCTTATGGTTAGCTCTCGTCGCCACCGAAGACTGGACATAAGGTTGGATTTTCATGAACACCCAGTCTCCAACAGCAAACACACTCTCTGGTCGCTCAGAATCTGCTTGAGTCTTCATGCGTTGGTTGGCCCGATTCAGACGTTGCCGTAGAAGCCCATACGTGATTTCTCACAGTCAGTCACGATTTCAAGTCCTGAACAGCCACTCTATCTGGTTCGAAGCGTAATTTTTCCTATATTTTACAGCCAGTATTGACCAAAGATGGCGTGCCTATGAAATTGGAACGACCCTTACGCCTTACCAAGCATTGATCAAATATCTATTGTAAAGACACCAAAGGCCTTGCTATCTTGTTAGGGTAAACGAGCTCATTCATTGTGGCTTAAGTCAGCCAAGGTTCAGGAAAGACGGTGTGATGCCAAATTCATGCCACTGAATCTAGCTCCAAGCACAATCCATCACGGCACCAAGATCCAAACAAAGAAAGCATGCAAAGGGCCGGTCCATAGAAGAAAATTATGCTTTCAACTGCTCAATGGCAGATTATCCGAATTCTGAGAGCCACTCAATTCCTCACCTGACGTAGAATAGTCAAATTTCAGTATGGATTTTTTTGACGCAGAGAAATGCTCGACACCGTGCTCCCTCCATTTGCCTCTTCTCTAACGTCGACGCGACCGTATAGTGCTACGCACCGTAGTCAATCTACCTTATTTTGTAGCCAGCGTCTAATTAATATGGAACAGAAGAGGCATACTGTAATTTAGGCTTATGGTGACATGATTGAGGCCGGTGTGGAGCGTCGTCGGGGAGAGGGCGGTGATGTGTTAAGGGCATGTTTTTTTTAACTACAGTTTATAATTTTTGATTCTAGTACGAATGCTTGTTCGAAATAATAATAAAGAAATCAATCTGTTTATTTATTCAAGAGATATTATTAACTATAAGTTGTAAGCTAAAAAGAATACGTTCAAAATCTACTACTCAACTTTAAGGGAAGACAGCTAAATTTGTGGAGATAGTGAGGGAAGCGGAAGGTCCGAGGATAGCCTAGGAATGCTCGGTGTGGGCTTCGGGTATTCATTTTTTAATTCTTACGTGCATGTGGGCACAAGATCTGACGGCTCTGTGTCAGACTGTATTCTTGGGCTTTATCCTGGTGGGCCAGTTGTGTCTCTCCCCCACAATCTTGTTCCTTCCCAATGCTGCCAGGAAATTTTAATTGGACCCTGGGCTCTCGCTCTGGGAGGAAGCCCAGAGGATTAATGAATTATCAGAGAGTGGGCGGTGGGCCTCAGGGATCATGATTTTTTTTAAAAAAAATCTAATAGGAACAGAAGCAGCAGTAGCAGCAACTTCTCTCCACTCCATGCTTTTTTTTTTTTTTTTTGCGATTTCCATGCTCCTAGTTCGGTAGTTCCTGCCCGATCGTTTACATTGACCTCAGCTTTCATCCGTACATATCTTCTTCATGTCTATTGTTCCGCACATGTAGGATCGATTCATACTAAGATAGGCAATCAGAGGAGGTAAATGATTGCGGAAGTTAAAAATAAATTTTAAGACTCCCTCTTAAACACAAAACATATTTAAACTTTATTTAAAAAATCTGGACAGAATATTGAACCCTCACTAAAATTGATCTCGATCAAAAACCGTAACTCCAAATGACCTCAAACTTTGTCGAAATAAACTAGAGAAGGTTATTGAACTAACCCAACTGGAGTTACATCAATCGGAGGTCTAGAACTCGAGATATAAAATAAACAAGATCGCTGATGCAGAAGTGACGAAAATTGATTAAACCCTAATTAAATGATTAAGCAAAAACGGTAAGGAATTAATCAACCTAACTTTCCAGATCACAAACTGAGCACATGCAAGCAGACTTTAAATGCAAATACTTCTCATCAAAAACTAATTAGCACTTTCTCTAATTAACTCTGTATGCAAGCACAAAAGAAATATCTATGAAAGAATCAAGAATTATCTCTCCTAGTCATGCATGCAAACTACTACAAGTGAAATATAGCCTTCTTTTCAACCTGCTCGCATGCATGCATGCATGCAATTTTATTAGCCCTTACTTAATTATCTATCTAATTACTTTAGCCAAGAGAACTGCATGCAGCCCCTAGCCCCTTTTTATTTCAAACTGCTAGTACGTATGCACAAGACAAGAAGTTTAATTAACCTTAATTGCATGCACTAATCGTATTTTCCTCTCTCCTCAAGAAGTCACTACGCACCTGCTAATAGCTATCCATGCAAATACTAATCAATCTAAAAAGGACTGTGCTAGAAAGCAGGTAAGCGATGTATATTTTTCGTGAGAACATTTTAGTGTGTGACACTAATGCTACTAACCTACTGGAGGGAAACTTGAAGTTTCCAGCATATACATTAAAAGCAAAAGTAGCAGATGCTGGCGCCTCAATGTCTCTGCAATTCCTTTTGCTTTGACTGGAGGAAATTATTGCCTTCCTTCATCTGACTTTTCTTCACGTGAGCACAATGATAATCCAACTAATCTTTATTTCTTCAGAAACCAGAAGAATCGGTGTGGGATGCTGCTTGCTTCAACAACGTGGCCGCGACAGAGATCTGCTATGGCGCAGAATAGCATGCAGTCGGGCTGCCCGAGCCGAAGGAGCTAATCGACGTCTACCGCACGCCAAGTAGCCACGGCAACCAGTCCACGGCCAACAGCTAACAAGTGGTAGCAGATCTTTGCTTTCCCTTCGCACGCAATGGCCAAACGCCCGACCAAAAACTGCCGCCTCTCTCCTTCTTTCTGAAAAGGTACGGCCAATCAACAAAAGCCCGGCCGAATAAAAGCCGAACCCACCTTTTTTTTCTCCAAAATAGCGAACGTTACATTGGCTGGTAGCCAGGTTCCTATAGCACTCCCGAATCAAACTAACATATTCATGTTCGGACTCCTACGCTAAGTTGTACATGACTCCTTTTATCAACTCATGGCACACTAATTTTAACTAACCACATCTCCTACAAATATACGGCTATCACACTGAATACAACTCTAATCCATATACAACTCATATACACGTCGTCCGGGCACATGCAGCCTTGCCGTTTGCCTCCGCTTCACATGCAGCCTTAGCCATGACGCATCTCCGCGCCTCCAGCGCCGCGTCATCTCCATCTGCATTGTTCTCTAGCCTGAACATCCCGCATGACATCCTTGATCGATAGGACCTTAGTTCCTCTCTGAACTTAGTCCCGAAACCTCAGTTCCACCTGAACCTAATTTCAGTCCCGTCATGGACCATGTTCCGCCTCAAGCAACACCTGCACATGAATAAACACGCAACCACGTACGAGCATAAGTCCACGACTTGACTCAAGTCAATCCGCACACACGCAACACACCATAAGTAATATTAAAATCAACGTTGTCAATTATTCATCACCTAAAATACCACATGGTCTAACAGCACGCGAATTGGAGCGTGTTAAGTCGAATGCAAACTAGGATGCAACCATCGGTACTCTCTTCCGTAAAAAAAAAGAGTGAAAACGTAGAATACGTGTAGTCAAAATAAAATAATTTTTACCAACGATATTATCTATGATGTATGGTTTAGATATATAAAAATGATACGGACGAATTTGTCATGAAATACTTTTATAATATTTTTGAATATTCGATGATAAAACAGAGCAGTCAAAGTTGCATCTCCATGTGTATCAAAAATATCACACTTTCGTGACAAAGAGAATATATATCCGCATGAAAAAATAGCATAGCATCCTAACAAACAATATAATAAATAAAGAAGCCATAGACCTCATTCGTTTGCAGTGACCTCAGCTTAATTTCCTCCGTAAGCTAACCAATCAATTCGAGCAAGCATAGCCGCCTAGCGGCCTAGGTCATTAATTTAGCTATGGCCAACCCGTCACTAACACTACATACAGAACACAGACCACACAGCGGTCAAGGAAGATGGTGAACCAGCAACAACTCCATGGCATTTTTCGGAGGATTTTACGACTACAGACTACTCCACACGCTACTTGAACCACAAAGTCTTGTATGCGACCTTCTTTATGCGGGGTTACCTAACAAGCTATAAAACTGCACGAACCAAACAAGCTAGCTAGAGTGCATTTTTTTATTTGTGCAAAACTAACATTTTCTTAGATGAACAAATTGTAACTAGTGATGATTGCGTGCACTCGTGCCATATCTTATCTGTACGTCTGCTTAGGGGTGCTCGTTTTAGCGATGACTTCTAGATTTTGACTAAAATTTCACTATAATTGGTTTTTTTACTGTAGCTGATTTGACTTTTTGGGTATAATTAATTTTTAAAAAATATAAAAATAGAAAAAATATGTTTACCCATTAGGGACAATACAAAGGAATACGAGAAAAAAAGAAAATACAAAAAAGCCAAAAATATCTAAAAATATTTAAAAAAAAATACGAAATACTGAATAGTGAAAAAAAAGAGTAAAAACTAGAAGTTAAAGTCGAAAAAAAATCGAAATGAGCGGAGCCTAATTTCCCAACTGATCGATCGATCTGGCCGAGCCGTACCATGCGTATGGGATGGATGGAGTACGTACGTATTAGCATGCAGCACGGCAACAACTTACGAAACCTCTACGGCTACAAGTGGTGAATATTCTCCCCATTTATTAATAAGAAGAAAACTTCAGATGCCTAACTGCTAGCTCAAGCATGATCCATCGTAAGCTTCTTTATCTTTCTTTCTTTCTTTCTTTTTGTCTCTTGGTTAGTGATGATCTCAGCTATAAAAGGTCGACGCAACAAGAAGAGTACTAGCTAGTTCTTGCACTACTACACGTGCACGACTTGCATTCATAGCTAAATAGTATTGCTAGCCGTGTTATGCAGGTCATGGCTCAATTCGTTCAAGCATTATCCAACATAGTATCCCCACAAGCATCGCTCTATCTCTTGCTCTTCCCTCTCCTCATCTTGCTACTACACTACTTCATGGCAACAAGCAGAAGATCAGCAAGCAAGCTCCCACCTTCGCCTCCAGGACTCCCTGTCATAGGGCACATGCACCTTGTTGGCTCCAACCCTCATGTCTCCCTCGCCAACCTCGCCAAGAAGCATGGACCTGACGGCCTCATGCTCCTCCACCTCGGCCAGGTGCGCAACCTCGTCGTCTCATCCCCGCGCGCCGCCGAGGCCATCCTGCGCTCGCATGACCACGTCTTCGCCACACGGCCATCGTCCACGGTCGCGGACATCCTCATGAGCGGGTCGTCGGACGTCGCCTTCTCCCCCTACGGTGAGCACTGGCGGCAGGTCAAGAAGCTCGTCACCACGCACCTGCTGAGCGCTATGAAGGTGCACTCGCTCCGTCGTGCTCGTGAAGAGGAAGTGAGCTTGGTGATCGCCAGGATCCAGGAGGCGGCCACCACGCGTGCTATCGTCGACATGACCGAGTTGCTCAACTCGTTCACGAATGACATTGTGTGTCGTGCTGTGTCGGGGAAGTTCTTCCGGGAGGAAGGCCGGAACAAGCTGTTCCGAGAGCTCATCGACGGGAACGTGGCTCTCTTTGCGGGTTTCAACCTTGAAGACTACTTCCCAAGCTTAGCAAAGATAGATCTCCTCGCAAGAGTGGTGTGCAACAAGGCCAAGAAGTTGAAGAAGAGATGGGACGAGTTACTCGATGAGATCATAGATGACCATGCAAGCAAATCATCACTAGGTCATCACGCCAAGCATGATCAGGGACAAGACCACCACGAGAGAGACTTCGTAGATATTCTGCTCTCTCTTCAACAGGGGTACAATCTCACTAGAGAGCATGTCAAGGTCATCTTGATGGTAACTTCAATCCCCCACAGACGCTAGCTAGCTTATGTGTGTTTGATTTTTTTTACAAAATCATTACGAACATCGATCCCTAACAGAGAGATTATCTGAATATTCCAACTCACGTGCCAAGATATATATATATATATATATATATATATATATATATATATATATATATATATATATATATATATATATATATATATATATATATATATATATATATATATATATATATATATATATATGGGGTCCATAGATAGCAGGACTAGAAAATCTCACAAGAGACTGATATCCATTTACAACCACCTAGCTAGTACTCTCTGCCGATACATACTGCAAAAATATATATTGCATGCATGCTCAATATATATATAGTACTCTTTCCATATGTATTTAATATCTGCTTTGTGCTGACGCTTTCAATCCATGCAGGACATGTTTGTAGGAGGCACGGACACATCATACATAGTCTTGGAATTCACTATGGCCGAGCTCATGCGAAAGCCACACCTCATGACCAAGCTACGAGCTGAGGTTCGGAAGCACACACCTGAAGCCCAGCAAATGGTCAAGGAGGACAACCTAAACAGCATGGCCTACCTAAAAGCTGTCATAAAGGAGACGCTTCGGCTACACCCACCAGCACCACTCCTCCTCCCACGCCTCTCCATGACTGAATGTACTGTCAACGGTTACACGATACCAACCGAAACACGTGTCATCATTAACGCTTGGGCTCTTGGTAGAGATACTGTGTCTTGGGAGAAGGCAGATGAGTTCATGCCAGAGAGGTTCTTGGACACTGCAATGGTCGACTTCAGGGGGAGGGATTTCCAATTTGTGCCATTTGGAGCTGGGCGAAGGATCTGTCCTGGGATAAATTTTGGGATGGCCCCTGTTGAGATCATGCTTGCGAACCTTGTTTACTGCTTTGACTGGGAGCTCCCGAATGGCCTGGACAAAGAGGACATTGATATGACAGACGTGTTTGGAGTGACGATGCGCCGAAAGGAGAAACTCTTTCTTGTCCCAAGATCACATGATGTCAACCATGCATAATACAACACATGACTGGGGCTATTTGTATTGTTTGTACACATGATGTCAACCATGCATATTTATTTACTACCACAAGTAGCTGATATCTACTGTGTAGCTCGATCAAAATTGTACAAAGAACCCTTAAAAGCAAATACTTTTCCAATTTAACAACTAAATTGGACAGTTGATCCTTAATTTTAGTAGGCGGCCACTCATGTTCAATAATGGCTACAATGAGTGCTAGCGTGCTAGGCCAAAACAAGCTGGATGGACTCTATTTCTGGGCACAATTCAACTCTGTTTCTGGATGATCTAAAAAAAGGGACCTCTGTTTCTGAATGTCTGGAATAGCCACTATAGTATTAGTTACAGTCAATTGAAGTTTTGGCAATTTTGGAGAATTCTGAATTTCAACATTTCCAATTTTCCATTTCCATTGAATGAAAAATAGCAATCTGAATAAAAGATGATAAACTTAAATTTTTATTATGCTAGTCTATTATCTTAATGAAAAGTTAGAAGACACCACACGTCTCAATCTCAAGGCCTAGAAAATTTTATACGTTATATTATAAAATACCACACTACACCGCTCAACTGCACGGACAGTCGACTAGTTCATAGGAATTATATGTGATTTGTTTCACCTGGTATGACGTGATCCAGATTAGCAGCGGACTCTTAAAAGTACATATTTGCCCACTTTAACAATTAAATCGGACAGTTGATGGACTCTGTTTCTGGATAATCTCGCAAAAAAAGGGGACCTCTGTTTGTAGATGTCTGGAATAGCCACTATAGTACTGGTTACAGTTCCTCCGAGTTTTGGCAATTTTGAAGAATTCTGAATTTCAATATTTCCAATTTTCCACTCTTATAGAATGAAAATAGCAATCTGAACAAAAATTGATAACTTAAAAAATTACTATTCTAATCTATTATCTTAATTAAAAAGTTACAAGAAACCAGCACGTCTCAATCTTAGGGGCTAGATAATTGCACAGAATCGGCAATCACCCGGTATGATGTGATCCAGATTAGCAGACGACGTGACATTAATACTAGTTCGGAGGATCCATCGATGGAGCCTGGAACTCTGGATGGATGGTTACATAGGGTCGATCCTCAATTCACACGCATGCATGCACAGACCATCGATTGAGCCATTTCTCGGGCTCTCTGTTTCGTATACTAGATCGTTGGATGAAACTCTGTTTTCCGGTACTCTGTTTTAAACTAACTAATCCACATGCCATTGCAGGTAAACAAGCAGAGCAGGCAGAATATTGCGCCCATCTATTTTATAAGATACAGGCTGTCTTTTAGTAAGTGCTTGTTCTGCTTTTATAAGATACAGGTAGACCAATAGCCGATAGGAAAGAGTTTTAGCAATATATCAATTAGCCCAACTTTGCGTTTGTTCAGGGAGCGCTAACTAACTAACTAACTAACTAAAGAGAAAGCAAACAAGGTGAGAGTTTACGTATACTTGAGTTGGAGGAGGGATGAGGAGCGGAGCGCGGGGAGGCACTTGCAGGGGCAAACATGGATCAGGGCAGCGTCGGCTGTTACCTGGACGGAGCCTGTGCCGCGACCGCGACGGTGGCCGCTCCTCCATAAGAGAGACAACTTTGAGGTGGCTTCTTCCTGCTGGACCGTCCGATCTAAAAAGAACTGTGCTGCAGTTGATCATCATCGCTACAGTCTACACTGTCACCTTAGAACATTCTAGCCGGTGTGTGCATATGCTCCAATGTAGGAATTTTACAGAGACCTCACGTGTCTTCTTTAATCTCGAGTAATCTCATAGGAATTTTATAGCGATAGTATTACTTCCGTGTAGATCTTACAAAATTCTCTCGGCACAAACAGGGCCACATGCTATAGTAGGTATATTTGAGGAAATAAAAGTCTAGCAAATTTTCTCCCCCATAAAGTGGCATACATGATTGTGACACCTCGGTCCATGTAAAATTAAACCTATAATCAGTGGCGAATCCATGATGAAAATAGAGGGGGAGCTCTACTATTGAGACTATAGCACAACATAAGCATATCAAAACTACATTTACTAGTCTTTTGCCATTAGAATATTAAATTCATATATGAATAGGAAGAAAATAAATTGAAAATATACAATATAATAAATTTAGTACCTTCCTAATAGGTAATATGCCCCCAAATATTCATAAATATGTGAGTACTGATCTGTAGATAAGAAATATTAAATTTAGTGATACAATATTAAATTATGATTGTTCATAAATATTAAAAATAGAATGAAAATATACCTCTAAGTCACTAAATATGATTATAACGTAATTTCACTCTATGAGTTTTCATGTTTTGAAAGTGATTCTTTTATTATCAATGCTTCTAAATATCTCTCGCTCAGTATAGCACACTATCAAATCATTAAAATATTCATCTCCACTGGCAAAAAAAATCTAAAAGTTAGAAGCTAAACCAAAATAAGTTAAAAAAATAAAATTCAAAAATAATAAACTAAAAACTAAAAGTTAGAAGCTAAACCGAAATGAGTTAGCAGAAATTCGTGCTCGCTGAGTGAAGACGCACCTCCTCCAATCCAATCGAATCCACGACGCCCCCAAATCCCCAGGCCCCCAAGTAGTCAAGAACCCACCTCCTCCTGTCCTCCATGGGCGTCTGGGCAATCCCTCTCCCAGCCCCAACCCCTCTCCCCATCGCCTCCCCCCTCTGCCGCGACGCCCGCCGCCTCCGCCTCCGTCTCCCGCGCGACCGTCGCCTCGCGCAGTCGCGCTCCAAGAAGCCCCACTCCTCCGACCCGGCCTCCAGCTCCAACCCATCCAAGAAGCCCCGCCTGACGCTGTCCGTCCCCGGCCGCCCCCTCTCCACCGACGGCGAGGTGGCCGCGGCCATCCATCACCTGCGCGCGGCCGACCCCGCCCTCGCCACCGTCAAACTTGGATTTTGAAATTTAGCCAAAAACTTTTTCAGTCCTCAAAATGGGGTGTTACACTATACCCATGAGCCAAGAAGTAATAAAACTAAACGGGCGCAAAAGCAGGATAAAATTTGGTGCCTGATACGTACATGCTTTATTCTTTTTAGCTTATGATTTATGATTTGTCTGAACTAACAAACAGAACAGTTTCTCTATTGTATTTTCGAAGCAACTTATCGAAACAGCCTTATCAAAATAGTTTATCGGTATTTGGTTCGTTCACACAAATACTTTTGTTAGTGCAAAAAGTTATCAACTGTAACCCAAAAAAACGCATCCATAGAGTGCCACTACAGTTGATGACAGAAGAAAACCCGACAATTCTTTTAACTGAACAAATCAAGCAGTCAAGTTTGTGTAACACCTAAAAAAAAGTACACGTGCCAACTCTATAACATGAACAAATCAAGCAGTCAAGTTTATTGGCGACACCTAAACAGCAAGTACACTCAATCCGTGGAGAATCATCATTCAAAATGGACTACGAAGATTCTACCACGAGAGGTAGAGTATTCTTGCAATAGGACTTACATATTGCGCTCGTTTTAACGATAGCTTTTGATTTTTAGCTAAAATTTTACTGTAGTTAGTTTTTTTTACTGTAACTGATTTGGCTTTTTAGGCATAATTAATTTTTAAAAAATGTAAAAATAGAAAAAACATATTAACCATTAGTGACAATACAAAGAAACACGGGAAAAAAAATAAAATACAAAAAAACCTAAAATATCTTAAAAAATTCAGAAAGAGACGAAATACTGAATAGTGAAAAAAAAAGTAGAAGCTAAAAGCTGAAGCCGAAAAAAAACCGAAACGAGCGGGGTAGTAGCTGTCTTTTAGTAAGTGCTTGTTCGGCTTTTATAAGATACAGGTAGACCAATAGCCGATAGGAAAGAGTTTTAGCATACATCAATTCGCCCAACTTTGCGTTTGTTCCGGGAGCGCTAACTAACTAAAGAGAAAGCAAACAAGGTGAGAGATTACGTATACTTGAGTTGTAGGAGGGATGAGGAGCGGAGCGCGCGGAGGCACTTGCAGGGGCAAACATGGATCAGGACAGCGTCGGCTGTTAACTGGACGGAGCCTGTGCCGCGACCACGACGGTGGCCGCTCCTCCATAAGAGAGACAACTTTGAGGTAGCTTCTTCCTGCTGGACCGTCCGATCTAAAAAGAACTGTGCTGCAGTTGATCATCGCTACAGTCTACACTGTCACCTTACAACATTCTAGCCGGCGTGTGCATATGCTCCAATGTAGGAATTTTACAGAGACCTCACATGTCTTTTTTAATCTCGAGTAATCTCATAGGAATTTTATAGCAATAGTATTACTTCGGTGTAGATCTTACAAAATTCTCTCGGTACAAACAGGGCCACATGCTATAGTAGGCATATTTGAGGAAATAAAAATCTAGCAAACTATCTCCCACATAAAGTGGCATTACATGATACTACAACAAGATTAAGGCTTCTTCGCAATTCACATGTATACACGCACGGGTCATTGATTCCACGTTCTGTCGCTGGTTAAGCCATTTCTCGGGCTCTCTGTATATACTTACTAGCTAGCTGGATGAACTCTGTTTTCCGGTACCATGTAAACTAACTAATCCACATGCCATTGCAGCTATACAGGCAGAGCAGGTGCTAATTTCGTCGGCATCGATGGACTCAAACTTGCAAGCCTAGCTCCCTCCCCTATTGCCTCCAGTTAGCAAGACAGTCAAGACCCAAGAGCACTACAAAACCAACATATTCCCTTCCGTTCGGTTCATAAAAATCAAGTCGTTTTAATTAATTCTACAAAACCAACATATTCCCTTCCGTTCATAAAAATCAAGTCGTTTTAAAATACATAAAGTTGTTTTAATATCTTTTTAAATATTTAGATTGGATATATAAAAATCATATGTGTAGATTCGTCATCAAAAGTACTTTCATAATATTATTTTTGGGGGGGTTTTACAAATATATTGTAATAGTAATTAGTGATTAAAATTGTATTTTAAAGATCGTGTCGATGTCCAAAACAACTTGTTTTTTGTGAACCGGAGGGAATGTACTAAGGCCGCATTCAGCCTGTATCTTCCGAAGTTTCACCTTTTAGTTGCACCGCTCCTCTGTTTCCTTTATTCCCTTGTTCAAGTGGAGCACTGTTCAGCATGTCGGTTCAAGTAGTTTGAATGCATTGGAGATCGACGGATGCTCACACGCATGCAGTGAGCTGATCTGGTCGGTTTGTTAATTCAGCATCCTGTAATAAAAGTACTAGAGTTTTGAACTAGTAAGACTGTGTCAGATATGTTTGTAGGTCGTGGATCATAGGTCAATGTAAAGGCAAGAAACTTTGTTTGAATCATAGACCAAATCGTTTATATTATTTCTTTTTCGTATTTGACATGGTGGCATGTGATATGACGTGATTTGTGACGTGCAATATAAACATTGTTTGAATAAGGGCGGCTTCTTTTGAACTGATGGTTTATAGCTTAAATATTTGAATTCTGGCTGTCCACGATAGACAATATACAGAGGAAAATGGTTGTATATGATTTTAACTGGTACAACTAAACTCAATATACTTTTAACTACAATTTTCCTGTTGACCCCGCTTTAAAAAAACGCACCGCTTAAAAGCTAGTTACTGTAAACAATATAAGCATAGGCCATATATAAGCTGAAAAGAACCCAGCCTAAGTCTAGTTGTGCCAACGAGTTAATCATTTTATATATAGTTGTACTAATCTATCTATTATATCATTAAAGTGATAAAAAAATAAGCCACCATGTTCGCTCTCAGAGGCTAAAAATTCATACGTTAAGCATTGAAAAATAGAAAGATCTACATATTGTGGTGAGTCTAGATTATAATAGTCTAGATTAAAAAAAAGAGCCCATGTCATGTACAATCCAAAAATAACCGAAATTCGGAATAAAAAAACAAAATTAGTAATTTGATTTTCATGTGAATTCCTAAGTAAAATCCCTAACTAAATATAATTCAGAATAAAATTAAAGAAAAATTAGTAATTGGATTTGTATACAAATTCCAACCAAAAGTAACTGAAATTTGGAATACAAAATGAAATAAATTGACAATTTGATTTCATACTAATTCCATGTAAAATCTCTAAATAATTGTAATTCAGAATAAAAAAATAATAGAAAATTTAGAATTTGATTTCCATACAAACCATACAAGGATGATACGGATCCCCGAGAGTTTGACCACGTGTACGAGACGGCCATCGGCCGACGAAGATGACTCCACCAAAGCGAAGGGACTATCACTTGCCCTCCAGGGGATAGCGTTCTCCTGGTTCTTCACCATTGCGCCAAACTCCATATATGCGTGGGAGCAGATCTGAGACCACATGTATAACAATTTTCAAGGAACTATGTCGAATGGGTCGATGTAGACCAGCTCTTCACCATCAAGCAAAAGCCCTCAGAGAAGCTCTGAAAGTACATTAAGTGTTTCGCTAAAGTTCGTTTCCATGTAAAGGTCTAAGCAACATGGTTTCGGCCTGCTCAAGATGAAGCCATTTACCATAAAAGGCTACTATTACGGGGATAGCTCTCAGCTACATCCATTCGACTTGATAGACCAAGAGGCCCAATAAAACATATAAAAGACATATATACTCTTGGAACAATAAACTGTGCTAAGGGCGCTACTGTAATTGGGCCTCGTGGATATGTATATATATTTCCTTGTGTTAATGAGAGAGATATATAGCACATTTTCTTACACACACTTATTAGTCTCCTCACTTACTGTTTGACCCGTAGCCATAACACTTAAGAAGAGTTATTCATCATCACCTTCATTTCCCAGCTAAATTTGTACGTTTAGCGTATTTGGGTGAGATGAGGTTAACAGGGATGCACACGTTTATCATTGGCATGTTGCATACATTGAAAGGCATTTCTTTCCCCTCGAACCGAAATACTACACCAGTGTATAAAAGTACGTATGTAATACCGCAATCTTAAAAGTACGTATGTAATACCGCAATCTTACTCACTTTTTGATACGTAAATATAAATTCTGTAAGCCATCCTACATGCTAGAATAGGGATGATTTTGCTTCTCTCTGAACCATACAACTAACAAAGATACTTCCAGGCCCTAGCTAGCTCGTAACGTGCACGTACGTGACACGCTCGACTCGACGGAAGCACCGTGTTAGTTTGCTGCTTACTAGCGTGTAATCCTACTGGAAGCACAACGAAGGCCTTCAAATTTCCAAACTCTGTTGCGATCGATCGCGCCTATCCTCCTCCCGATCCCATCTACCCCTCCTCCTAATCCTAGCCACCCTCCTCTGCAGCGCCTCCTCACGAGCCCTCCCCGCTGACGCCAATGGCGGTGCCGCCACGAACACCACCGGCATCGGCGGCAAGGCGTACACCAAGGTGTGCGACGCGACGCGCTTCGCGGGGCTCGGCCTCAGCATGTCCCACTTCCAGTACTGCGACGCGTCGCTGCCGTACGCCGACCGGGTGCGCGACCTCATCGGCTGGATGATGGTCGAAACAAAAAAAAAAACAAATAGGAAAAAACAAAGCCACAGCCGAACGCTCAACGCCGGCTTTTGCTGACGCTGAGCGCGGAAAAAAGGGTCCTCTGTTTCTGGATGTCTGGAATAGCCACTATAGTATTAGTTACAGTAGCTCAGAGTTTAGGCAATTTTTGAAAATTCTAAATTTCAATATTTCCAATTTTCCACTCCTATAGAATGAAAAATAGCAATCTGAATAAAAATTGATAACTTAAAATTTTATTATACGAACATATCATCTTAATAAAAAAAAGTTCAAAGAAACCACCACGTCTCAATCTCAATGGCTAGAAAATGTTATACGTTATATTATGGAATACCACACTACACTTGAACAAGCTGAACCGACATGCGTGGAAACACGCTGAACAATGCTCCACTTGAACAAGGGAATAAAGGAAACAAACAGTAGCGGTACAACTAAAAGTGAAACTTCAGAAGATACAGGCTGAATGAGACCTTTAGTATATATATGTTGGTTTTGTAGAATTAATTAAAACAGGCAAGCATGCTTGGCATGTGTAGTGCTCTTGAGTCTTGACTGTCTGCTAACTGGAGGCAACAGGGAGCTAGGCTCGCACGATTGAGCCAATCGATGCCAACGAAATTACCGCCTGCTCTGCCTGTATAGCTGCAATGGCATGTGGATTAGTTAGTTTACATGGTACCGGAAAACAGAGTTCATCCAACTAGCTAGTATATGAAACAGAGAGCCCGAGAAATGGCTCAACCAGCGACAGAACGTGGAATCAATGGCCCGTGCATTTATGCATGTCAATTGAGAAGGAACCTATGTAACCATCGATCCAGAGTTCCAGGCTGCATCGATGGATCCTGCCATCTAGTAAAGTCACATCGTCTGCTAATCTGGATCACGTCATACCAGGTGACTGGCAGAAACAAATCACATATAATTCTTGTGAACTAGCCGCCTATCCGTGCAATTGAGCAGTGTAGTAAATAAACACGATCAGACTAATAACAACAACAACAACAATAATAATAACACCTGACAGATGAAAAGAAATCATGTATTGATGTACTCCTCCTGCTAATTAATTTTTATAGAGCGTATTTAGACTATGTACATAGATTAACAAAGCTCTATGATTGAAAAAGCTATAAAAGAAAACGACTAATTAGCTATCCATTAAGTGCTTTTTGAAAGACGAGATAAAAGTTTAAGAGAATGAAATAGATAAGAGCAAAAGAGACAAAATAGCATTCACACATTATGATTTGCAACGAAATTGTAAAACACGTGGGCCTTAAAAACAGTGGGAGTATAAACATTATGATTGGTGCTAAATATTGATGAATTAAGCGGCATTGATGCGATGCAGTGCATGCGAACAGGCACGGCATGCAAAATTCAAATGGATGGAAATGGAGCGGACTGTTGGTACCTGGATGCAGGCCGGATTGGATCGGATTGAATGAATCGATTCAGGAGTGAGCGAGCTAGCTAGCACTGTCTCCTCTCTCTTCTGTGGCGACATTAGGGGCCTGTTTGTTTTAGCTTCTGGCAGCTGTAGCTACTCCCAGAATCTGCAGCTCCCCCAAACAGTCCAGATTTTCATCTAGATTCTAAGTAGCCAGAAGCTACAGAATCCAGAAAATGAACTAGTAGCCAGAAGCTGGGGTTATCCAGCTTCTCCAGATTCTGACTAGCTAGATACTCACCAACTGCTTCTCAAAATCTACAGCTGAAACAAACAGGCCCTAGATATCCTCTGGTTGGTATTATTGGGAAAGAAACTAGCGATTAAAACTTGGTAACTAGTGTGATGAGTAGTAGTAGTACGACATGTAGTAAGGGATTAAGAAAGAGAGAGAGACCTGTTGCTGTTGGTGCTGGTCAGATAGCCACATTTTATCTTCATCGTATCTCGTGATTTCAAGCGTGGGATGGTTGGGATGGACGACGACCGTGTGCCACAGAGCCGCTTCCGCTTCCTCCACCTCCACAGAAATTCAGCGTTCGCATCCTCACAGTTGATGCGAACGCTGAATTTCTCGACGCAAGGATTCAACAACAACACACAGAAGTTAAAATAATGGCCTTCATCCTTCGCCTTCCACACATTGATATCGTAGTCAACGACTTTACTACTCCATCTGGTAGCCTGAGAATGCGAGAGCAATCAGGATGTTCGTTAAAGTAATGTCGGCAGGAAAAATAAAGAAACTTGTCTAAGTATGTCCCGTCTTCCCTAAGAGGAAACTTGTCAAAGTATGTATGTCCCTTTTTTTATTTGATGCTTTAAACTTAATTTGTACACTTACGAAGAAAAGGCACAAGATGACAACATGCCCCTGTCAAAGTCGTGTACCCTACTACATCGTTAAATAGCAATAACTCTCCTCAAAATCCTATGATATCAAATAAAGTAGAAATTTCAATCCGGAGAACATCAACTAGAAAAAGAACGAGGCAACAGTGAGTACTCCCTCCGTTCTTTTTTATTTGATGTATTTTTTATTTTTTACGGTCTTCAAGATACGATTTTGATTGCTATTTTTTATAACTTTACACTAAGATATACTAATTAAATTATAATATTATAAAAATATTTTTAACGACAAATCTAATTATATAACTTTTGTATAGCCAATCTAGATAGTTTTGAGAAAGCTTGACGGCAAGTATTTTAGGAAGTCAAGTAAAGAAGAATGGAAGAAATAAAAAATTAGAACGGAAGAAGTAAAAAACTAGGAGTAGCTAAGGATCAATCGGGTAGTAGTACAGAACAATATATGGGAATTACTAGCTGTAACCCGGCCACTGGCTATGAAAGAAAATTGAGACCGTGGCAAGAAAGAAAATCGAGTAGTAGACCAGCCAGTGGTAATTAATTACTAGAACAGAGGAAGAGAAACATTAATTAATTGATTGGAACTAACTAGCAATGGAAACCACGAACCGATGCGAGTACTCGTACCTCCTGGTCTTGGTCAGATGAGAGCATTCCATCTTCAGCTATCCTTGTTAGTGTAGGGGTGGGACGGTTGGGATGGACGGCGGCAGCGTGCCTCAACGCCGCCTCTGCTTCCTTCACCTCTGCAGCACAGGCATATCGACACCTGATTCTAGCGGCGACTCTCTGAAGCGAAGGGAGGCTCCCCAAGCCAAGCTTGTCAAAACCAAGGTTAGCATCCTTCATGAACCGCAGTAGGAAATAAAACTCAAGGGCTTCAAGGCTTGGCATAATAGGTGCCATGCTGCACTCGCCGTGCACAAACCGAATATACGTGTTCATTCTGAGGAATCTCAACTTGTGGAACAAATGTTCATCCCCACCAATAATGCTTACTATTGGGGTGTACCTCGACCTCAGTACAAGGCCACAGAGCTGTGGCAACCTCCCAAGGGTTTCCATGTCCTGCTCTTACACAATCTGCACTTCCACGTCTAAGAAGCAGAGGTTCTGAAGAAGCGACGAATTAATCCACGCCGGCAGCCTAGAGAAGTCCAGGCATCCTAAAACCAAGTATTCAAGATTAGAGGGGAGGCAGGCCCTGCTTCCCACGTGGCACCGTTCCCAAATGTGTCGCCCCCAATCTCCACAAATTGGATCTTGCGCAGATTGCCTAGAGACTCCACCAAAGCTCTCTCCAGGCTCTCATCCCGTACATCAATCCATGTATAGAGCACCCTCAACTCCCTCAGGTTGCCCAGCTCCTTCACAAATCTTAAAGACCTGTCGGCACTTGGCCATATCCGCAGCTCTTGCAGGGACGTAAGGTTCCCAATCCAATCCGGCACTCTTGTCTTCTCCTCCGCATTTAGGCACACCAATTGTGTTAGAAGGCTGACTGTCTGCGGCAATTCTCCTATGCCAGTTCCGCTCAACACCAGTGTCTGCAAAAACTTCAAATCTCCAATTTCTTCTGGGAGCTCAAGAACAGGTGTCTATAATAGTCCGAGGTACCTCAGGTGAAGTAAGTTCCCAAGATGCTCAAGGCTGTTATAACCTTCCAAAAAACCACAATTTTCTATAGCTAGTACACGTAAAACTCGAAAGCTTAGGGATATCATACCAATATTGCACCAAATGGCAGTAAACGACCTTGCACATTGTACGCCCGTATTACACTGACGATTTTGTTCTTCGACTGTGTCTTGAAGGGCTAACCTGCAAGCATTGCTTTGTGGAATTGTTTGTTGCTTATTGTCCAGTATAGTAACAAAATTTTCTTCACTTGACAAGGAACGGATGAGATCAAGCACCATATCATGAACACGGCAACCTATTACGTACCCTCTATCTGAGAGCTCATCTGGTTTGATCATGCTTCTATTTATGAGCTCGTTGAAGTATCTCTCTCCAACCTCTAATAATCCCATCGCGTGTTCGTCATGGATGAAACCTTCAGCTATCCACTTCCATATCAAAAGATTCTTGTCTATCCAATAATCTTCCGAAAATACGCTTAGATACAATAAGCAAGTCCTTAGATGAGAAGGTAGATCGTAGTAGCTGAAAGACAATATCTTTCTAGTATTCTCTACATCGTCGTTATCTCCACACCCAAAACCGATAGAGTTGTACACCTCACACCAGTCCTCCTCTGGTTTACTAACCAACAAGCTAGCTATCGTAATGATAGCTAATGGTACACCACCACATTTCTTCAAAATTTTATCATATACCTTGGTGGATTGAATATGGAGACATTTGTCTTCACGATCAATGATTCTTGTATGGTATAATTTTTCAGAGTTGTCACGAGAAAGTGGTTGTAATTTGTAAACATCACCAGCATCTGTGGCAACATCGGAAATACGAGTAGTTGCGACAATTATACATCCACATCCACTATCAGCCAAAGCACATGTGATTATTTTCCACGATTTCTTATCCCATATGTCATCAATAACAATGAAATACCTATACATCGGCATGACAGTGCAAGAGCCATGAGTTAGTAAAACTATCCGAAGAATCTATAAAAGCAAGAAGCACGCCAACCATAAGAACAGGAAAATGGCATTATCAACCATCAACAAGGCCAAAAACTAAAAATGGCATTATCTCCCCTAGTTTCTTTCGTAATCAGCCAAAAACTAAAAAACATGCAAGACAGGATAGTTTTGCCATAGAAATTTCATATAAGACATTCACTTGAACCACTAACGTGCCATAGAAATTTGCCGATGCAATTCATTTTGTACTGCACAACAAAAATAACATGCAAGACAGGATATGCACTTTTGCCTACACCGTTCGTACTACGCAACAAAAATAATGGAAGTATGGTGCACAACAAAAATATGGCACATTTGTGAGTGGCGTGGTACTCACCATCTTCGAAGTGAAGGAAGAGTAACCTTAGAGGACTTGAGGTGTTTAGGTTTAATTCCTGAAGTCGGTCCAATCTGTTTGGATTTACCTTAGCATGGACTAGTGAAGACAAGCAAACCTTCGATACCAAAGGAAAAACATAATGTGCCTCTATTATGGTTTACTCTCTTGTCTTTACTTTTTGCATTTCCATTTCTAGCAATATAATTGAATTGAATTGTGTAGCTAGAAGTGTATCAATATTAACATTGCTTGTGATGCTTTAGTGAAGGCTAGAGTATTTAGGCCTTAATTATGCAAAAGATTTTTGTTTAAGCTCATACTTGCTAAACATTGTGATTTAGCTAAAGTAATTTAAAAACCTCCAATTCACTTCCTCTAGTCGAGTATTCTTGATACTAGTTTAACTAGTTTACTAACTAGTTCAAACAAGTTTGAACCAAAATTCAAATTAGAGTTGTCTTTTTTATAATAGTTTGTTGGTAGGTATGTGCTGATATATATAAAAATCAGCAAAGCATGTGATAGATAATGTTAAAAATCTTTGAATTTGAGTATATTTTTTAAAGGCATGTGTTTCATTTCAATTGTTATAGATGGATATATACTCTAAAACTGAAATTTTCAAAAAAAAAAAACCAGGATTTGAGTTGAATTCACATATTTAAAATCATAGTGCTGTAACACTATGGTGCCATAATATATATATATATATATATATATATATATATATATATATATATATAGAGAGAGAGAGAGAGAGAGAGAGAGAGAGAGAGAGAGAGTACTATACTTGCATGTTTCCGTCACCAACCATTCCTAGCAAGCTAGACCGAATAATTCGATACGAATGCTAGGATCCTTAATGAAAAATGTATTTATCGATTTCAACGCAATTAGGCTGGCCAAATCTGGATCCATGGTATGTGGCGTGCAGCTTATATAAGACATATCTCAAGTCCTCAACGCTTGGCTGTACGGACTGTAGTATATAAGTATAGTACTACTCCTGCCCTCAACGCTTGGCTGTACGGACTGTAGTATATAAGTACAGTACTACTCCTGCTAGTCATCTCGTCTGGATGTTGCTCGATCCATGGTATGTGGCGTGCAACTTATATATCTCAAGTCCTCAACGCTTGGCTGTACGGACTCCTACTAGTCATCTCGTCTGGAAGTTGCTTGATCAATTAATTTGTCTATCCAGGAAGGCATCCACTATACATAGTCCTACATATGTATATATATGCGCTTTTGCAAACCGTTGACCATACGATTTTATACTGCACAACGTGAGTTGTACAGATAAGCCACGATGGATCAACATATAGCACATGAGGTACCCAACTTTCATTTACAACCGTTGACCATAAAATTCCATACAACACTTTCACTTACAATGCTAACATGTCATATAAATTCCCCGCTACAATTCATTTTGTACTATACAACAACAATCATGGAAGGTAGGATATGCATTTTCACCTATGCCATTCGTCTCCACCAACCATGCAAGTGAGCATTTATTGTCCGAATGAGCGAAAATTTCACATAAGACTTTCACTTGCACCGCTAATGTACCATAGAAATTCACCATTGCAATTCATTCCGTACTAAGCAACAAAAATTGTGGAAGGCACGATATGCACTTTCGCCTACACCGTTCGTCTCTGTCAACCATACAAGTGAGCATTTGTTGTCCGAATTAGTTGAAATTTTCATATAAGACATTCACTTGAACCACTAACGTGCCATAGAAATTCTATGATGCAATTCATTTCGTACTGCGCAACAAAAAACGTGTAAGACAGGACATGCACTTTTGCCTACGTCGTTCGTATTGCGCAGCAAAAATAATGGAAGTATGGTGCACAACAAAAAATATGGCACATTTGTGAGTGGTGTGGCATTCACCATCTCCAGAGTGGAGGAAGAGCAACCTTAGTGGACTTGAGGTGTTTAGGTTTAATTCATGAAGTCAGTCTAATACGTTTGGATTTACCTTAATATGGACTAGTGAAGACAAGAAAACCTTCGATACCAAGGGAAAAACATCACGTGCCTCCATTATGGTTTACTCTCTTGTCTTTACTTTTGCATTTACATTTCTAGCAATCTAATTAAATTGAATTGTGTAGCTAGAAATGTATCAATATTAACATTGCTTATGGTGCTTTAGTGAAGGCTAGAGTATTTAGGCCTTAATTATGCAAAAGATTTTTGTTTAAACTCATACTTGCTAAAAATTGTGATTTAGCTAAAATAATTTAAAACCTCCTATTCATCTCCTCTAGTTAGTTATCCTTGATACTAGTTTAACTAGTCTACTAACTAGCTCAAACAAGTTTGAACGAAAATTCAAACTAGAGTTGCCTTTTTTTATAATAGTTTGTTGGTAGGTATGTGCTGATATATATAAAAATCAGCAAATCATGTGATAGATAATGTTAAAAATCTTTGAATTTGAGTATATTTTTAAAGGCATGTGTTTCATTTGAATTGTTATAGATGGATATATACCCTAAAACTGGAATTTTCAAAAAAAACCAAGATTTGAGTTGAATTCAAACATTTAAAATCATAATGTCCTAACACCATCTCCCAATATATATATATATATTTATATCAATTTATTCGGTCTAGCAAGCTAGACCGAATAAATGATATAAATGCTAGGATCCTTAATGAAAATGTATTTATCGATTTCAACGCAATTAGGCTGGCCAGATCTGGATCCATGGTATATGGCCTGCAACTTATATAAGTCATATCTCAAGTCGTCAACGCTTGGCTGTACGGACTGTAGTATATAAGTATAGTACTACTCCTTCTAGTCATCTCGTCTGGATGTTGCTGGATCAATTAATTTTTCTCTCTCCGAGAAGGTATCTACTATACATAATCCTATATATGTAAAAGCCAGATTTGATACCATTTACAACTGAAATTACAAATAACTGTATAAAAATAGTATTAGCAAAAATAGCCATTTCGCCGCCCGATGGCTGGACGGCAACGACACAGGGGCGACGTGTGGCCCCTGCTATCCTGCGGGCGGATGGTAGGTCGTCTGCCGCCCCACCACCGGACGAGAAGCGCCTGCCGTTTGGCCAGCGGACGGCAAGTGGGCCTGCCGCCCCACCCCCAAACGGCAAATGATTAGGCCAGCTAATTAGCTGGCCTAATCAGCTGTCTTTTTTAATTTTATTTAAAATTTATGCATTTTTTGTATAGCAAATGAGCTCAAAAAATTATAAAAATATATTTTGCAGTCTCCTGACATAATATAGTTGATTGTATAATTTTTTTTGTAATTTTATCCATTGTGAATATTACTCTAAAATTCATACAATTTTGATATTTGTAGAAACTGTTACATATAGCAATCGAGCTCCAAAAATTACGAAACTTTATACAAAGCTTCCCAACACAACCATAGTAATTGTGTAATATTTTAGGAATTTTATGTGCTCCAAATTTGCTATGTTAATTTATATTAATTTAATAAAAAAATTAGCAATATGCGATGCTCATTTAATTAGCCTATGTGATTGTAGTTGATTTGTGAATTATAAATTGAGGTAATGATGTAATTTAGTTTAGACTTGATTTATGAATTTGAAACCTTAGTATTTGGTGGTAGATGGTAACATAGTGTCTTTTTGTGAAGAATTAAATGCGAAAAGGTGATGACATTTGATGTTGTAAATTAAAATAGATTTTGTAATAAAGCTAAAAATAACATGATGGAGGCTTTATTAGCAAAATTTTAAGCAAAATTAAAAAAAGGTTGGTGATGCTCATTAGCTAAATTTTTAATCACATGATGGAGGCTTTATTAGCAAAATTTGTACTTGGGCGCCTGATTGGAGGCCTTAGGGACCAAATTTAATTTTCAATCCAGAAAATCCATCAATCATGTTCCTGGCCGGGGCTGCCGGGAAATTTGGCTGGACGTCCAGCCCAAAAGCACGCGGCCAGGCACGACCGCATATGATTTCAGTGGCCGATCGAGGGATCTTTTTCCCCTTTTTTGGCGTGCGTAAACTATGAACTACGAGGCCATGTTGTAACGTATGGAGATTGGAGACGCGGTACTTTAGATTTTCTTGCAGAAAGTCGCCCCCGACACTCCAACGTGCGGTGCAGCTGCCATATTTGCCCGTCCCAATATCACATCTGATTTTCTAAGCTAGCTTAAGTTGCCCTCGTCGTATATATGCTACTCTCGATCTCAATTCTTCCACGCAGCAAGCACTACTACTACCACCAAACATACCACCAGAAAGTAAGCTACCTACCGACCGAGACCATGGAGTTGGTGACGGGTGCCATGGGCAGCCTGCTCCCCAAGCTGGGCGAGCTGCTGAAAGAGAAGTACAACCTGCAGAGGGGCGTGAGGGAGCAAGTCCAGTCTCTCTTAGGAGAGCTTGAGATCATGCACGCCGCTCTCCGCAAGGTGGCGGAGGTGCCGCGTGAGCAGCTCGACCCTATGGACAAGCTCTGGGCACGCGATATCAGGGAGCTATCGTATGACATGGAGGACATCGTCGACACCCATCTGGTGCGCGTGGAGGACGGCCGTGAAGCCACACCCAAAACAAAGGGGCTCAAAAAGCTCATGAAGAAGATGGTCAACTTGTTCAGCAAAGGCAAGGCCCGCCATGAGATCGCTGACGCGATCAAAGACATCAAGGACCGCATCCAGGAGGTGGCCAATAGGCGTGGCAGGTACATAGTCAACAACATTGTGGCTAAGCCTGCCGTGACGTCGACTATCGATCCTCGCCTGTTGGCTATGTACAAAGAAGTGGCACAGCTCGTCGGCATTGATGGGCCAAGGGACACGCTCATAAAGATGCTGTCCGAGGGGGATGATGTGTCCAACAAGAAGATGAAGATTGTCTCTGTTGTCGGAATCGGAGGATTGGGCAAGACTACTCTTGCAAAAGCAGTGTATGACAAGCTTAAAGCGGGTTTCAATTGCTGTGCTTTTGTTCCGGTTGGTCAGAATCCTAACATGAAGAAAGTTTTCGAGGACATTCTCATTGGTCTTGACAAGCATAAGTACTTTTATTTAAGGGTGACAATGTTGGATGAAAGGCAGCTCATCGATGAACTCCGAGGATTCCTTGAGAACAAGAGGTACGCATCACCCACCAAACGCTAGTTATCAGCTTAATTATGGGCGTCTTTTAGTTTGGGTAGTTGTACAATAAGTTAATTGCATTACATTCTAGGCTTTAAAACCAGTACCTTCTTTTGTATCACCTATGCTCGCTTACTTTGTGCTATATATTTGTATTTTACAAACCATACATTTTCTTCCGATTGTCTCTAAAATATTTTTCATTTCTTGTACCATTTCCACAATTCCAGTGGCAACCATTTGCCAATATATCTTATACTTTCAGTTCGGGAACATGCTATAGGAGAGCTCGTGACAGGATACCGAGGGCTCATAGCTCTCAATTAGTAATTAGCTGATTAAGAGGATATATAAAAGAGTATAATATCGTGTATCAAGCAAATTTTCTTAACGGGATCCCACCCTTCAGTGCGTGAATTAAATCCTGCATCTCCCTCTTTGGTGCATGTTTTTCTCTCCTAGCCTTTTATTCCTTTATTCCTTTAGTGTATCTTCGAGCGTCTGGCTTTTACAGATTCTTTAGATAGTTTTACTAACTCATGGCTCTTGCACTGCCCTGCGGATGTATAGGTATTTCATTATCATTGATGACATATGGGATAAGAAATCATGGGAAATAATCAAATGTGCTTTGGCGGATAGTAATTGTGGAAGTAGAGTAGTCGCAACTACTCGTATCTCTGAAGTTGCCACAAATGCCGGCGACGTCTATATACTACAGCCACTTTCTCGTGATAACTCTGAAAAATTATTCAATACAAGAATTGTTGATTGTTCCCATAATCAATCCACCGAGGTATACGATAAAATTTTGAAGAAATGCGGTGGTGTACCATTAGCTATCATTACGATAGCTAGCTTGTTGGCTAGTAAACTAGTGGAGGATTGGTCTGAGGTGTACAACTCTATCGGTTTTGGGCATGGAGATAACAATGATGTAGAGAATACCAGAAAAATATTGTCTTTTAGCTACTACGATCTACCTTCTCATCTAAGGACTTGCTTATTGTATCTAAGCATATTTCCAGAAGATCATTGGATCGACAAGAATCTTTTGATATGGAAGTGGATAGCTGAAGGTTTCATCCATGATGAACAAGGGATAGGATTATTAGAGGTTGGAGAGAGATACTTCAACGATCTTGTAAATAGAAGCATGATCAATCCGGATGAAGACACAATCACAGAGCACGTAGGTGGTTGCCGTGTTCATGATATGGTGCTTGATCTTGTCCGTTCCTTGTCAATAGAAGAAAATTTTGTAACAATCCTGGACAATGAGCAACAGACATTTTCACAAAACAATGCTCGCAGGTTAGCGCTTCATAAAAGAATCAAAGAGCACAATCCTCTGGCTAATATGGGCGTGCAACATGTGAGGTCATTTACTGCCATTGAGTGTGATATTGGTATGATATCCACAAGCTTTCGAGTTTTACGCGTACTAGCTATAGAAGATTGTGGTTTTATGGAAGGTTATAACAGCCTTGAGCATCTTGGGAAGTTGCTTCACCTGAGGTACCTCGGACTATCTGGTACACCTGTTCGTAGGCTCCCAAAGGAAATAGGAGATCTGAAGTTTCTACAGACAATGGTGTTGTCGGGAACTGGCATAGAAGAGTTGCCGTCGAGCGTCGGCCTGCTAACACAATTGGTGTGCCTACATGCTGATGTCAAGACAAGAGTGCCGGATTGGATTGGGAACCTGACGTCCCTGCAAGAGCTACGGATGTACCGTGCTTTGGATAGGTCTGCAAGATTTGTGAAGGAGCTGGGCAATCTGAGGGAGCTGAGGGTGCTCGTGACAACTATTTATGTACAGGATGAGAGCCTGGAGAGAACTTTGGTGGAGTCTCTAGGCAATCTGCACAAGATCCAGTATGTGAGCATTCGGGGCGAAGCATTGGTGAAGGGTGTCACGTGGGAAGCAGGGCCTGTCTCCCCTCGACTTCTCCTCTCCTTGATTTTAGGATGCCTGGACTTCTCTAGGCTGCCGGCGTGGATTAATTCGTCGCTTCTTCCGAACCTTTGCTTCTTATTGGTGAAAGTGCAGGTTGTGCAAGAGCAGGACATGGAAACCCTTGGGAGGTTGCCACAGCTCCGTGGCCTGTATCTGTGGTCGAGGTACACCCCAGTAGTAAGCATTATTGGTGGGGATGGGCGGCTGTTCCAGAAGTTGAGATTCTTCACGACGAGTACATCTATCCGGTTTGTGCACGACGAGTGCAGCATGGCACCTATTATGCCATGCCTTGAAGCCCTTGACTTTTTTGTCAATGTGCGGTTCATCAAGGATGCCAACCTTGGTTTCGACAAGCTTGGCTTGGAGAGCCTCCGTTCGCTTCAGAGAGTCACCGCTACAATCAACTATTGGAATGCTCGTGCTGCAGAGGTGGAGGAAGCAGAGGTGGCGTTGAGGCACGCAGCCGCCATCCATCCCAACCATCCCACCCTTCAAACGACAAGGCTACATGAAGACAAGCTCTCATCTGACCAAGACCAAGAGGTACGACTTATTGTGGTTTCCATTGCTAGTTAGTTCTAATCAATTAATTGATGTTTCTCTTCCTCTGTTCCACTAATTAATTACCACTGGCCGGTCTTGTACTTGATTTTCTTTCTTTCCATGGTCTCAATTTTCGTCCATAGCTACTGGCCGAGTTGCAGTTAGTAATTCCCATATATTATTCCGTACTACTACTCGTTCGATCCTTAGCTACTCCTAGTTTCTTTTTCCCTTTTAATCACTGTTGCCTCGTTCTTTTTCTAGTTGGTGTTCTTCGGGAAGAAAAATATACTTCTTTATTTGATATTATAGGATTTTGAGAAGAGGTATTGCTATTTAACGAGGTAGTAAGGCACACAGGTTTACCAGGGGCATTCAATTATCAAGTGTTTTTTAGAGTCCGTTTTTTTAGTTCTTTGTTCCCTCACATCACGTTAACGTACTGAATCTCCTCTTTCTTTCCCATTCTCAGCCTACCAGATGGAGTGGTCAGGTAGTTGACTGGGTTGTCGATGTGCGGGAGCAAAAGGATGAGTGGCATTATTTTAACTTCCGTTGGTTGCGGTGGTATCCTTGCGTCGAGAAAGTCAGGGTTCGCATCAACTGTGAGGATGCTAGGGTTGGGGAGGTGGAGGAAGCGGAAGCGGCTCTCAGGCACGCGGTCGATGTCCATCCCAACCATCCTACACTTGAAATCACGAGATGCGGTGAAGATAAAAGGATGCTATCTGACCAACACCAACAGGAACAGGTCTCTCTCTCTTTCTTAATCCCTTCCTACTAATCGTATTGGATAGTTTTACTTGCTAGTTTCTTACCCAGTTATACCAGCCGCGCAACAAGAGACTATCTAATGTCGCCATAGAAGAGAGAGGAGCCGGTGCTAGCTAGCCCGCTCGCTCCTGAATGGATCCTTAACTACTCCTAGTTTTTTAATCACTGCTACCTCATTCTTTTTGTAGCTGATGTTCTCTGGGTAGAAAAATATATTTTTATGAAATTATAATATTATGAAAGTACTTTTCGAGATGAATCAAATATATTATTTTATATATTCAGTCTAAATATTCACAGAGATATCAGTAAATTAAATAAAATTTAAGAAGTTTGACTGCATGTAACACAAAATGTTACTCTTTTGTGTCCGGAGGAAGTAGCTAACTAGGTAGCAAGGTACAAGAGTTTAGCAGGAGAAGACATACTTTTAGCTTAGTTTCTTTATTTTTTTTGCTCACGTCACGTTAATAACTCCTCTTTCTTTCTCATTCTCAGAGTGGTAAAGTCGTTGATCAGGTTGTCGATGTGCGGAAGGAGAAGGCTCAGGAGCATTATTATTTTAACTTCGGTTGGTTGTTGCGGTATCCTTGCGTCGAGAAAGTCATCTTTTCCTTCAACTGTGAGGATGCTAATGTTGGGGAGGTGGAGGAAGCGGAAGCGGCTCTGAGGCACGCGGTCGACCTCCATCCCAACCATCCCACACTTGAGACCACGAGATGCGGTGAAGATAAAATGATGCTATCTGACCAACAACGATGGGTCTCTCTCTTTTTCTTAATCCCTTACTACTACTTATCGTGCTAGTTAATTACTTAGTTTTAATTTCTAGTTTCTTTCCTAATAATAGAAGCCACAGAAGAGAGAGGAGCAAGTGCTAGCTAGCTCGCTCGCTCCTGAATGGATCCTTAGATACTCCTAGTATTTTAATCACTGCTGCCTCAATTCTTTTTCTAGTTGATGTTCTCTCGGTAGAAAAATATACTTTTTTTATTTGATATTATAGGATTTTGAGGAGAGGTATTGCTATTTTACGCACAGGTTTGACAGGGGCATTGTTGTGGGGGTGGCTCCCACCTGCTCCTATTTGGCCTACTGGGCCAAGAGACCCATTAAAGCATGTAAAAGGCATATATATATCCTAAGAATAGTACCCGTCGATAGGGGTAGTGCTGTAAAGAAGGTCGTATGGCCATGTATGTCTCCTAGGGATAAACAATAGGGCAGAGGTTTTCCATTCCACACACTCAATACACTAGTCTCCTCATTTACTGTTTGGCCCATAGCCACAACAAGCATTCAATCAGTTCTTTGTTCCCTCACGTCACGTTAACGTACTGAATCTCCTCTTTCTTTCTCATTAATTCTCAGGCTAGGTACTACCATCTACATTCTCATCTAAGGACTTGCTTATTGTATCTAAGCATATTTCCGAAGGATTATTACATCAACAAGAATCTTTTGATATGGAAGTGGATAGCTGAAGGTTTCGTCCATGACGAACAAGGGATAGGATTATTGGAGGTTGGAGAGAGATACTTCAATGAGCTCGTAAATAGAAGCATGATCAAGCAGGTTGACGTCCTAGATATAGGGTATGTAAGAGGTTGTTGCGTTCATGATAGGGTGCTTGATCTCATCCGTTCCTTGTCAAGTGAAGAAAATTTTGTTACAATCCTGGACAATGAGCAACAGACATTTTCACAAAGTAGTGCTCCTAGGTTAGCTCTTCAAAATATAATCGACGAGCAGAGTTCTCTGGCTAACATGCGCGTGCAACATGTGAGGTCATTTGCTGCCATTCGGTGCCGTGTTGGTATGATATCCACAAGCTTCCAAGTTTTACATGTACTAGCTATAGAACATTGCGGTTTTATGGAAGGTTATAGCAGCCTCGAGCATCTTGGGAGCTTACTTCAGCTGAGGTACCTTGGACTAACACATACACCTGTTCGTGGGCTCCCAAAGGAAATAGGAGATCTAAGGTTTCTGCAGACATTGGAGTTGATGGGAACTGGCATAGAAGAATTGCCACAGACCGTCAGCCTGCTAACACAATTGGTGTGCCTACATGCTGATGTCAAGACAAGAGTGCCGAATTGGATTGGGAACTTGACGTCCCTGCAAGAGATGTGGATATGGCCAGCTGCCGACAGGACTGCAAGATTTGTGAAGGAGCTGGGCAACCTAAGGGAGCTGAGGGTGCTCAAGACAACGATTGATGTATGGGATGAGAGCCTGGAGAGAGCTTTGGTGGAGTCTCTAGGCAATCTGCATAAGATCCAATTTGTGGAGATTGGGGGTGACACATTTGGGAAGGGCGCCACGTGGGAAGCAGGGCCTGCCTCCCCTCGATTTCTCCGCTACTTGTTTTTAGGATGCCTGGAGTTCTCTAGGCTGCCGGCGTGGATTAATTCATGGCTTCTTTCGAACCTCTGCTTCTTAGACGTGAAAGTGCAGGTTGTGCAAGAGCAGGACATGGAAACCCTCGGGAGGTTGCGACAGCTCCGTGGCCTCCATCTGTGGTCAAGGTACACCCCAGTAGTAAGCATTATTCGTGGGGATGTGCAGTTGTTCAACGCGTTGAGATTCTTCAAGATGGACGCTACGTTTATTCAGTTTGTGCACGGCGAATGCAACATGGCACCTATTATGCTAAACCTTGTAGCCCTTGAGTTTGGTGTCTATGTGCGGTTCCTGAAGGATGCCAACCTTGGTTTTGACGAGCTTGGCTTGGGGAGCCTCCCTTCGATTCAGAGAGTCACCGCTAGAATCAATTGTTGGTTCGCCTGTGCTACGGAGGTGGAGGAAGCAGAGACGGCGTTGAGGCACGCAGCCGCCGTCCATCCCAACCGTCCCACCCTTCGAACGACAAGGCTACATGAACATCGAATGCTCTCATCTGACCAAGACCAAGAGGTACGTCGTACTCATATTGGTTCGTGGTTTCCATTGCTAGTTGATTTTAATCAATTAATTAATGTTTCTCTTCCTCTGTTCCACCAATTAATTACCACTGGCCGGTCTAGTATTCGATTTTCTTTATTACCATGTTCTCAATTTTCGTCCATGGCTACTGGCCGGGTTGCAGTTAGTAATTCCCATATATTACTCCGTACTACTACTCGTTCAATCCTTAGCTACTCCTAGTTTCTTTTTTCCTTTTAATCACTGCTGCCTTTTTTTTCTAGTTGATATTCTCCGGGGTAGAAAAAATATACTTCTTTACTTGATATTATAGGATTTTGAGAAGAGGTATTGCTATTTTTACGAGGTAGTAAGGTACACAGGTTTAACAGGGGCATTCAGTCATCAAGTTTTTTTTAGAGTCCGTTCTTTTGATATTTTACGAGCAGGAAAATGATCCTTTTTAGTTCTTTGTTCCCTCCTCTTTCTTTCTCATTCTTAGGCTACCAGATGGAGTAAAAAAGTCTTACACTTTGTTGTCGATGTGCGGGAGGAGAAGGATGCGAAGCATTATTTTAACTTCTGTTGCTTGTTGTGGTATCCTTTCGTCGAGAAAGTCAGCGCTTCCATCAACTGTGAGGATGCCAGGGTTGGGGAGGTGGAGGAAGCGGAAGCGGCTCTCAGGCACGCGGTCGACCTCCATCCCAACCGTCCCACACTTGAAATCACGAGAGACGGTGAAGATAAAATGATGATATCTGATCAGCACCAACAGTGACAGGTCTCTCTCTTCCTTAATCCTCCCAATTCCCATCCCTTACAGATTAGCAGACGCCGTGACATTTAGGTCCTGCTTATTTTGGCTTAAAACTAGTTTCTGCTGTTTTTAACTATTCAGTAATTTCATTTTTTTTATTTTTTAGATTTTTTAGGCTTTTTTGCCTTTTCTTTTTTCTCGTATTCCTTTGCATTGTCCATGATGTGCTAACATGTTTTTTCTATTTTTAATTTTTTTTACATTTAATAATGCCAAATAAACCAACTCAGCTACAGTTAAAAAAGTCATGAGCCGTCGCTGTTCCGAACGCCCCTAATACTAAGATTGGAGGATGGTTACATAGGCTCCTCCTCAATTCACGTGCATGCATGCACGGACTATCGATTCCACGTTCTGTCGCTGTTGAGCCATTTCTCGGCCTATCTGTTTCCTATCCTAGCTAGTTGGATGAACTCTGTTTTCCGGTACCATGTAAACTAACTAATCCACATGCCATTGCAGCTATACAAGCAGAGCAGGCGGTAATTTCGTCTGCATCGATCGGCTCAATCGTGCGAGCCAAGCTCCCTGTTGCCTCCAATTAGCAAGACAGTCAAGACCCAAGAGCACTACACCTGCCAAGCATGCATGCCTGCTTTAATTAATTCTACAAAACCAGCACGTATACCAAAGGTCACATTCAGCCTGCTTGCCGGCGTCGCCGAGGCTGCGCGATGAGGTTGTGTTCAGATCGCAGTTGTAATGGTACGTAGTCGCAAATGTACAAGGCACTGAATGCTAGTCATCGACCCATATATTCAAAGTGTCGTTTTTCTTAGACCATATATGGTTTCTTATGTATTTCCTGCCGTTGTGCGCGTGTGCGCGCACGTAGGCGTTGGTAGTCGACATTGACGGAGCTATGAGTAGAGATAAGGGTGTAACATCCCATTTTGGGAGTTCAATTTGTGCTTCAATAAAAGTTTGAAATGCAAATTCAAATCAAAGTCAAATTCAAATTTTCAACTAATTTTCAAAAATTACAAAACCCAAACCCTCCCGTAGGCTTGGCCCAGCTCATTCCCCTCCTTTCTCAGCTCAGTTGGCCTTCAGCCTGGCCTGGCCCAACCTGAGCCGCCCCTCCTCGTGCCATTCGCGCCTTGGCCGCGCCCAGCGTGAGCGCCCCCCACGCCGTGCATGCCCCTGGCCTGTCCCTGCCGTCCGCGTTGCCCTTCTCCTATGCTACAGCAGTGCATGGTTGCCTGTCCCTATGTACCACTGTGCCCCACTAACTCAGCGCCGCCTTGCCAGGAGCCCCTCCCCCATCCTCTCCTTCCTCCTCCCGATGCGATGTCCTCCCGCGCCTATGTCCGTTGCGTTCGTGTAGCGTTCACTCCGCGTGCCAATAATCTCCACGCCTAGTTGTTGCCTCTGCGCGTCCTCTCCATCTGCCTCCCTAGCTTTGCACCACACCGAGTGCCACCACCCTCGGCCTCCACCAATGGCTCTCACCCGCCTCTTCGGCTATGAAGCCCGTGCATTGTCACGACTTGTCCCCAATTGCTCCCCCTTAGCTCCAATTGCCACCGAGCGCCTCCCACCCTCCCTCCCATCTGGCCGCCCGAGCCGCCACCAAACACCAATTGTGTTTCGCCACGCCTCCTTTCGATTCGCTACACCAAGAGCACCGCAAGGAGTCTACGATACCACCCCGACCCTCGCCAACCCTCTTCATCATGTCTGGCGAGCCGTCCACGTTGACCTCCTCACCGCTGATCGGGTCCTTGCTGCCAGCTCACTCCTCTCTTCCTCGAGCACCGTCCTTGCATCCGGCGAGTCCCTCCTAGCCCCTACATACTCCCCTAGCTTTTAATTTGGGTTTGGTACCGTTGGCCGCCGTGGTGCCATGCGCCATGCCTTGCCGTTGATCGCCTTGTGTGCCAAATCGAGCCGCGCCACCTCAACTCTAGGTGCAGTTTGGTCATGGCTTTCTGTTTTTGCCCTTCCCACCGGCGACGAGCCCAGCTCCTCTCGGCGGGAAGATGACGACACTGTACCGCGAAGATTAGGATTAAGGCGTGTAATTAATTTTGTTAGTGACCGCATTTACTATTTGTTAATCCTCGCTGACCAGTAGGCCTCCACTCATTAAGTTAACCCTTTAACTCTATGACATGTGGGGCCCCCATCATTTAAAAACCTTTTAAAATCTGGTTTGATGAAAAGAGCCACTGACAAGTGGCACCAGGCACTATGCTGCATAGTGCCTGGTGCCACCTGTCATCCACGCAAACCTTTTCCTTTACGAAAATATTTCAATATTTAATCTAAATCATAACGGTCCCACCTACCAGTCTCTGAGTCCATTTTTAGTAGAAAATTCAAAAGTCAATTTTATTTCAGTGGACCCCACCTAACAATGAGAGACTCTCTCCTCTGTTTATTTTTGAATTTAATCCAAATTTAAAATTGAAGAGCCCATTCTTACTCAGTTGAACTCCAAATTTAATAAAACTTATTTCTAAATTCTTTTAACTTCAAGATCTATCTAATAGCAGTGAAATTGTTCAATTTGGTGTTTGTTTGAATTTTTATTTGAATTTATTTGTTTTGCTTGCATGTTTATTTGTTTTCCAATGCGATCGCCCAAATAGAGTACGGGGACACAGAAGAGCCGCAGTTCCAAACAATTCAAGAGTTTCAAGACCAACCCGCTTGCGAGCCAAACGAGTCAATGCTTTGATTATATTGAACCTACATTTTATGCAAATTTATATTTATTTAATTATCTAATTGCATGCTATTACTTGTTATGCAAATATATGTTCAAGTTAAGGTTATAGATACATACCTACTCAATGTATTATTATTACACCATCCTTTGGACACTTGATTAGTATAATCCCTGTCACCCTAGATACTAAATGGTAACCCTACTAGCTATAAGTTATACTTAATCATCATGCTAGTTTTGCTTAAGTACTAGATCATTAAATTGCCCTCTCATCATATTTTAATCATGAAACTAGTTTTGGACAGTCATTGGAGGAAAATGACTGGTATGGTAAGATAACTTAGTTTTATACTTCTCAAAACCCTAAAACTTGCCATTATCATATCTAAATGGGTGGTATGAAGGATGGTGCGGATGTAGCACGAAAAATTATGGTTTATAGTAGCACCGCCCAAATAATTGAAGGACTGGATTCTGTGATGACCTCCTAATGTAAAATAATACAACCACATATTTGTAATGGGTACGACTTGGCTCAATAAATTGCATCCACCAGTGCGGATTGCACTATTAGAGTGACCTACGGGTCGTGTCGCTAGTTTTAAGTTGTCGTGTGGTGCAAGAAAGGGTCTTGGTGTGGTGGACATAATCTCACTAAGATGAAATCTTATCGTGTGTTACTTACACTAAATGATGTATTTTAAAGGCCTTGTGGTGATCTTGATTCACATGTCCAAAAAAACATGTGAAACATAACAAGTTGACTATCTTTTATGGGTAAAGTATATAATATCTGCAGAGTATAAACTATTCAATTAGTCGTGCCCACAGTCAAAGGTGGACATGAGAACTTACTCGAGTTAGTATCTATTTTTAAAACTTTATGGGTGGGATGAGAACTTGTCGGGGTGGATATAACCCTGATTTTAGTTTGCCCTGGGTAAATGTAACCCAATGATGATAATGAGTGGATGTAATCTTAGTAATAAAAATAAACATATGGTGAATGAAATCATGTAACAGGTGAATAGAACCTGCACTGTTAAAAATATTGGATATTTTACTCTCTTTATTAAAAATATGGTTTAATTAAAATGCTAAGTCATAAGAATTTCTAAATTATCATAGTTTTCAAATGTTGTCTTTAGCAAATATAAGAACCTGATCGTACCTTTGTTGAACCTTGCATGTAAACTATTGTATTATGTGAGCACCGTTGCCTATGCTCACCCTCTCTTACAAAATCCCTTAGAACCTATAGATCAAGGATACTACACGTACTACGATGCCCTGGGAGCACCGTTGCTGCTCACCCTCTCATAAAATCCAATAGAGATGTTCATACAAGCATGAATCTAGCTAGATAAGTTCTGAAACAGGCCAGAAACAACAGCAGCATGCAAACCCTCTGATTGCTTTCATGGGATACACTATCATTTGCAGTTTCCTGGTTAATAAGCCTTTCAGACTGCTCTAAAGGTATCAGTATGTATGACCTGAATGGAATCAGACTGTTCTAAAGGTATCAGTATGTATGACCTGAATGGAATCGACAGGTTTAGTGCAGAGTGAGTGGTCTATCATTTCATTTATTAGAAAAAGGATTAGCATTAGACTTTGATAAGAAAGCTATATTGTATTTGACAAATAAGATTAGCAAGAAGTCGCAGTCTTGCAGATCATGCACGCAAGTAATAGGAAATTTAACGCCATGATAAGGTAAATAAAAGGTGGTGATAAGTGGTTCGTAATTCAGTGTTTTGTAGCTAGCTACTTTGTTGAAACTGATCCTGCAACTAATTAAGCATGTATTTTTCTTCTAATTGAGTATTAAGCTAGTGCTTGGACCATCCAGACCCAACAATTGCTACTCTCTGTTGCCCCCACACCACTGAAAACTGGAGGAAAACTTTGATATGGATACGAAGAATTCTAAAGAGATCACAAGATCTGATTGTGCAATGACAGTTCACTAGCAAAATCTAAAATGTTACTGGGTCATTAAAGGAGATGGAAATTAAAGGATAAGATGCAGGCATAGAATAATACACAAGGGGGAACTCACCCAGCAGAGGCTAGAAGAATCCATTCAGCATTTGGAAAGCCTTCATAGAAGCAAGTGGACAACAAATCAAAGTTCCGTCCTTTTGTTTAGATAAAATAGACATGCATTATAAATAAGAACACTTCCTCTCAAACCCTTACATAGCAAACTAGGTACGATGCAAATTCATTGGTACCCATTTTTAACCATTAAAGCTGAAAACTCAGTCAGAAAATACATAGTAATATGAAATCATAAACACCACAAGCAACCTTCCAATGTAACCTACTAACTTCAATCTGGAAATACAAGTGATGCAATTCCTTGCTTTTAAAAAGCTACATGTAGAAATCACTTTAAAGCCTTAACACTGATATGAAACAAGCCAATGGAACAAGTTGGAGGAAAACACAATCAACCCCATTTTGCATTAACATAACATTCACCAATATTTATTCATGCCAGTTGTTTTAATTGATATCCCATGACAAGAGGAGTGCCTAGTTATTTCACAAGTCAATGATAAAGCCAGAAATTTGCAGTTAATTATAACATGTTCTAACTGTAAATTGTTTTGCTCTAGGTGGAGCTTTCAGGAATCCAGGAAGACTAGAATATTGAAAATATCTACTGGGTTTGGCCATTTTAAGAAACTAAGGCTCTATTTGGGATTGTGGTGGCATTTTGAAAGCACTCTTAACATACTATTTTTGGGTATATTAACAAACTTATAACTAAAAAGATTACGAGATATGACAAATATTACCCATAATTGATCCTAAATAAGATGCTTTTGACATGGGAATGATCCCTGAATAAGATAAATCAAATATGTGAATGAATCCTGAATAACTACAACACCCAAAAGATATATGTATCTTCTGGTAATTTATGCAAGAGAAGGCCAGTTAGACTACATGAAAAATAAATGCTAGTAGAGATACCAGGATACTTCAAAAGCTCATGCGACTACAGCACAGACCATTGTCAGCAGCCATTGTAGGAAAAAAAATCAAATAGTGTGGACCAGGATGAAGCATGATGGATCTTCTAATCGATTTTTCAAGCTTCATGTGGTGCAGCAAAAGTTCTTATCATGTTCCCTAATACCTAAAAGAATTTGGTAAGCATTTGCAGATACGTGTAGCTTAATGACCCCAAAAAAGGATCTGTGACATCATTATGCAAAGAATTTGGTACAGAATGTTTACCTTATTATCAGACTAGAATCTCGCTATAGATGACTTCCGAAAAAAACCAGTATGTACTTTACTGTTTCCATACATTGGATGCCTTCAATTTAATTGACATGCAGAGAACATATTTTTTTTTAAGAAGTGATCATAGTTGATACTCAACTCACAGGAAAGGGACCGATGGAAAATTCAGATGGTACCACATTGTCAATTTGTCATTCCTACAATACAATATTGTCGCCTCTTCCATAATGCCATCGAATAGAAATATATCACCACATACCTAACAGGTGAGCCCTAAGTTCCTACTGTGGGAGTATCCTCCCTAGTCCCTACATTTCCCATCTCCCCATTGCTGCAGAAATGCGTTCCTACAGCACAAGAAAGAAATGTACTTCCGCGTAGCAGTTAATAAATCCGCAGCATTGGGGTTTTGGATGAACACACTCTCCAGTATACACTACCTTTGCAATTAAGATCACAACTGCAGTCAGCCTAAAACGCCAAGCACTAATGTACAACCGAACGACTTTATACGGGCAAGAGGGAAAGGAGATCGTGGAGAAGCTGTGGCAGTGGCTGAGACTCTCACCTCGTCGTCGTCGGCGCAGGAGGAGATCTTCCCCCTCGTCCATCGCCCAGCCTCGCCGCCGACGAGGAGATTGCCGGGCTGGGCTGGGGACCTGGGATTTGGCGGCGGAAGCGGGTGCGGGTTGCGGAATTGGAGAGGAGAGGGGGCTTGGCTTATCGGATGCGGGTGTCGGTCTATTGGGCTAAGACCCATGGCCTGGACTGGATTATTCCAGTACTAGAGTTTGAAGAAGGCGGAGAGGCCCAAGCCCCCCTATTCTGGACAAGGAAGAAAATACGTGCATGTATTCATTTTACCGCCATTATATACTGCGTAGCAGATTTAATATGAACAAAAATTTTGAGAGTTGAAGAGGATATTACAGACCTAACTGCAACTACAACAACATGAAGAAACCAACCACAGGTTCAGACATTCAGTAGCTATGAGCATTATTCCAAAGCTAGGAGACTAACTGCAGCAAAACAGTGTGAAGGAAGAAAACTTGCCCCGAACTAGATTCCGTAAAGAAAACACCATCCCCTACTTACATTCTTTCAAGGGTTGAGACCAACCATAATTAACTGGGGAGGAACACATCAGTCACGAACTGGGGAGCAATTATGTCATGTACCCCAAACTCCAAACACAAATGGCAACAGGATTCAGTCAATTCAAATGCAAACGTCACCTACCAGCGCACGATACAAGAGCTTGGTGATACAGATTGGGAGAAGTGGAAGTGGAGACTGGGAAGAGCAGTGTAACAGACTGGGAAGGGAGAAGAAGGGGACTGGGAAACACAGAGAAAGAGAATTCGGGGGAGAAGAGACTCGGGGAGGAGAAGGCCGATGCCTCTCCTGCTGTTGCTGCTCTCTTTTCCTGTGCTGCTGTTCAGGCACGCCCTCGGCTCCTCAAGGTAGTGTGCGTGACAAATTAGCGAGAAGCTACTCCTCCATCTTTGGTGATGACGTGGTAGCTTTGCCCCAGCATCGCATGAAACCGAGAACACTCTTCATCAACGAACGCCCCCGGTTTGAAGTTACCTCTGGGATGTGGATACGCGCACTGAAAATTGTTAAAATCAGTGTTGTAATGGTGTGTGTGCACGCGCCTGTATTGTTGTATTGTCACCGTATTGTCGCTTGTGTATTGTCGGTGGTATAATGACCACGTCTTGCAGATTGTTGAGTTATGCGGATCGATAGGATCATGCACGATTTAGAGGTTGTTGAGTAGTTGCCGTTCTTATCAGGAAAACTAGAACCACTTCTGTTTTATATAAAGGAATGCGATCCTGTGATGATCGTTGAGTTCGGCAATTACAAACCTTCTCTGAATTTTCACAAAAATGAGATTAAATCTGGGATGATTGGGATTCTTATCGATCGCATTCCTCATGGCAGCCTCCGCATCATCCACCTCTCGACCACTGGCAACGCCGTCATTCTCACCGTCCATTGCAACATGGAAAGACGTGAGAGAATGCAGGTTCTCCAAGCCAATGTCAAAATCACCGTACTTGTCCTTTGTCTTTCGCACATCAAGATAAAGGAGAAGCTTTTCAAGCCTCTGCATCGCACCCTGCGCAAACATCAGCCCCATTGCGTCACTCGTAACCTCGAGCTCCGTTAGACACCGGAAGGCACAATCAGCGCCAACCACCAGCCTTTCTTCTCCCGGGTTTATCACAAACAAATTGAGAAAACGAAGTGCTGGCAACTCCCCAAGCATTTGAAGATCCTCCGGACGCAGTTGGTTTACTCTGATGGATAATGAGGAGAGGTCCAAGAGTAGGGAAATCCACCTCGGCAATGTGGAGAACGTATTGCATCCATAGACTCTGAAGATACCGAGGCACGCACAATGAACTCGAAATAAAATCTAGGGTATGGCAGTCAACAAGCCTAAGTTTCAGTTTTCGCAGCTTACCCATATTGCACAGGCACTGGATCAAAGGTTCCTCGTAACTCTCATCCCATTTATCAACGCGAATGTCAAGCACCCTTAGCTCGGTCAGATTACCAGCTCATTCCGAAGGTTTGGCGAATTGACATGGATGTATCCTGATAGCTCGTGTAGAGATTTCATGCTCCCAACCTCGTATGGAAGTTCCACCCATTGTTCGACGTGTAGACACATCAGTTGTCTTAGCTGAACAACAGCCGGCGGCAATTTTCTTATGTCCGTCTGCTGAATGCGCAGAGTCTGCTGAAACTTTAGATTCTTAATTTCTTCAGGGATTTCAGTGATCCTGTTAGACCATGTGGTCATGTCTAGGATATTTTAGGTGATGAATAATTGACAACGTTGGTTATGATATTACTTATGATATGTTACGTATACGGATTGACGTATGTTGCATGATACGCTCGTCTAAGGTATTGTACGGATTGATTTGAGTCAAGTCGTGGACTTGTGCTCGTACGTGGTTGGTTGTTTATTCATATGCAGGTGTTGCTTGAGGCGGAACATGGTCGATGACGGGACTGAAACTAGATTCAGGTGGAACTGAGGTTTCGGGACTAAGTTCAGAGAGGAACTAAGGTCCTACCGGTCAAGAATGTCACGTGGGACGTTCAAGCTAGAGAACAATGCGTATGGAGATGACGCGGCGTTGGAGGCGCGGAGATGCGTCATGGTGGAGGCAAGTGGCAAGGTTACATGTGCCCAAATAGCGCGTATACGAGTTGTATATGGAGTGGCCGTATGTGGCTATTTCCATATTAAAGTAGAAGATAGAATTTGAATGCATCTAAGAGTTGGACTCGGATTAGGTTCCGTGTGCTAGTTGAAAAGGTAACGTGAGGGAGGATGACTAGATAATATAAATTGATGTGTGCGGCTGGTTGTTGGTCGGCCGGGTCTTGGGTTCAAAAAGAAAACGTGGAGGGTAGAGCTAGGTGAAGAAAAGTTGTAAGGTCTGCGGCCGTTTTTCTTTGGGCAAGAAATAAAGGAAGGGCGGCAGCTTTTGTTGGTTTTGCTGTGACCTTCTTTGGAGACAAAACACTGCATGGCTATTTGATTTGTGTGGCCGTGATTTTCGAAGGTTTTGTGCGATTAGAAACAAAAGGCAGAGGGGCGACTGCTGTACCGGCGCTGTGCAGATCGGAAGAAAAGAAGAAGGCGGCACGTCGTGATTTTTTTGGAAAAGAAAAAGAACCGTGAGCGATCTACGCGAGGAAAAAGAAAAGGTAAGTCATTAAGAGAGGTTAATTAGATTTGCTAATTACACTTTTGCATGGTGTTTACGTGACTGCATGTATCGACGTTTTGTGGTGCATGGCCGTAAGTTCTTTTTCTTTATGCATGAGTATTGTCGTTATTTTTTTATATGACTACAAGCGATTGCTCTTCTGTTGATCTCGTGACTTTCTAGTCATGCATGGCCATACGGTTTTTTTTTTATCTAATAGAACAAAGGTGTTGTGCCGTGACTTTCGAAGCAATTAGCAATTAAAGGGCAGGTTAGGTGCAGATTTTTTTTGTATTGCTTTTGGTATCCAACTGCAGGTATTAATACGTGAGACGCAGCTTTGAGAACGTGATCTTTTAGTCTTGGTCGTGCGTGACTTCTTTCTTCAGTCAGCGTGGATTGTTCTGGGCAGATAAAAATAGCTACTTGGTTATTCTAACACTCACGTGCAAGACAGGCATCAAGTGCCCTGTAGACCGAGCAGACTGAAGCCGACTTGAGAAGAACAGTAGAGCGAAGCGATCCATCTCTCGGTAATCCATATATATTTATATACATATATATTGGTAATTTTTACAGGTTAGACAATTAAAAAGAGGAGAATTTTAAATGAGACTTAAATAGGTTTTGTGTTTAAGGAGGAAATCTTAAAATTCGTTTTTAGCTTCCGCAATTATTCACCCCCCCTCTGATTGCCTATCTTAGTGTGAATCGATCCTATAAGTGGTATCAGAGCAAGGTTTATTTTTCTAATTGATCTTAACCGATAATTAGAAAATATGTCAACAGATAGGTATTCCACAAAACCTTGTGTTTTCGATGGTGTTGATTTTCAGTATTAGAAAGCGAAGATGGAGGCATTTATTCAAGCTCAAGGATTTGTAATATGGGAGAAGGTCTACAAGCCTTATCAAGTGCCCGAGAACGATGTTGTGACAGCAGCGAACATAGCACAAGTGGAGGCTAATAGCAGGGCGAGGAACCTGATAATTCAAGGACTAGGAAGGAGTGATTTTGATCGTGTTGTGCATCTTAAATCTGCATATGAGGTATGGAAAGCACTATGTGATTATCATGAGGGTTCATCTACTATTAAAGAGGTACGTCAATATATGTACAAAAAGGATTATATGCGTTTTGAGATGAAACCTGGTGAATCAATAGATGACATCTTTGCTCGTTTTAATAAATTTCTTAGTAACCTACGTGCTGTTAATGTTACTTATTCTGATACCGAAAATGCACGTCAATTACTTGCAGCATTAGATATGTCTATATGGGAGATGAAGGTTACATTAATTAGAGAATCTACTGTCACGAGTACAGTTACATTAGATGTGCTTTATTCTAAATTGAAAACTCATGAATTAGATGTTTTTGCTAGAAAAATAATAGTAATAAATCAATTGCTTTAGCTTCACAATCTAGCAAGTCTAATGGTGATAATTCTTCCACTAGCTATGCTTTGTTTTCTTTGTCTTCACTAACCGATGAACAGTAGCGAACATAGCACAAGTGGAGGCTAATAGCAGGGCGAGGAACCTGATAATTCAAGGACTAGGAAGGAGTGATTTTGATCGTGTTGTGCATCTTAAATCTGCATATGAGGTATAGAAAGCACTATGTGATTATCATAAGGGTTCATCTACTATGTGAAACAATTGCTGTGCGCACTCACACATGCGTCTCCGCCGTCGTCCGAATGGCACGTCCCATTGTTCCTGATGGCCCAGTCAACCACGACAGGCGCACGCCAACCAATCCTTTAGTACCACCTTGATAGTAACACCTGTTGACCCAAATCGTAGCACTTCCACGCGGGGCCTGCTTTGAGAGAATTTTGAACCTAGGGTGTTAATTAGTGCCCAATCTTTAGTCAATAAGTTTCGCAATTTGCGTTTCTCTGTTATGGTTGTGACCGTCTGTAGCTGCACTGTGTTGGACAGTAGTAGTGTTGTCTCTTACAGAGAAGTTGGGTCACTTCTATTTCGTTTTTTTAGGGAAGGATCACTTTTAGAAACTAGAAAATGCTACTTTAGCCTTCCTTGGATAGAAAGTATTGGGCGTAAAGGCCAACCATGCGGCTCACATGCTTGTCCATATGGACCAGGCTATGATCATTGTTTCTAGTTCGTGCTCGTCAGCCCAAGCCCGGAAGATAAATAACGCTGTAACGCACCACCATAGGACTACGCTTCGTGTGGACTTCACTCACCGGCGATCTCTCTGGCCACCACCCGCCGCCTCCCATCTACACCTATTTCCGGCCAGCGGAGGAACGTGGCCATCTGCGCGCCAAGGCAAGTAAGGTCGCTTGCGGCAGAAGCTTCTGGAGTGATGGGAAGGGCAGGGCTGCAACAATATCAAGGTATTGATAATCTAACCCTGATGGTTTCATAGACTTAATTAATAATAGGACTTACGCTGGAGTTTGTGTGGCATACTTGAATAATTACGTAGTTAGGCTAGTTTTTCAGAGGGATGAATTGCATTTTGTTGCACTGTGGAGTAGAACCGAGCACTAGTAGGCCGTCGAACACCCCACGAACCCATCGAGTTTGAACCCAGGTGACTAACTCTTTACAATAGTGTTTAGCTATGACAATAGCGTGCCAAACCTTACATGTTCACAAGCACCTTCATTTACATAAATCTTACAAGCGGCTTTATTCTATCTTACAACACTAAGTCTACCATAAGACAAAATATCATACAATCACCTCCATCACCTCATGTTAGTGGAAGAAAACATCATGCAATAGCTTCACATTGGAGACAACTAAGGCGTTAGAGGAGGAAAGTCAATGGCTGTCTCATCATCTTGATCGCAACTCGTTTGCCCTTGCCTTTGCATCCATTCCTTTCTCACCAAATGAAGATGCTCCAAAACTTGCTTCATGGTGGGCCTCTCATCCACATCTTCTTTGAGGCATTGAACTGCGATCCTACCAATCATCTCAAGACAATATATGGCTTCAGTAGACATGATTTCCTCATCAAACATCTCCCTGGCCCTACTCCTTTTCATGTAGGACTTAACAAAGTTTAACGGGAGGCTCTTATTACCGTCATACCTTGCCTTCTTCCCGGTGATGAGTTCCAGGAGCACAATTCCAAAGCTATATACATCACTCTTCTCCGTAAGAAGGCCTGTCTTCATATACACAGGATCTATGTAGTTTGTGTCCCCTATCACGAACTTAGTGTGGTGTTTGTCTAGGAGTCTAGATATTCCAAAGTCTGACACCCTTGGCGTGAACTTGTCATCCAGGAGAATGTTGCTTGACTTAACATCTCCATGGAGGATCTTTTGATTAGCAGATGAATGCATGTAGTCTAAAGCTTCCGTGGATTCAATAGCGATTCCTAGACGTACTTGTAGTGGGAGAGGATGTTTTATAACATTACCAGCATTAGTAACATTACCATGAAGCACGTCGTAGAGGCTACCTTTAGGGATGAACTCATAGACCAACATTGGAATATTTGTCTCCAAGCAACAGCCCAAGAGTCTAACCACATTCTTGTGGCTGATTCGAGCTTGAATGGTAATCTCATTTGCAAAATCCTTTTTGCGTGCCTCGTCAACTGTAATGGAGCGCTTGACCGCTACTTGTTGGTTGTTGTCAATAGTTCCCATGTAGACCTCACCGAAGCCACCCTTTCCAAGGATTGTGCTGTAATTCTTCGTGATTTGGTCCATCTCAACCTTTGTGAAAATCTTAATACCCATGTTTTTAATTAGTTGACCACCATTTTTTTCAAAAAGATCTCTAAGCTTCCTTTTCTCACGCTCCATGTGAAAGAAGATTAGTAGGATGGCCAAAATTGAGATGGCACAGATTGTTGCTGAAAACATAGATTGTGTTGTTATTGTTTTGTGTTAGTTAAGGTTTCACAAACCATAAAAAGGACAAATTATTATATGAAGAGGGCCTTACCGATCACCGCTATAGCTGATTTGGGCAGTACGAGTTGACAATCCTTGTCACTTTTACTATTTTTTATTCGTCCAAAATTGCATTTACACTCGTAGTCACCTTCTACATCATGGCATGTCCCACCAGAGCAAGGATATAGTGTTTCATAAATGGATGCATTATTTTTTCGAAGCTCACACTCATTAATATCTGCAAAATGGAGAAAAATACAGTGGATGTCAAATAAAAGAGATATTGATAACTAAAATTACTGTGTGTTTCAATTTCTTTTGTGTTGCATGCCTTTGTTGAGTCAGGGCATCTAATTGCATGTAGCTTTTAACCAGAGGCTACATCATCAAATCGTTAAGAAACTAATGAATTATAGTATGATCTTGAAACCTTTTTTTGTGCAAACTATTGCTCGAACGATCTCATCAAGTTTGCCAACTGGCAAAAAGAAAGTCAATCAATGATTAAGGGGATAGCATAAACGCTGTAAGTTTCATATGCAAACTTGATTTTAGGATATATGGAAAAGATAAACTTTCAACTATCTTTGCCGTCCATGTTTTTCTTGTTTGAATGCTCTTTTTCAATGAAGCTTCGATGTGGAATTTAGCACAATGAAATATGCATCCTTGCAACCAGCTGTACACCCCCATTGGAGGTGCTCATGCAAAAAAAGAAAGAAAGAAAAAAGAACAGTGACTGTCAGACATGTAAGACTGCAAATCAGTTTCACTACTTTCTTTTCCATCCATTTCAGTTGATGTACATCTATTTGTGTAGCCTCGTACGTAGAGTTTTGAAGAATAGTCTTAAAGACAATACACGTTAGCTAAGAACTGTTTTCCCCCATGTTTTGTGTTGTAATTTTTTGAAGACTAATTCAGTCTTGTTTTCAATTCAAATTTGTTGAAAAAAAGAGAGAGTAAAGACAAGAGTTTATCTGGAACTGGTAAATACTTAGTATTTAGCACAAAATAAGCTGAGGGGTTCGTTGTTTTCTGAAAAAAAGAAAGAAAGAAAGACAAATGGACTTACTTTTGCATCCACCGGGGACGTAGGGATTGCCCTCGTATCCCTTGAAGCAATTGCAGAAGTATCCTGGGCCATTGGTGGCATTGAAACAATTGCTATGGGCACTCACACATGCGTTTTCGCCGCCGCCCGGATGGCACGTCCCGTTGTTCCTGATGGCCCAGTCAACAACGAGAGGCACACCCCTCTCATTAATCCTTTTGGCAAACGTCATGTTGCCGATGACGTCCTGCTGGTTGAAATCATGCCTATAGGATAAGTACATGCGGTTAGTTGTGGTACTAGCTCTAGTAGTCCTGAGCTAATTAAGCAAACATTATAGCTCTTACTTAATTGATTCGATAGCCTGTACGCGTGTACGCGTGCATGAAATCGTTGTTTCTCAATTTTAATCTTCATCAGAAACCTGTACTTTTATAGGTACGTACCAGTCTTTCTCAACCACGAAGGCATAGCTGCAAGGGCTGTATTCCCACATAGGATTGTACCTAGCGGTACCATTCACCCAGTTGACGCCGATGTGGCTGAGCTCATTGGTGATGGACATCTCGCAACAGCCGAGACCAATGCACTTGTCGTCGTCAACCTTGAACTCGCTCGCACTCGCGCAGTAGGTGATGCAGCCGGTGTTGTAGGTCCTGTTGTCCCAGCCAACAAGCATGGCGACAGTGTAGCAGCCGAGGGCAATGAACTTGTTCTTCGTCGGTGAGATCAAGAAACTGTCGAAGTCGAAGTACCAGGTTTCATTTGTTGATTGGTTGGTGGAGGTGAAGCACACGTACCACACGGGCGCGTAGATGCGCATCTCGGCAGTCTCTATTGTTATGTTGATGATCTCCAAATTACTCCAGTATGGTGTTGGAGGTTGAAAGCTGTCGTTGCATGTAATTTGGAAGCGGTTGAAGCTTGGCCAGGTACAATTATCGCCGATGCCAAATGGATAAGGGATGGGTATATCGCCGCACTTGTGTTGGCAGTTCGGCCGTGGGGCCAACGCCATGTCGCTGGAGACGACGGCGGCGGCGGCGGCGATGAACATAGCCGGCATCGTCACCAGATAGAGGAGGGGGGAGAAGCAGCTGTTCACTTGTGGCATGGCTGCTAACTCTGATCTTTTCATCGGCACCAGCCAGATAGCTAGAGGAGGGGGGAGAACCAGCTGTTCAGTATATTTTTGCTAGCTAGCTTGAAGGCAGGCAGGAAGGCTGGCTAGATCATTCTATATATCACACTACTAATAGCTCTGTGGCGGTGTGGCTGTATGCAGGAGGCTCCTCTCTGCATATTTATAGGCGCGTGCGCTTGTGTACTGTGTACGTATATGCTGTCGCGACTCGTATACATCTTAAACCTTTTCTTTTCATAATTAAGGGGGTGATCAGAATAGCGATGGCTTTTGTCTTTTGGCTGAAAAAACACTGTAGTTGGCTGAAAAAACACTGTAGCTGAGTTAGTGGATAGTGTAGTGAATAGTGAAAAAAAAGCTGAAGCTAGAAGCTAAAGCCGAAAAAAAACCAAACCGATCACCCCCTAAGTTGGGCCTTTGATTGCTAGCCAGTAGAAATGAATGAAGGTTGAGTAGCTAGGCCTACGGGACAGACAACGAGATAGAGGACTGACCGCTCGCTAGCCTCGTGGCAAGTTGCACCTTGCGTGGCAAGGTTGGATAGATTCCCCTCGATCGGTTAGTTCACTTCCATTGACGTGTCCAACAAATTTAGATCGTTTTGGCATTTTCGTTTTATCTCTAAATGTATATCATTTTATAAAAGTTGTTCGTATTGATTTCTGTTTAAAAAAATCATAAGTTAATATAAAGATATGGTTTTTCAAAATAATTTCTTCACTCTTTTTACTCCCATTTCACTCCAAAAATAAGACAAAAGATTACAAACGTGTCACACACCCCACTCCTTTCGCTCCTTTCTTGTACACGTATTCTCTTTTATTTTTTCCACCACTCATCTCTTCATTCTACGGCCACTTTTTTCACTATTACTATTTATTTTGAATTAAAAACTATCAATGGTAACCAATACAAACAGCCCAAGTCTTTGGACACTTTTCCCTTCACAATTCCTATTATACTCCTGTACCATTACTCTTATAAGTTAGTGATTTTCATTCTCAAGGCTACTACTTTCCGGTAAACCTTACCTCCTAATTGTACTTAAGTACCTTTAGACTTTTCCATCTCCCTAGCTCTTTCTATGAGTACGGTTCTTTTGTGCGTTACAGCTATCTGAGGCACGGAAAAGAAGGAGCCACACATCAAGAATAAGCAACAAAGTAAGCAAGAATGCCCATGCAGAAACACATGAGAAATAAACAATGAAGGGCCATGTTCATACCTGAACTCGAAGCAGCGAAGGCTTAGTCTCTTGATCACCTTGTGAACAGGTCCTCACCTTCCTCAAGCAACGGCTGGTGCGCATCTTGAATTGGCTCCATGTTCATATCAAGCATCATAGCATTACTTGTTGAGTTGTCATCGTCAATCTCTTGATGAGTGACATTTATGGCCCTGATCGTTTCGGTTTTTTTCGGCTTCAGCTTTTAGCTTCAGCTTTTTTTCACTATTCACTACACTATCCACTAACTCAGCTACAATATTTTTTCAGCCAGCTACAGTGTTTTTTCAGCTAAAAGCCAAAAGCCATCGCTATTCCGATCACCCCCTATATCAGATGGTAATCTTTCGTTAATGCTCCTAGTAGGACTGAGATTAAGGCGAAAAATGGTCTGCTAGAAGCCATGGGTATACTAGTGGCAGACTGGCAGTAGAAACCATGAGTATGCTTAAGTGAATACACCAACTAATGGAAGTTTTATCTCCCAAATTGAATTTCGCTTCAGTTTTGAGCTGATCCGTAGGAATCAAATGAATGAGCAAGAAACGATAGGAAACGAGCCCACACTAATCCGGGCAAGAACCAAGCCCAAGATCGCTACTTGTTCGTACTAAGGGCCTGTTTGGTACAGCTCCTGCTCCCAGCTTCTCAGTGGATTCTCAGGGAGCTGTACCAAACATCCCGATTCTCAAAATGAGAAGATTCTGCTTCTCGCGAGAAGCACTCTCCAAAATGAACTAGAGAGGAGAAGCAGCCTTTTGGTGGATTCTCGTGGGGAGCTATAGCCCTAAAATAAACTTGCCCATTGAAATTCATAGTATTTACCCGCAAAATGCCATCGGTATAAATAAAAAAATTCCCACCCGACCCGAGCGCTTGCTCGTTCCTCCCCCCACCCGAGCGCTCGCTCGTCCCTCCCCCTCCCGCGCCACCGGTTCCCCTTCCCCCTCCCCTCCCGCCGCCTCCTCCCCTCCCCTCCCCTCCCCTCCGCGCGCCTCCCCTTCCTCCCCTCGCGCGCCGCCTCCCCTCCTCTCCCCTCCCACGCCGACGCCTCCCGGCCCGGCGCCGCCCCGGCGCCTCCCCTCCCGCGCCGCCGGCCCCCGGCGCCGCCCTAGCCCTAGCCCTCCCTAGCCTGGCGCCGCCCCGGCCTCCTCCCCTCCCGCGCCGCGCTTCCTTCCCTCCCCCTCCCGCCCGCGCCTCCCCTCCTCCCCTTCAGCTTGCTGCCTTCCTTCAACAGAGGTGAGAATGCCATATCAGAAATTTCTGTAGCTCCAGATTGTTGTACAACTATTGATTGATTTCAGAAAGTATTGTGGATGCATGCAAATTTCTGTAGCTCCAGATTGTTCCATGCTGTTCATACCTTACTCTGTGATCTTAGAATATTCTTGGGAACTGCTGTTACTTTTTTAACTTACTGTTTCATGTATTCTCTAGTGGTGAAATCTACTAAAGTCCTTAATCTTTATTTTTCAGGCATTGAATCTGTTTATTGGTGGGAGGGAAAGGTATTGTGCTAATATTTGTTTCAAGACGAAATAATAACTTTGTGATTCTAATTATCTGTTCATCTCAGCAGTTTGTTGAAATCCTTTTGACGATGTATTTTCCCCTGCTTAGCAAAACAATATATCAATAATATATGCTTTTTCAGGTGCAAACTGATGCTGAAGAGTTACTCATCATCAAGACTAGGAATCTCTTCTAGATGCGTTGACCGAACATGTCAAAGCCAACCATGAATATGAGTAAGCTTCATTTAGTTCATTGATCTAGTTTAAAGCAACATTGGTCTTGTTGTGGGATTTCATCGTTAGTTGTTCATGCGGTGTTCTGAAGTTATTGCTTTGCCCATAAGTGGTGGTAATACCAAGTACCGGAATGGATCAAGAATAGCACTAAGGAAAACCGATCTTGTTTACACCACGCTATGCGCATCGCAGTTCCAAATGGCCAACAATATGAAGTGAATGATCAATTCCGAGGTTGTGAGAACGACGTTTTCACCGTCACCACACCTGTGTATCTCAATGAAGCTTTATGGAATCTGTCTTTACCATCTCCTAGCGATGAATAACTTGGTGTCTTGTGTGATTGTGCGCATTCAGAAGTGATTTATGGAATAGTTGACCCATGTACACGAAACCTTATCATATTCATACGTGTACATTGTTACCCTTGATTGGTGTTTGGTATAGAGTTTTCTGGCGATGTGTCTCATACTCAGTGCAGCCGCCAGCTGTAGAATTACCCTCTGATCTCTCATGCACTTTCTTCCGAATAGGCCGCAAAGGCAATAGATGAAAGTGGGTGAAATTTGCTATATTACTTGTAATAGTATGGACGAACGGATTGCTTTTTATGAAAGGATGAATGCACGAGTATCTAGTAATTGATATCACATTTAAATCGACTCGGCTCTGAGAAATTTGTACATACATTTCATAAATTTATGTACACATACAAAGGAGTAAGAAACAAATAAACTTTAAGTGCTAAAACTAAAGGTAATATGGTCTTTTCCCCTCAAATCTCCTCATTTGTGAATCTGGAGTCAACCCACTGACCAAACGCTTTTCAGAGGTAGCTCCAGATTCTCAGAGAAGTGGATTCTTACAGAATCTAGAGCAGAAGCTGAAAAATGAGAATCTGGAGCTCTACCAAACAGGCCCTAAAGAAGGGGAAGGAGCCTTGTTTCAAAAATAGGGGGAGGCGTAAGGGAGGAAGGATGCCTCCTGGTGCGCCGCGCACAGGGGCGGAGGCGCACTCGCCGGTCCCCGGGACGCCGGCGGGAGCTTCATGACGCGGATACCGGCGGCGAAGCTCTCTGCGCTGTCCGATAGCATACGCGGTGTAGATGGAGGGCTTGTTTGGAACAAAAGATTATTTAACGAAATTTGTAGGATCGGTATCTTACAGGAAATTTTTCTTACGATGCCCTTGAATGTAGTAATGACCCTACAAATTCCTATGGAACCTTCCCTTTCCAAACATGAGTTCAAAACTCATGTCAAAATTCATTTGAAAACTCCAATGCAATTTCACTCTCTCTCCCTTTCTCTGTTCAAGAAAAAATTTCCTTCAAAATTTCTATAGTGCATCCAAACACCTCTTTGTACGCACACACATAAACGGATTAGTTTGGCGACTTTCAATTTGCTTCCGTAGCAAAGTGAACGGAATACTTTTATTTTGTTTGAGGAGGAACGACCCTGCTTCTCCTTACCATCAGTTTGATCACGGAAACCGGGCGTATTCACCGGATCTTTGTATTATGGGGCCTTCGGCTTCTGGCTTTAGTTTTTAAAAAAATGAGAAAAATTGAAAAACTCTGTAATATTGTTATGGACAACACAAAAGAATAAGTAAAAAAAAGCAAAAAGATAACAAAAGATAAAATAAGTCAAAATTAAAAATTGATACATTTCAAATGGTTTTTGGTTTAAATAACCTAAAAGCCAAAAAAATCTAAAAGTTGAAGCCGTTTGGAGCGTATAGGATGAAAAAGGAATTTTTGTGCTTTGTCCAATTGTTTTTGCCAAAATGTGACCAAATCGAAATGTACATGTACGTCAAGCTACTCACGATGAATGTATATGCTCAACTTCTACTCCCGCGGTTCATTTTTACTTTTTGTAGTCTCTGTGATACGATTTTGATCTTTACTTTTTATTACTTTACAATAAGATGTTATAAAAGTATTTTCAATGATAAATCTAATAATATAATTTTTTATATAGACAGTCTAAATAATTTTAAATCTATTAACGAAAGTTTAACTGTACGGATTTTAAGACCTCAAATAAAAAAGAACAAAGCAACTAAGAAAGCAACAATCTGTACATCATTTCCATTGTTCATGTAAAGGCTAGTGGTTAATACTACGTATATTAAGTTGGGGGGACTCCCTGGCCGGGGAGAGTGCCCACGTGGCATTCTTCGCAAAAAGGTCTTCTAAGTTTTTGTAATTACATACAGATCCTCGGTTCTTACAAAAAGGTCTTTATTTTTTTTGAAAAAGTCCATCCGCTCTTCTTTTACTGGATAACGTCCCGCGGTTTTTCGTAACTACGTACAGACACTTGATTCTTTCGAAAAGGCCCTTAATTTTTATGAAAAAGCCCCTCCGCTCCCCTTTTGCTGGATAACGCCCCGCTGTTTCTTCGAAATTACGTGTGGGTCTTTGATTTTTTTCGGAGAGGCCCCTGGCACATCATTTCTATACGAATTTTCGCCTCTTTTGCTTCGGTCTACACGGTAGCGAATTTTCGCCTCTTTTACTTCGGTTAACATGGTAGTTAACGCGACGTGACACCGCACCTATGTGACTAGTTATACCCGATGAGAGGCAGAGTAAGAGCTCACCAAGATCGTCTGGCTGACCATGGATGCCAACGAACCTCAAAGCAACCAAAAACGACATAACCATCTCCGCCCATACGCTGCTGCTGAGGTACAGGTGACCCATCGTGATCGAATGAATGCTCCTAAGAATATTTCCTCAGAATTCCAGGGCCTTGCCTTATATACTAGGAGACAACACGAACTAAAAGACAAAGGGGGATCCATGGAGGCGGAGGATTATGTTAGAACTCAACCAGGAATACACTCGATTTGCCCATAAACATACACTACACGAAAAAGATGATGAACAGTAGAGTATTTTCTGACACGAACTCGACTTGCGTTGCTTTTCTCTATTATTCACTTCTTAGCTAACATAATGATTACAAGGATATAAATAGACACTGTGATCCGGTTTCATCGCCACGACTTGCGCACACTACGCACCACGACTCCATGACTCGCACAACCCGAAAGACTCGCTAACTGTCTAACTGACTTACAACCATGTCAGGTTCAACCACATTCGCGGACTATCAACCACACATAGTATTAGATCACACCCAACACCTACGACTGCTTCCAAGTACACTCTTTCGACCACAGCTTCTGAGTATGCCACTTCGACCACGACACTTCCGAGTACTCTTCCAAGTACAACTGCTATAGTACCCACTACGACTACTATAGTACTCTTATGAGTATTACAGTGTTCTTCCAACTTACAACCATGAAGCTACCATCGTACTCGGAGTCTTTGACTGCTGTAGCTACGACCATTGTAGCTGTCGACCACACACTGTCGACTTCTACATGACTCATTACGACTACAAGTACTCAATTATGACCACAAGCACTCGTTACGACTACGAGTACTCGATTACAACCACAAGCACTTGTTACACTCGTGGAAGCACTCAAACACTCGGGACACACTCTACTCCAACTGCTACTTGACTCCTTCGACCTCGGCCACTTCGACCAGGGTCACTTTGACCACACTCACGACTGTTGTTTTGACCATGAGTCAAGATTAGTTCCAACAATCTCCCCTCTAATCTTGACTCCTTAAACTTCACAAGACGAAGTCCGACATCCTGACACATCTCCAAGGAGTTTTGCTTTCTTCTTGTTGATTATGCTGCCAGTGACACACCTCATCTTCGTCTTTCACTTCTTCACCGCCGGTAACACATCTCGCCAAGGACTTTGACCTCAGCTCCAATTGCCTTTTGGTAGTGACACAACTTGACGGCGACGGAGGCCTTTAATGTAAATTACAACAAAATAGGTCCCTAAGGAAAAAAGGACTGAATTACAAATAGTTGAAACCACCACTTAAAGCTACATGCATTGTGGAAGTACAAAATTTCAGATGGTAACTTTAGCTGATGTTACATCATTTTTTTCTAAGACCACCATATAAAGATAGCCTCCACTATAGATGGCCTTATCTGCGGGTCAGAGACTATAGCAAGTGACAGAGAAAACTGAAAGAGCCACATAAAACAAAAAGGTATCAGAACAATGCCTGGGAGGATATATGAGAAAAATAGAAAAGATGTTTGGGTTCTGGATAGAGCAGTGTTGCGGTGTATGGGGAGCCTTCCAAAAGTAAGATGACAAGATAATTTGGCCGGGTTCTTTTAGACTTATTTTTAATTTATATTTGTACATTCTATAGTAATTAGTTGTGTATTTTTTTAAGACAGGGTCAATAGAAAAATTATAGTAAAAATTATATTGAGTTCAGTTGTATCGGCCAAAATCACATGCATTTATTTCCCTGTCCGTACTGCCTTTTGCAAACAAACATAATTCAAATGCTTAAACCATAAGCGATCAGTCCGAAAGAACCCATTTAAAAGAAGGTAAGAGGCCGACCCCACCAAAAAGTGGACTGCGACACAGATTGCGATGGCTTTGAGTCTAAAGGTGGCAAACACATCTGGTTCAAGGTGGTGGCTGCACCTTGTTGAATTGACGCCACTTTTGTTACTTCTTCTTAGAGATTGATGTGTATATATTTTTCTTTCCATAAGGTCTCATATGTAAAGTTTAGGCCTTCAATGTAAATTAAAACAACATAGGTCCCTAAGGAAAAAAGGACTGAATTACAAATAGTTGAAACCACCACTTGAGGTTGCATGCATTGTGGAAGTACAAAATATCAGATGGTAACTTTAGCTGATGTGACATCATTCTTTTTTTCTAAGACCACCACTAAAGATAGCCTCCAGTATAGATGGCCTTATCCGCGGGTCAGAGACTATAGCAAGTGACAGAAAACTGAAAGAGCCACATAAAACAAAAGGGCATCAGAACAATGCCCGGGAGGATATATGAGAAAAATAGAAAAGATGTTTGGGTTCTGGATAGAGTAGTGTTGCGGTGTATGGGGAGCCTTCCAAAAGTAAGATGCCTAGATAATTTGGCCGGGTTCTATTAGACTTATTTTTAATTTATATTTGTACATTATATAGTAATTAGCTTTTAAATAGTGTATTTTTTCAAGACGGGATCAATAGAAAAATTATAGTAAAAATTGTATTGAGTTCAGCTGTACTGGTCAAAATCACATGCAATTATTTTCCTGTCCGTACTGCCTCTTGCAAACAACCAAAATTCAAATATTTAAACCATAAGAGATCAGTCCAAAAGAACCCATCTAACAGAAGGTAAGAGGCTGGCCCAACCAAAAAGTGGACTGCAACACAGATTGCGATGGCTTTGAGTCTAAAGGTGGCAGACGCATCTAGTTCGGGGTGGTGGCTGCACCTTGTTGAATTGACGCCACTTTTGTTATTTGTTTTTAGAGGTTGTTGTGTATAAATTTTTATTGCCATAAGCTCTCATATGTAAAGTTTAGGCCTTTAATGTAAATTAAAACAACATAGGTCCCTAAGGAGAAAAAAGGTCTGAATTATAAATAGTTGAAATCACCACTTGAGGCTACATGCATTGTGGAAAGACAAAATTTCAGATGGTAACTTTAGCTGATGTGACATCAATCTTTTTTCTAAGACCACCATATAAAGATAGCCTCCACTATAGATGGCCTTATCTGCGGGTCAGAGACTATAGTAAGTGACAAAGAAAACTGAAAGAGCCACATAAAACAAAAAGGCATCAGAACAATGCCCGGGAGGATATATGAGAAAAAATAGAAAAGATGTTTGGGTTCTGGATAGAGCAGTGTTGCGGTGTATGGGGAGCCTTCCAAAAGTAAGATGCCAAGATAATTTGGTCGGGTTCTTTTAGACTTATTTTTTATTTATATTTGTACATTCTATAGTAATTAGCTTTTAAATGATGTATTTTTTCAAGACGGGGTCAATAGAAAAATTATAGTAAAAATTGTATTGAGTTCAGCTGTACTGGTCAAAATAACATGCAATTATTTCCTTGTCCGTACTACCTCTTGCAAACAACCAGAATTCAAATATTTAAACCATAAGCGATCAGTCCAAAAGAAGCCATCTAAAAGAAGGTAAGAGGCTAGCCCAACCAAAAAGTGGACTGCGACACAGATTGCAATGGCTTTGAGTCTAAAGGTGGCAGACGCATCTGGTTCGGGGTGGTGGCTACACCTTGTTGAATTGACGCCACTTTTGTTATTTCTTTTTAGAGGTTGATGTGTATATATTTTTCTTGCCATAAGCTCTCATGTGTAAAGTTTTGGCCTTTAATGTAAATCACAAGAACATAGGTCCCTAAGGAAGAAAAAGGGTCTGAATTACAAATAGTTGAAACCAGCACTTAGGTTGCATGTATTGTAGAATGACACAATTTCAGCTTGTAACTTTAGCTGATGTGACATCATTCTTTTTTTCTAAGATCACCATATAAAGATAGTCTCCACTATAGATGGCCTTATATGTGGGTCAGAGACTATAGCAAGTGATAGAGAAAATTGAAAGAGGCACATAAAACAAACAGACATCAGAACAATGCCCAGGAGGATATATGAGAAAAATAGAAAAAAGTTTGGGTTCTAGATAGAGCAGTGTTGCAGTGTTTGGGGAGCCTTCCAAAAAGTAAGATGCCAAGATAATTTGGCCAGTTTTTTTAGACTTATTTTGAATTTATATTTGTATTATCTATAGTAATTAGTTTTTAAATTGTGTGTTTTTTCAAGACAGAATCAATAGAAAAATTATAGTAAAAATTGTACTGAGTTCAGCTATACCGGATAAAATCATATACAATTATTTCTCTATCCGTAATATCTTTTACAAATAATCAGAATTTAAATATTTAAATTATAAGTGATCAATCGAAAAGTATCCATCTAACAGAAGGAAAGAAGCCGGCCCCACCAAAAAGTGAACTGCGACACAGACTGCAGGTTGGTGGCCTCCATATCAGTGCTGCTTCCAAGCCTTTTTGGCTTGCTTCATTCTCATGAGCCTCCCACAAGAAATGGTATTTGTCGTTGTGCTAAGGGAACCTTCAAAAATATAAACAACTAATTCTGTACCAATGGAGAAGTTCGGTCATGAGGATAAAATAGTCCTGTCACTTCGCAATTTCCGTCTGCATGCAGCCAGAAATGGTATACAAAAGTCAGTAAATGAGTAATAGTCGCGATCTATAAAATGATCCAGCATTTATTAACACCTCAGTCACTTACCAATCAACAAGGATGTCAGAAATGTAACACAGATGGTCTAGATCATACGATCAATTACTATATTAACCAAGTAATCAAAATTTTAAGAAACAAATTTGGAATTATTTCTTATGAAGCAAAATACTAAAACTTTAAGCCCCGCTCATTTCGGCTTTTTTCGGTATCTATTTCTAGTTTCTGTTTTTTTTTCACTATTCAGTATTTCGTCTTTTTCTAAATTTTTTTAGATATTTTAGATATTTTATATTTTTTTTCTCATGTTCCTTTGTATTATCCCTAATGGGTAACATATTTTTTCTATTTTTACATTTTTTTAAAATTAATTATGCCTAAAAAGCCAAATCAGCTACAGTAATAAAAATTAACTACAGTGAAATTTCAGCCAAAATTTAAAAATCATTGCTAAAACAAACGCCCCCTAAAGAATCAAAACACCAGGATGTCCATTATTTTAAATAGTGAGCTATACTGGGCATAGGGAAGCTACCGCTATGTGGTGGCTGCTGTAGCACCCCGTACAGTTGCTGGTACTGTAGCATCGTGCTGTTATGAACGGCCCTATAGCATACATGTGTAGCCATCAAATGCAATTTAAGGTTTTTATATGGTCTATCTATTACATATTATAGGCCTATACCATTTTGAATCCTCACTCCAAGACCTAAGACATGCACAATAAGTAATAATAAGAAAAGTTATTTTACTTTAAAAATGATTGATTAACATCATATCTTTTGCAAATAGCTGAGCATGTTACCCCTGCTGTATCGCCGCTATCTGCCATAAAAAAAACACTTCACCGCTATATGCTATCTGCTATAAAAAAAAAGAAAAACACTTCACTGCTACGCTTCCACTAATCGCTATTTAGAACATTACAAACATCTTATCAGCAGCAGCATCAATACAACATATATCCACCTCATAAGTTCATTCTAGTAGTCAGTATACAGGGGGCGTTCGGAATAAGCCATCGATGATTTATGACTTTTAGCTAAAATTTTATTATAGCTGACTGATTTTTTACTGTAATCGAGTTGGCTTATTAGGCATAATTAAATTTTTAAAAAAATAAAAATAAAAATAATATGTTAATCTATCACGAACAATACAAAAGAATATGAAAAATAAAATAAAACATAAAAATACTAAAAAAACAAAAAAGCTACAATAATATAAACGCTGACGTCCAGCGTTGCCCATCGCTGAGTGGGGCCACAGCAAAAAAAAGCTTGCTCCTATGTCGCTCAAGTAACATCAGAACTCGGAAGCTTTTACAAGGCAAGATGAGTCATTTGCATATGGTCTGTACTGTAGGTGTGCACATGTCTGAGATATTTTGCTGTGCCAAGGATAACGGCTGGCAAGAAAGGAGGGATAAAGTCCTGTGTGCCAATCATAATGGCCGACAGAAAGGCAAATGCTTTTCACATCCAGGACAAATAAAACACGGAAGAATCCAGATAAAGACTTTGCTACCTTACATATGTGGCCTGTGAATCTATGAATATATACGTCACGTGTCAAAATATTGTTCACGCATATTGTAGCAGCACGTATGGATACTGTAGTAAACGTACATGACAAGATCAGATTAATTAAGATAAAAATAAGAATGGTTAGTTTCCTTATTATATAGGTTTACTATCTTATAGATATATTCTATCTATTAGAGATAATTTTCCTTAGAGATAAAGATTTTTTCTTAGAGGTCAAGTCGAGTTATCCCTATAAAAGAAACGGCATGTATCTATTATCATCAAGTAATGAATAATAAAGAAGTATTCTTAAGTTCCTGATTCCTAACTCTGATCTTTCTCCTAGACCGATTACTCTAGATCTATTCCTTTTCCAATCGATGCCTCTTTTGTCTAGCCCATAGCTCACCTGGTAAGAAATAGCAAGTATAGGAGAGCATAGTTTTGGGTTTTCTGGTTTGTGCAAAAACCTGTAGCAACCCATTTGTAAGATGTACATGAATCATCTACAGAAGGCAAAAAAGTGCATTGGACATATTAGTGTGCTTAAAGTGCAGGTATAAGTTACGTACAAAATTAAGGGTTACTAAAAATTCCCATAAAAAAAGCAACAGCCAAGAAAGGAGAGACAAAGTCCTGTGTGCCAATGATAGTGGGCGTAGCCAACCGTGGGCTGGGCCGGCCACTGGAAATGAGCAGGAGCGGTCTCTTCTGTTCTTTACTGTAGTGCTATTGTTTACTACAGAGGCCTAGCTCCGTCCCTGATAATGTTTTTTCGCGTCCAGGAGATAAAATACGGAAGAATCCAGATAAAGACTTCTACATATGTGGCCTGTGACTGTGAACATATATCCCTAGCCAACAAGTAGTGCCATTCGTGGACTAGCATCCAAAATTCTAAATGGACAAGCATCATAGCTCACCTGGTAAGAAACAGCCAAGTGTAGGACAGCAAAGTTTTGGGTTTTCTGATTTGTGCAAAAACCTGTAGCAACCCATTTGTAAGATGTACATGAATCATCTACAGGAGGCAAAAAAAAGTGAATTGGACATATTGGTGTGCTTAAAGTGCAGGTATGAGTTACATACAAGATTAAGGGTTCACTAAAAATTCCCGTAAAAAGCAAACAAGCAAGCCCTGTAACAGTTCAGTTCAGACTTCAAGCTTGATATTCGTTTTAACAAAGAATAAGATGGTAAAGATAAGCATGCAATGACTTATTAAAGCATCAAAAAAATGATAGACACAATAGACCTTTTTTAGAAACATAACAAGACAAGCTCATCGTACCTTTGGGATCATTATTTAAATCAAACACAGATACTGTCCATGTAAATGATAACTAAAAGATTTCAAATCAAGTAAAAAATGAAATATGTGCAGTCGGTGGTTGGATATAGGTCCAAAGATCGGGGATAAGACATTCACTCTCATCTAACCACCAGTAGGGTTCTTCCCTGATGAGGTAGAGAGGTTCTGAGGTTCGGAACAAATTCCGTCTATAATGGACTAACATGTTTTTTATTTTTAAAATTTTAACATTAATTACGCTAAATAAGTCATTATCACTTCTGATGCAATTTTAGTCAACTACAATACAAATTTTAGCCATAAGCCATTTTTTTCAGCCCAACTGAGTAGGTTGTATTTTGTAAACAATAGTGAGGGTGCGTTGCTATAGCTTAAAGCCTAAGCTTTTAGCTTTTTTATTGTACTATATGTACTAATAGTTTTATTGTAATTAAAATTATAAAAATTAAAAAAGTTACATCATCACAGTTAATACAAAAGAAATATGAAAAATGAAAAGGTAAAACCTAAAAATAAACATAAAACCACGAAATTAAGACCGGGGCAAGGTAGGCCATTCCTTAGCAGCCGAGCCAAAAGGAAAAGAAGGTAGACCGTGAAATGGCATCATTATTATGTTTATTATTGAATCAATCGTGGAACAAGATGTGCATGCAGATGGAAGTCAAGACCGAGGACTGGCGTGGGGACCCATGCTGCAGTCAAACATGCCAACTCAAGGACGGAGGAGTGGCAATCAACGTAAATATCTCCAGATCCCAACCCCTATTCCAAAAGCTGCCCGTATTTATAGGATGCCGCTTGCTCCTTCCTCGTCCATCCAATCCATCGTCATTCCTCCCGGCGAGCGACGCATCTCCGGAGCGGATGGGTTCGCGGTACGAGGTGGAGGTGACGGTGGGCTCTGCCCGCGATCTCAAGAACGTTAACTGGCGCAACGGCGACCTCAAGCCCTACGCCGTCGTCCGGGTCGACGCCGCGCCAAGTGCTCCACCCGCGTCGACCTCGACCACGGCGAAACCCCTCCGGGACGAAGCTCACCATCCCACTCCTCCCACCAGCCGCCTCGACGACGCCGTCCTCTACATCGACGTCGTCCACGCCAACGCCCGGCGGCGTCAAGCCGCTCGTCGGCTCGCCGCCTCCGCTCCGCGACGTCCTCGACGACGCCGGCATCGGCGGACGCACCTCCCGCAACCTCCGCCTCAGCGCCCATCGGCGCCCCACGGCCGCCTCGACGTCCGCATCGCTCGCCGTGGAGTCGTCGCGCTTACGACCCGGCCCCTACCCGCCCCTACTCCCGGTCCACGGCTCCTACGCTCATCACGTGACCCCTCACGCCGCGCCGCGGCTACGGCTCGGCGGCTACGGCGGCTCGTGGGTACGGTTCCGAGGTGTCTCGGGGCGCCACCATCTGTTGCGGCGCCTCAGTGGTATCCATTGTCTGCGGCGTCGAGGTAAATGTGCGATTCGAGAGCAGTCGGGGCGCCCGACCATACGTTGCGGCGCCTCCTTCAGGGTATCCATTGTCCTACGGCTCCGCGCCGCCTCCTCAGTGCATGGTGAGTTTTTCGTTAGCTCTCGACGAGTCCGAGGTGACAGTGCAAGGTCCGGAGCAGCCGTCGACAGTCTACAATCTCGTTGAAGTCGTCGACCCGCAAGGTAAGTTGCATGTTTTTGAGCATATTGAACCCATCGCCTTCGTATCAGTTAATTACAATATTTGCATTACTACTATTTGCCAAAGTTAATTTAATTAAAATAAATGGCTAGAATGACATGTTAATTTTTAGTTATTTCCTACCACTGTAAAATGCCCCGCTTTACCTTGAAGGCCACATTCACCTTGACAAATTTAGTATTATTTAATTATTACATAAAATAAACATTGCAATGTCTCACTTAAAATAACGAGCTATCGCTTGATCCAATAGTTCGTCGGCAAAAATGGTTTAAAAACAATCTAGGGTAGGGTGGAAGTTGTGGAGCACCCTGTAGTGGACAAGTCCACGACCCTACCCTAAGGTGGAGGGTGCAACAGACAAGTACCGATACAGACTCGTGTATCGATAACCGGTTGTAGTTGGCAGTCTCGGGTGTAAAGGTAAGGATGGGACCCCTTATGCTGAGTATAGAGTATAGTAACCGTTCAACCACAGGGATTGACTCGTCAATCTGGGTCTAGTAACTGCTTATTTTATTTGAACCCCACGGAGTACAGTGTGGTGTGGCGAGTATTCGCCAGACACACAACGGTAGGTCTTCACGCACTTCGAGCGGTAGTGTTCCGCATTGGCCCGTGGATACCCGGCTTGGTCGAAGTTCTCAACCTATCGGGTGGGAACTATAAAATAAGATGAGCAACGAAAATCTTGTTTCCTCAATTCACCACACGCTAGTTGAGCGTGTCTATAGCTTGACATTGGAAATTGAGAAACCTTGTGGGTAAAGTGAACAACTCAGAGAGTGAGATTAAATTGTATTCGAATACGCCGTGCTTCCAGGTTAATGAAGTGTGTTTGATGAGTGAATCCAGAATGAGGCATAAGTAGTATTTCTAATGTTTTAATCTGTAAGTGAAGAAGTTAATGTTTCAGACCCCACTTTCTTAATTATTATTACTGTTTTCCGCTCTGAAGTTGTTTCTGAACTAAAACTGCATCCACATAAAATAATAAACCATGTATCACATTTCCTTGTTAAATCCATGCATGTAATTATTTAGGACTTACCCCTATAACTTGCTGGGTACAAAGTACTCACTGCTTGCAAATCAACATCAGAAAGCGTCCAGGAGGTAAATGTGCAGTCCGTGGAGCAGGACTACGACGACCAAGTTTCCGCCGAAGATGTGTGGTTTTAGGCCGTAATCGCGGTCAGACGCGTTTTGGGACTTTTGTGATGTAATATATTTGGGCTAGCCGCTGCTATGTCAAAACCTAGCCGACGTGCATTATGTGTAAATATAATCTGGATCTTCTTTTGTCTGTAAGTGCGTTCTGTTATGCTATCATTGCTGTACGGTATCCGTTACTGTGCATATCTATACGGATACGGGTTGCTGACGCTCCTGGAAACGGAAGCTTATAAGCGTCAACAGTTCAGGCTTCAACTCAATGTCGACTGTGAGGTACCCTTTAATTTCTCTGAAAAGTCAAATGAAATTGTTGAGATATATTATAAACGTCAATACCGAGTTGTATTCTTGCTACATGTCCAGCTCATTTGACCCTACTCAATTATAGCTCTATGTAGTTGCGTTGGACATGTTCTGCGAGTTGTTGATGATGGCAAGTGTGGTGACTCACTTCTACTTTGTTCCACAATGTAAATGGCCATCCTGCTGTAAACACAGTGTAAACTAGAGGCGACAAGTGTAAACAAAGTGTAAATAGCACCCTGATGGTAGTTGAACTGGCAGCATGTGGGGAAGCATGAGACGTGTTTGTCCGGCGGGCCGGGGTGCGTGCTGGTGCCTCTAGTAAACGAAGTGTAAACTGGAGGTGACATGGGGTTTGTTGACTTTGGCAACTCTGTCTGAGGTTGGGTGGAGATTGCTAAAAAAACACTGTAGTTGACTGAAAAAATATTATAATTGAGTTGGTTTATTGAGTATAATTAAATTTAAAAAAATGTAAAAATAAAAACTACACGCTAATTTAGAGCGGATGATGCAACGGAATACGAGAAGAAAATCAAAACACAAAAATACAAAAAAAACAAAAAAATTCATTACAGGATAAATTTGCTGTAGTATCTTGTGATGCGGCTACAGTGAAATAGTCGCTGATCGCTGTTGTTCACAGCCGAAGTAAGCAGTGGCATGTGTATACTGTTTGTACTAGTCCTACTGATTAATGTGGCGTGGATTTCCCAAGGAAAAAAAAGCCGGAACTAAGTGATCGTATGTGGTGATTGGTGTTTGTTGGTTGGTTATGCTCCCTGCTGATGTTGGCAGACTAGTACTAGTGATGCATATGCGTTATCCCACTCGATCGACTCTCGCTCGTGCTGTGAACTGTGTATGCCTACCCAACAGAACAAAACTGCTATATACGCAGGCTTACTAATATATAAGTTTCTCTAGCATATAAGGTACCGTTTATTTTAACTTAAAATCAGTTTCTACTTCTGGTTTCTGTTTTTTTTCACTATTAAGTAATTTCGTCTTTTTTTGAGTTTTTTAAAGATTTTTTAGGATTTTTTATCTTTTTTTCTTATATTACTTTGCATTGTCTGTGATGAGCTAACATATATTTTTTAAAATTTAATTATGTAAAATAAGTCAACTTAACTACAGTACAAAATAAATCAGTTACAGTAAAAAAAATCAGAAGATCCTCTAGCTGGTTTGTAAGTCAAAAAGGCACACTGGATAGCGCTAGTGCAAATTCAATCGGGGGAGGTTCAGCTTGGGGCATCATGAAAGCAAAATGAATTGAAAACAAACAAACAAACAAAATGTTTGACGAGGTCACCGACCCCCTGGAGTACGGACGCGTGGATGGACAAGGAGTCTACTCTTACCGTCGATCGATGCTTGGCTGGAGTACGGACGCGTGCATAGCAGATACTACTAGTCAATGCAATTAATAATGGTGATAGTAATCACCAGGTCCTTTTGATATCACTTGGGTATATATGACGTCACGTTAAGGGCATGTGTTCAATGGTAAGGATATTTTTATCTCAAAGCTAATTTATGAGGGGAGACTTTCTACTTTTAATAGGTATTTTGCTCTTCTATAATTAATCGAAAATGTTATACCATATTTGAATATTTTTAGGGCAAAATCAATCAAATTTCTGACCTTTCGATTTTTGCGGAGATTCATACGTCATCTTCACTGCCGGCATCTTCCTAATCTCTGGCGACACCGTCATCTTCGCACGCCGCAGCCCTATAATTAATATAGAATTATTCTAACAATATCTTTTTTTACACATTAGTGTTTCTTACCTATTCAATATCTTCTTTAATGTACACCTACGATCTCTTAGAATTACGGTCTACTGAATGATTAAAGCATCGCTATCTCTGTGACTTACGATGTGAGTATGTTTGGAGTCAGTAGTTGCTCCATGGTAAACAAGCGCGTGTGTGAATCCGCGTCCAAGAAATGCTGAGGTGGAATTTTTATGCGAGTATCTAGGTTTGGACGCTGTTGAAATTAACCGCGTTCGTTTGCTTTCCGTGTTTGCGTTTGTTTTTTCTTACTGTTTGTTTTTTGTTTTTTTATTTTTGATTTTTTCTTTCTTTTTCTGTATTCCTTTACATTATCTGTTATGGACTAACATGTTTTTTCTATTTTTAAATTTTTTAAATTTAATTATACTAAATAAATTAACTCAGTTATAGTAAAAATATATATAAACTATCATTATTCTGAACCTCCTGACGCGCATGGCAGATCCTACTAGTCAATGCACTTAATAATCGTGATAGTAATCACCGGGTCCTTTTCATATCACACGGTATATATGACGTCACGGCCACATCATTCGTATATCGTACCACTGTGCTGTATGTACTGTATTGGCCAACTAAACATACTGTATGTATTGTACTACTAGTCGATCGAATTCGAATTTTATTTTGGTACCGTATGTTATAGGGGTGTTCAGAATGGTAATAGATTATAGTTTTTTTTACTATAGCTGACTTATTTTTTACTGTACCTGACTTGACTTATTTGACATAATTAAATTTAAAAAAATATAGAAATAGAAAAAATATATTAGCCCATCACTGATAATACAAAGAAATACAGAAAAAAGAAAACACAAAAAGCACAAAAAAATCCAAAAAAATAGGAAAAAAATAAAATTAATAAATAAGGAAAAAAGTTAAAACCAAAAGTTAGAAGATAAATTAAGCTGTGCCTAAAACGTTAGCTAGCATACCATGCGTACGACTTGGCTATGCTTGAATCGACACGCTTGCCTCGCGAGCAACCGAGGAGGAGAAAGAAAAACGCGTTGCTTTTTTCTACCTCACTGGACGCTTGCCTCTCGGCTGCTTCCGATCCGGTTGGGTAAATAAATCCTGACTGTAGTGCTATCAAACCCTGATTTGGGTAAATAAATCAAAGAAAGCTATGACCATCACAAACTTGAAATAAAAAAGTACAGATGCAATAACATCTCTTGAAGACTTTTATGCTGCCATCACATCTCAATATCTTGTCACCAAAATCATGATCAAAGACTAGCCACAGCACTCACCTCAAACCAAAAATACGGTTGGATTTCACCAAGCAATCAACTCGTCACGCACAATTTCTCGAGACGAAACCTTGCCGTGTGCTTTTACTCGATCGCCATGTTTCTTCCGTGAAGCACACCACGCCACGCCGCCTTTCTTCTGAATTCTCAAACGCGCGCGGCCTCAACTTTTTCTAGTCGCACCCTTCCTCTCTCCAAAAATCACGGCACACTTTTTTTCTCAAAAGCCACGGTCCGAACAAAACAAACGCCCACACATATATTTCTAGTACTCTCCGTTTAGTTGTTTACAAAATCACGGCTTCACAACAGCCACCTCTCCTCTCTATTTATCTAGTCGCCCTCCTAAAAATCCTTAACCAACTCCAATACATCATTAACCCTAAAACAAGTCATCCTGGACCTTTTTGCCTCAACCAGTCTTTTTGGCCCATTACTTTTCAAGGGACCCAAAACCCTTCATAACATGGGTTTTTTAATTCTTTTACGCTCAAATTTTCAACCTTCCACGTGTTGAAGCCTCCAGGACCGCACCTCCTGTATCTTCTCCACACATCATCGGGTATTGTTTTTTCTTCATTCTCTAATCAACGAGCAGAGCTATTTAAATAGTTTTACACTCGCGAGAGGTTGTACTGCTTTACCCACATAAGATAATCAATTATTTTGTCGACCAATATACGCTTTCTTAGGCGTACGATGAAGTGATTATCATATAGCATTTACATCATCTAGACCTAACATTGCACCAACACAATGAATGACAAGCCCTTACTTATGTGTGTCCATCCCCCAAGTGAGGCATTCACTATTGTATTGGCAAGCATTGATCCCAACGCCTCGGTGAAGGGAGCCCCTATGAACATCCTTCCTGGTATGCTCTTACTATTATGGCCTACTAAAATGCAAGTCTAGTCCTAGATAACTTAATTAGCTAAAGTCATACCCCAAGTGAGGCATTCACCATTGTATTAGCAAGCTTTAGTCCCAACACCTCCGTAAATAGAGCCCCTGCGAGCATTCTACCTGGTATGCTCTTACTATTATGGTCTATCAAAATACAAGTCTAGTCCTAAATAACTTAGCTAGCTAAAGCCAGAGCTCGTAATAGTACACGTAGATGTGCTATAGCAGAGTTCGATCCTTAATCGACCAGGGCGAGAATCTCCCTCTATCTACAAGCGAGATCATACTCTCACAATTTTTAGTTTATAATATAACTTGTCCATGTCAAAAACTAGGTTTTTCATTTTATTTTTATTCCGAACTAACAGAGGTTACCCCTCTGGTCTAACATATCAAAATATCTCATTTCCATGTGTAAGTTTTTTCGAATATCAAAACTTAGTGAAAACTAAGGTATGGCCAAGCATCTAGACGATATATGTAACAGTAATATAACCAAATTCACATTAGTTACTATCTAAATCATATTCTATAGTCTACAACAGTATGGATATCAGTATCTCAAGGAGGATCAATGCATACAATGGAAATTAACTACCGTTACCAACAAATATAGCAATTTTAGCACAAACATACACGTATGCATAGTAATCTTTGCAAACAACATACAATAATTGAAATAATAGCTAGGAACAGTATAGGCAAACGAGGTGCTTGTCTTGCTCTGATTGCTTAGAGAGTTGCTCGGGATCATTCTCGCAGTTTTTTCGATGTGACGGTATCTAATCGGTAAATAGGCACAAATAAGAGCCAAATAAATCTGTGCCCCTTGTTATTTTTATTTTCTTTATTTTGCCGTGTGTTTTACACAGAGAGAGATGGATAGGAAGAAAGACTTGACTCGGAGGATAGGAAGAAAGACTTGACTCGGAGAACTTGTGGACATGCATGACTGATCAGTCGTATACATGCGAGTCGTAGGTTTCCGGTAGGATTAATTGGGATGTACAATTAATTCCAAGTTTAACTAATGTGTACTTTCCGAAAGCAACGACTGTACTAGATCGATGGTATATTTGCACCAGACACTGCTGGAATATATATATACAAACCATAGGCGCCACACACTGTAGTGCTATCAAACCCTGACTTGGGTAAATAAATCAAAGAAAGCTATGACCATCACAAACTTGAAATAAAAAAGTATAGATGCAATAACATCTCTTGAAGACTTTTATGCTGCCATCACATCTCAATATCTTGTCACCAAAATCATGATCAAAGACTAGCCACAGCACTCACCTCAAACTAAAAAATACGGTTGGATTTCACCAAGCAATCAACTCGTCACGCATAATTTCTCAGACGAAACCTTGCCGTGTGCTTTTACTCGGTCGCCGCTGTTTCTTCCGTGAAGCACAACCACGCCACGCTGCCTTTTTCTTCTGAATTCTCGAAACAAAGGATGGAGCTCTACGCTACAACTTATTTTCAACATGAAGTAAGTTTTTATTTGCAATACCGATAAGTAAATAATTGGAACAAAAATCTAAAGAGAAATAGACATGTAATGAAATAACAATTATATAACTTTAATAAGAGTAAATCACAGCCCTCCTCGCCCACGATCAATGAATAAATTTAAGCCATAGAAATGAAACGTACGTCACAACATACCATCCCATTATTTCCAACAAAACCGTTTTGTGAAAATAAAAAGTAGACCTAGTGTAGCTGCACCAAGCATGCTCATGACCACGAGCAGAGCTATTTAAAAAGTTTTACACTCGCGAGAGGTTGTACTGCTTTACCCACATAAGATAATCAATTATTTTGTCGACCACTATACGCTTTCTTAGGCATACGATGAAGTAATTATCATATAGCATTTACATCATCTAGACCTAACATTGCACCAACACGATGAATGACAAGCCCTTACTTATGTGTGTCCATCCCCCAAGTGAGGCATTCACTATTGTATTGGCAAGCTTTGATCCCAACGCCTCGGTGAAGGGAGCCCCTATGAACATCCTTCTTGGTATGCTCTTACTATTATGGCCTACCAAAATGCAAGTCTAGTCCTAGATAGCTTAATTAGCTAAAGTCATACCCCAAGTGAGGCATTCACCATTGTATTAGCAAGCTTTGGTCCCAACACCTCGGTAAAGAGAGCCCCTGCGAGCATTCTACCTGGTATGCTCTTACTATTATGGTCTAGCAAAATACAAGTCTAGTCCTAAATAACTTAGCTAGCTAAAGCCAGAGCTCCTAATAGTGCATGTAGATGTGCTATAACAGAGTTCGATCCTTAATCGACCAGGGCGAGAATCTCCCTCTATCTACAAGCGAGATCATGCTCTCACAATTTTTAGTTTATAATATAACTCGTCCATGTCAAAAACTAGGTTTTTCATTTTATTTTTATTCCAAACTAACAGAGGTTACCCCTCTGGTCTAACATATCAAAATATCTCATTTCCATGTGTAAGTTTTTTCGAATATCCAAACTTAGTGAAAACTAAGGTATGGCCAAGCATCTAGACGATATATGTAAGTGTAATATAACCAAATTGACATTAGTTACTATCTAAATCATATTCTATAGTTTACAACAGTAAGGATATCAGTATCTCAAGGAGGATCAATGCATACAATGGAAATTAACTACCGTTACCAACAAATATAGCAATTTTAGCACAAACATACACGTATGCATAGTAATCTTTGCAAACAACATACAATAATTGAAATAATAGCTAGGAACAGTATAGGCAAACGAGGTGCTTGTCTTGCTCTGATTGCTTAGAGAGTTGCTCGGGATCATTCTCGCAGTTTTTTCGATGTGACGGTATCTAATCAGTAAATAGGCACAAATAAGAGCCAAATAAATCTGTGCCCCTTGTTATTTTTATTTTCTTTATTTTGCCGTGTGTTTTACACAGAGAGAGATGGATAGGAAGAAAGACTTGACTCGGAGGATAGGAAGAAAGACTTGACTCGGAGAACTTGTGGACATGCATGACTGATCAGTCGTATACATGCGGGTCGTAGGTTTTCGGTAGGATTAATTGGGATGTACAATTAATTCCAAGTTTAACTAATGTGTACTTTCCGAAAGCAACGACTGTACTAGATCGATGGTATATTTGCACCAGACACTGCTGGAATATATATACAAACCATAGGCGCCACACACTGTAGGCTATCAAACCCTGACTTGGGTAAATAAATCAAAGAAAGCTATGACCATCACAAACTTGAAATAAAAAAGTACAGATGCAATAACATCTCTTGAAGACTTTCATGCTGCCATCACATCTCAATATCTTGTCACCAAAATCATGATCAAAGACTAGCCACAGCACTCACCTCAAACTAAAAAATACGGTTGGATTTCACCAAGAAATCAACTCGTCACGCACAATTTCTCAGACGAAACCTTGCCGTGTGCTTTTACTCGGTCGCCGCTGTTTCTTCCGTGAAGCACAGCCACGCCACACCGCCTTTTTCTTCTGAATTCTCGAAACGCCGCCGGCCTCAACTTTTTTCTAGTCGCACCCCTTCCCTCTCTCCAGAAAATCATGGCACACTTTTTTTTCTCAAAAGCCACGGTCCGAACAAAACAGCCGCCGCCACACATATATTTCTAGTACTCTCCGTTTCGTTGTTTACAAAATCACGGCTTCACAACAGCCACCTCTCCCTCTCTATTTATCTAGTCGCCCTCTTAAAAATCCTTAACCAACTCCAATACATCATTAACCTTAAAACAAGTCATCCTGGACCTTTTTTCCTCAACTAGTCTTTTTGGCCCATTACTTTTCAAGGGACCCAAAACCCTTCATAACATGGGTTTTTTTAATTCTTTTTACGCTTCCGAATTTTTCAACCTTCCACGTGTTGAAGCCTTCAGGACCGCACCTCCTGTATCTTCTCCACACATCATCGGGTATTGTTTTTTCTTCATTCTCTAATCAACGAGCAGAGCTATTTAAATAGTTTTACACTTGCGAGAGTTTGTACTGCTTTACCCACATAAGATAATCAATTATTTTGTCGACCACTATACGCTTTCTTAGGCGTACGATGAAGTGATTATCATATAGCATTTACATCATCTAGACCTAACATTGCACCAACACAATGAATGACAAGCCCTTACTTATGTGTGTCCATCCCCCAAGTGAGGCATTCACTATTGTATTGGCAAGCTTTGATCCCAACGCCTCGGTGAAGGGAGCCCCTATGAACATCCTTCCTGGTATGCTCTTACTATTATGGCCTACTAAAATGCAAGTCTAGTCCTAGATAACTTAATTAGCTAAAGTCATACCCCAAGTGAGGCATTCACCATTGTATTAGCAAAGCTTTAGTCCCCACACCTCCGTAAATAGAGCCCCTGCGAGCATTCTACCTGGTATGCTCTTACTATTATGGTCTATCAAAATACAAGTCTAGTCCAAAATAACTTAGCTAGCTAAAGCCAGAGCTCGTAATAGTACACGTAGATGTGCTATAGCAGAGTTCGATCCTTAATCGACCAGGGCGAGAATCTCCCTCTATCTACAAGCGAGATCATACTCTCACAATTTTTAGTTTATAATATAACTTGTCCATGTCAAAAACTAGGTTTTTCATTTTATTTTTATTCCAAACTAACAGAGGTTACCCCTCTGGTCTAACATATCAAAATATCTCATTTCCATGTGTAAGTTTTTTCGAATATCAAAACTTAGTGAAAACTAAGGTATGGCCAAGCATCTAGACGATATATGTAACAGTAATATAACCAAATTCACATTAGTTACTATCTAAATCATATTCTATAGTCTACAACAGTAAGGATATCAGTATCTCAAGGAGGATCAATGCATACAATGGAAATTAACTACCGTTACCAACAAATATAGCAATTTTAGCACAAACATACACGTATGCATAGTAATCTTTGCAAACAACATACAATAATTGAAATAATAGCTAGAGACAAGATAGGCAAATGAGGTGCTTGTCTTGCTCGATTGCTTAGAGAGTTGCTCGATCATTCTCGCAGCTTTTTCGATGCGACGGTATCTAATCGGTAAATAGGCACAAATAAGAGCCAAATAAATCTGTGCCCCTTGTTATTTTTATTTTCTTTATTTTGCCGTGTGTTTTACAGAGAGAGATGGATAGGAAGAAAGACTTGACTCGGAGGATAGGAAGAAAGACTTGACTCGGAGAACTTGTGGACATGCATGACTGATCATCAGATACATGCGAGTCGTAGGTTTCCGGTAGGATTAATTGGGATGTACAATTAATTCCAAGTTTAACTAATGTGTACTTTCCGAAAGCAACGACTGTACTAGATCGATGGTATATTTGCACCAGACACTGCTGGAATATATATACAAACCATGGGCGCCACACATCAGAGTGCTATCAAACCCGACTTGGGTAAATAAATCAAAGAAAGCTATGACCATCACAAACTTGAAATAAAAAAGTATAGATGCAATAACATCTCTTGAAGACTTTTATGCTGCCATCACATCTCAATATCTTCTTCGGTCACATGGCCGCGTCACTCACCAACGAGTAGCACGGCACAGTTGAATCGTCGAGAACACCTTGTAGGTGAGGATCGAAGGAGTGCACGAACGCCGTCGACGCAACCCGCGGCGGTAGCAGGAGCATCCGGTTAGGGTTTTTTCCCTGTGTTTTTGGTTTAGAATAGCATCCGTTAAGAGTTAGAAGTTCGAAAGGATCGGCGGATCCCTCCCTCCTCCGCCGGGTAGAGGTCGTTACTTGATACGGTGAGCTTGGTTGGGACGCCACAGTGGGCTTCCCCTTTTACGGTCAGAATCGACTCCGCCCAGGCATTTTCTTACTTTCTTTTCTTTTCTTGAGATCGCTCAGGCATTTTCTAGTATGTTGCATGTTCTAGCTAGAACTACTAGGCAACTCCGCCACCGTCTGGATGGCACGTCCTTCTCGATGGCCCAATCGACCACGAGGCACACCGCCACCAATCCTTTTGACAAACGTCATGTTGCCAACGACGCCCAAGGCTGAAATCATGCCTATGGAATACGTACATGTGGTTAGTAGTGGTACTAGCTTGGTCTTAATTGATTCGATAGCCTGCACGCGCGTACACGCGCATCAAATCGTTGCTTCTCAATTCTAATCTTCATCAGAAACCTGTACTTTTATAGGTACGTACCAGCTTTCCTCGGCCACGAAGGAGTAGCTGCAGGGGCCGTACCTCCACGCAGGGTTGTTCGTGCTCACCCAGGCATAACTCCCTTATGATAGAGTACAAGCAAATCCTAACTAATACGATCTACTGGATTAAAAGAGAAATAATGGACGGTCCATACTAAATAATCGGTGGATAATGTAAAAAAGTCACGAAAATACATAATAGTAAGGGCATCAGCTGGACCCAATAGTCAACTGGTTGGATAAAGCTTGAGATCATTGGTATGAGTGCTTGATCATGCATGCTTCATTCTCGCTTGGGTGAGCCAGAAAAATATAACTTGGTCATATTTTAGTATGGCTAACATGTCGTACACAAATCAAATTACCAATTCAAATTTGATTAATTAGGAGCTTTGTGATGCAGTGGGGGAGGTAGGAGAAGGATCAATTTGGGAAGAGATTTCATGTGAACGGCGAATTTCAGAATGAGGTAGAAGAATGACAGCAGCTTGGAGCTTACCGAGAGCGTTAATGGTGATGATTGCGGCTTGGCGGGCGAAGAAGGAGGTGGAGGGGGTAGGGAAGGAGGTTGTGCCATGGTAAGGAGGGCTGTCGATTACGTGGATGGAGCGGAGCAAAGGTTGAGGAAATAGGTGGAAACAGGTTGGAACCCATACGAGAGAAGTGGGTTTGGTTGGGTTGGGTGGAAATGCTATGCGGTTGGGTTGGGCTCTATGGAATTGTAGGCAGGTTGGATTGGGTTGGAAACTCCGTTACGTCATTGTGGTTTAGGGTTTGATTTGGGTTGGGTTTGTCCCCATTAGCAGGGCCTAGCCCCAATCTAATCCATCCCTTTCACACGATCTCTACTTAATTGGATAGCTAATTCGACTAACTTACCTTTTGGAACTTAAATCTAACTTTCATCATTTTGCATCAACTAGCCTGCAACCCCAACAAAGTTAACTATAACATTGGTCTTATATAATGCTATCACACTGTAGCACCCCGATCTTTAGCATTATATTACTAGTTTACATTGAGTTACACTAGCGTATAATGCATGTTTACCCAAATTATAGTAGTTCTGATTAACCTTTTTAAGCGTAGCGAAGACGCTAGCTTAAAGGGGCCACTCATTGTGGCTTTTTCTGGGTGATGGCGTTCGGCGTTTGCGTCCAAAATACTGCAGCAGTACTGTAGTATTTTGTTTCTATTTGATTTTTTTTTGTTTTTTGGTTTTTTTTAGTTTTGTTTTTTCCCATATTCCTTTGCATTGTCCGCTTTAGATTAACGTGCCATCTACAGTAAAAAAATCAGCTACAGTAAAATATCAGCAAAACCTAAAAGTCATCGCTATTCCGAATGCTACCTTAAATAAAGTGCTATGCTTTTGTGGTGGGTGGGCATCTAGTTGAATTGCGTGCCTAGCAAGAGAGAAAGGTAAATTAGCGAGGAGGTATGGGCATGCGTCACTTAGTTTGCTGAAGAAAAGTTTCACACCGTTGCTTAAGTATTTCGGTTTTTCCTATCTCGTGAATGCGATTGATCTTCTAATTTTGCATAGAGCGATATTTTGATCTTATAATTTTCGCCCTACATATGTTGATTTCTTGAGAATTTCTGGTAACATCCGCATTGGATTTTGAAGGCATTTCCACGAACAACATATTTTCACCTAATAAACCTTGCAAGTTGGACCTCTAAATTTCTAAGCGCTAAAACAATTACTCCCTCTGTTTCACAGTTTGTCAATAGCCTACCCTACCCACAGACCAACGAAGCACTGGTCCCATGCTGATTTAGAAGTCCTATTTCTCCTTCTGTGTATTACCTTTTCTTAGGTAGCGTTTAGAATGACGATGGTGTATAGTTTTTTTTATTGTAGCTAATTGATTTTTTACTATAACTGAGTTGGTTTATTTGGCATAATTAAATTGTAAAAAAATAAAAATAGAAAAAATATGTTAGCATATTACAAACAACGTAAAGAAATACGGAAAAAAATAAAACACAAAAAACACAAAATAGAAAATAGAAAAAATAAAAAAACAAATAGTGAAAAAATGCTCGACGCGGAAGCCGAATGTTGGCTTCCGTGTCGCTGAGTGGGGCCTAAATCTAAGAAAAATTTAATGAGAAATGATTATACATATCTCTATTAAATGATATACTACAACCATTTAATCTCCAAAATATTTAAGTAAGGGTAAAAAGTGAAAAAATTATAATAACTATACTCTAAATTCCTTTAATAGATAATTATTTTAAAGCTAGGATTCCTGAGGGAGGCAAAAATAGCGAAACAGAGGTAGCAGAACCAACTCTACTCTGTACGTCGTTGTCCCATTCGAATCTTCTCCTTGTCTCTTGGTCAACATGCCATTCCGCACGTGGCCCTCGCCTCCTCGATGTATAAAACAATATAATTATACATACAGATAGCAAGTTGTATATATATGCTCGTATTATTGATTACTCCCTTTCTAGGCATAAAAGAAATTGATCTAAAATACATGCTGTCAAACTGTATTAATTTTGACTAAAAATATTATCTAAAATATTTAGTTTGGGTATATGAAAATGATATAACTAAATTTGCCATGAAAAATACTCTCATAGCATTACACTTTTACAACTTTTCTTGAAAATAGATGGAGTAGAATTTATTGGTCATAGCAATGTCGTGTTAATTTTTGAAAAGTAAAAAACGACTGTTTTTTTTACTAGAGGAGTACTACAGTATGACTTTACCATGTTTATTTGGCGTGCGTCCGTTGCATACAATTAAGTAGCCGCGTTAGCTAGCCGATGATTATATATCTTTACTATTATAAAAAAAAAAGTTGGTGATTGATACGCCGCGGCTAGCTCGTCCGCCGAGGCGCCGTCGCAGGGCGTGGACTGGAGGACGAAGGGCGCGGTCACGTATGTTAGAAACAGTGAGCTCTAGCCTTCTGAATGACAATAGTAATGGGTCTATCCTTTTTGTTAAACAGAAAAAAGGCATTCCTAGCCTTCCATATGAACCATAACAGATGAAAGATGAATTCTCTATCTTGTCGGTTACGAACTTGGGTAAAAATAATAATATGCAGAATTTCAGAGCAACATTCTATATCTGTTTTAAGGGCAAGGTAGTTAACACAAGTGCCGTGCAGCATCCATGCAGCACATGCACCTACCTAGGTCGTACGTACTTACGTATGCACTTGCTCTCCTCAGTGCAAATACAATCTTGTACTACTGTCGACGTTTCTTTTTTCACCGGCTATATATAGTGTACTGCTGTCTTACAACATGTACATCGTTCCATGAGGTTGCCTCAGGCTGCAGCGGTGCACCTGCATCGAATCGAGCGTGTAGGAGCCAGGCCCGCGTGGCCGTGCGACGCCAAGCCTGCGCCGTCAGTGCGCTGCGCTCCGAACGGCATCGTCGCGCCGTGCCTGAGAACCGCCGACGCGCTGCTAATTGTCAGTTTCTATACTGTATCATCACTCTAGAGATTAGCGTATACTGTGTATAATAATATTATCTTGTAAGACGTATTAATATTATTGTAACGTCCTAGGGTTCAAATCGACTTAGATCTAACTCTATTATAGATAAGTCACGCACACGTAACAACCTGCTTTTATTCTCGCTTCGCGTAAATCGACTAACCGGAGTTTGTTACTAATTAATGGTGTCTATGGGTTTTATATGTTAGTGCTTCTTATATTATGCTAGCAATATAGGACTAATCTACATCCTCATGTGCATACACACATGTGCCATCATGTGCCAGGGTGCTACAATTATTAAATTAATATTTATGAATACTTGATGTTAGACTGTAACTAATTAATTTCATCTGCGATCTCAGTGCAAATCTTGCCCGTGTATACCCAACAGCTAATCAGACCATGCCAAAATGTAAAACAAATAGACGCCACAGTGGGCTTCCCCCTTTCTGGGCTGTAACTGACTCGGCCCAGGCATTTCTTTCATTCTTTTCTTTTCTTTTTTTTCTTGAGATCGCTCAGGCATTTTCTAGTATGTTGCATGTTCTAGCTAGAACTACTAGGCAACTAGCTAGCATTAATTATAAGAGAGATATACAACTCCCTTATGATAGAGTACAAGCAAATCCTAACTAATACGATCTACTGGATTAAAAAAGAAATAATGTACGATCCATACTAAATAATCGGTGGATAATATAAAAAAAGCTCACGAAAATACATAATACTAAGGGCATCAGCTGGACCCAATAGTTAACTACGTTGGATAAAGCTTGAGTTCATTGGTATGAGTGCTCGATCATGCATGCTTCATTCTGCCCCCAGGGGCAGAGCCAGGAAAAAAAATATAACTTGGTCATATTTTAGTTTGGCTAAGATGTCATACACAAGTCAAATTACCAATTCAAATTTGATTAGGAGCTTCGTGATGCAGTGGGGGAGGTAGGAGAAGGATCAATTTGGGAAGAGATTTCATGTGAACGGCGAATTTCAGAATGAGGTAGAAGAATGGAAGCAGCTTGGAGCTTACCGAGAGCGTTAATGGTGATGATTGCGGCTTGGCGGGGGAAGAAGGAGGTGGAGGGGGTAGGGAAGGAGGTTGCGCCATGGTAGAGTGTTGTCTCATTATATGGACTGGAGCAGTGGGTTGAGGAAATGGGTGGAAACAGGTTGAAACCCATACTAGAAAAGTTGGTTTGGTTGGGTTGGGTGGAAATGCTATGCGGTTGGGTTCTATGGAATAGGCGGGTTGGATTGGGTTGGAAACTCCGTTACGTCGTTGTGGTTTAGAGTTGGATTTGGGTTGGGTTTGTCCCCATTAGCAGGGCCTAGCCCCAATCCAATCCATCCTTTCACACATCTCTACTTAATTGGATAGCTAATTCGACTAACTTACCTTTTGGAACTTAAAGCTAACTTTCATCTGTTGTGGGGATGGTCCAGCTCCTCCGTAATCGGGCCTTAGAATGGGTCTAGCATATAATAAGCCCAATAGTATAGATAAATATACTCATGTATCCTCATCTTATGTAATTGTTGTGGGATGGCCTCCACCTTAAACCCATTCGGCCAATGTAATTAAATAACATATAGAAGGCATGGTCCAAGAGGCCTATTTGAATATGTAAAAGATAAGTATGTCCTAAGGTAACACATGTAATCAGAGGTAAAATTGTAAAGAGAATATGACAAACTATATAAAAGGTCCCCTGAGGTAATCCCAAGGGGGGGGACTCCTAGAGACCGCAAAAAACAGAGTATCCTCCCTTCTAGCTTATCCTATCTTCGAGCTTAGCTCCCTTCTAGATTTTGCCTCCTCTCATAGAGAAAGATACCATGTACCTCTGTTGTGTCGAAGCAACAACATCATCATTTCGCATCAACTAGCCTGCAACCCCAACAAAGTCAACTATAACATTGGTCTTATATTGTGCTATCACACTGTAGCACCCCCAACCTTTAGCATCGCATTGCTAGTTTATGTTAAGTTACACTGGCGTGTAATGCATGTTGCCCAAATTGTAATAGTTCTGATCAACCCTTTTAGGCGAAGCAAGACGCTAGCTCAAATAAAGTGTTATGCCTTTGTTTTTAGCCAGGGTGGTGGGTGGGGCATCTAGTTGAATTGCGTGCCTAGCAAGAGAGAGAGGTAATTATTAGGAAACCAGGGATAAGAGTTTCCGTTTAAACGGATTCTTTCCGTTTAAACGAATCCCTATCCATATTGGGCACCTCACCCTCCCCTATAAATAGAGAGCCATATGGCTGATTTTGTACCCAATGCATATGAAGCAATAAAGAAAGATCAGGAGTTCTCTCTACCTCTCTGTGTTCAATCTATTATTCGTGTTTCGTGATTGATTCGTTCTTATTCTAGCGCAGGAATCGCTCAGGACTGGTCGCCAGCGAGGGGTTTCTCAACACGTTATCAGCACGACTACGCTCCGGTGAACGAGGTAATCATCGAAGCACAGATTGAATTTTCTAGATCGCTTTTGAATCTATTTTTCCTTCGCGTTCTAGATTTATTTTGTCTACGGTGCAAATTCGCCTAATTTACCGCGAGCAGACTTGAAGTCGCGGCACAATGTCGATCGGTAAATTACTTGCAAGGGTGGATGTCGATTGCATCAGATTGATCTACCACGAGCAGACCAGTCGCCGCGAATCCGTCGATTGGTAGATCACGCACATTAAATTTGCATCTGTTCTTCTTGTTCGAATGTATGACATCACTGATTGAAAAAAGGGGTGTTCGGGTGTCACACGGTCGGCGCCACCGCGCTGCGCGATGCGCCGCCTCCGCATGAGGCACCGCGGCCGCGATCACGCCATGGCTGCCACCGACGCCACCGTCGATCTTGTGTCACCGCTCGGCCAGCCTCCCGCGCGCGTGCCTCGCATGGCCGCGACCGCCTCACTCCACGGGCAGCACATGGTGGCCCATGGCAGCGAACGGCAGCACATGGCAGCCCATGGAAGCAACGGCAACAAATCCCGCTGTGGTAGCCGGCGGCGCCGTCGTAGATCCGTGCTCGCGCTGTAGTCGCTTCACCGACGCCCGCCGCGGCAGCCGCCGACAGCCTAAACTCCTGCCGTGGTAGCCGCCGGCAACCGCCGCGACAACTACCCACTGGTGCCCGAAGCACACAGGCGTTGCCACGGCCGCCGTTGAATCCCCTGCCATGGTAGTCGATGGTAGCCGCCGTGGAACCGGTGACCGCGCGCAGAAGCCGCTCCACCGACGCCCGCCATGGCAGCCGCCGAACAGATCCGCTGCCACGGCAGCCGCCGGTAGCCGCCACGGCAGCACACGGACCACCGGCCTCTTCCATGGTGCCTGAATCACCAAGACCCCGCCATGGCAACCGTCGGCAAAACATCCGCCGCCATGGCAGCCGACGGCAGCAAATCCGCTGCCACGGCAGCCGCCGGTAGCCGCCACGGCAGCAACACTCCGGTGCCCGAAGCACCAACTCCTGCCGCCGGGCCTCCGCCATGGCAGCGGATGGCAGCCGCCACCGCGCGAATCGCCAGCCGTGGCACCTTTGGCCCGAATCGGAGGAAATGGCGAAAAATTTGTGGCCTGATTTTTGGGAAGACACCGTAGGGGAAGAGATAAGGTTGGCAATCTTGCCAAAAGGCCCTCGGGTTTCTCTAATATTCCGGCCATACGACGGCAATTTTCAGAAAACCCCTTGGAAAAATCAGGAAATTGCGCAAATTTTTCTCTGAACTGAAAATTTGCATATAGACCCCTAGAAAATGCAGAATTCGCTGAAAATTTATTTTCTAGCATAAAACGGCCTCGAAAACCCGAATTTTGCATTATTTTTAGCATTTGAAGCTTATTTATTTATGTCATTATTGTTTTATGTATTTTCTGCATTTATTTACTGTTTTGATTAATTGTAATTATTTAATTGCTTTTAATCACTGAAAATTAGCAGTAAATTATGAAAAATGCATAGAAAATTATGGAACATTACGAGAATTTATTGTACCATTTATTTACCTACAGTAAATAATTTCATGCATGTTTACACAAGTAAACTTATATGTTCCATTCATCACATGTAGATGACTGCATCACGAATCGGAGTTCGAGAGCTTACCCAACATGGCAAGAACTATCCGACGTGGGCATCCGATGTCGAGATAGTACTTGGAGCGTGAAGCTCGCGCAGCTATTGGGATTGGCGGAAGGCATGACGCCAAACCTACACCGAGGAAAATGATCAGCACTTCATTTCCTCAGCACCACCACCTCCGCATTACTCTCAAGAATGAGTATATGGCGGAGAAAAGCGCTTCTTAGCACTGGACCGCACTCAAGAAGCGGTTTGAGAGGCTAAAGTACACCATTCTTCCTCAAGCGAGCAGAGTGGATCGGACTAAGATTTGCCGATTTCAAGACGGTCGGGAGTATAATTCTGCATTGCAGAATTTGTACCAATCTTCAACTCACGGCAAGCGAGATCACGGATGAGCGTAAGATTGAGAAGACCTGCCCCACCTTTCACCCCAATGTCAGATCAGCGCAACTATCGTCAAGACGGCTACAAGGAGTACGCCGAATTGATTGATATGATGCAGGTAGCGGAGGCTCGGGACGAACTTCTCCGCAAGAATTATGTCACTCGACCATTGGGAGCTCCGGCTGGCCGTGAAGCCAATCTTTGGGAGCTATAAGGTCGAAAGCCCTTGATGAAAAGAAGGGGAAGAAGGGTAAGACCGCGCCCGTAAAGGCAAGTCGATACTCCAAATAACAAAGGGCTAAGGAGAGTGGCAAAACCTGGCGTGCAGAACCAAGGTTGCTACAAGTGTGGCAAGTGGGGGCATTGGTCGCGGATCCGTAAAGCGCCGCAATATGTAATTGATGCCTACCAAGCCCGTAAGAGGAATGGCAAAGGGCGCACCAAGCTCACTTTGCATTTGTTGAGGGGAGCATCATGAGCCGATGCCGAAATGATGGAGGTTGAGTCCATCCGGCGTGAACCCCTTACGACCTAGAGGCAGCCACCTCCATGATTTCTCTCGAAGAGAACATCACTCCTGAAAAGATAGCCGAAGAAGTCAATGACTTTCTAGTTGATTCCGTCTGATGCACAGAATGCATGAGACATTAATTGTCATTTATTTTGCATTAAATGGACAAGTTAGATCTTGCATGGATGGTACTTTATTTTTGTCTTCTCGTAATGGTTGGATGATTTTGAAATAATTCATTCATTTATTCAGTTTATAATGGCATGAACACGTGTGGCTATATTATACCAACATTAAGGCGCCTGCAGTGTACACTGTTCTGAAGACAGTATTCAGAAGCTCTGAACTATTCTGTCTCTGGCATGACAGATTAGGCCACCCAGGTCTTAGGATGATGAGAAATATAATTAACAATTCTCACGGGCATAATATTAATGTGAAGAATTTCCCGAATCATGAAGATTTTGTGTGACCTGCATGTGCCATCGGGAAATTAATTATTAGATCCTCCACTCTGAAAGTGAAGGATGAAGTCCCTGCATTCCTGGAACGCATCTAGGGAGACATTTGCGGCCCTATTCAGCCCATCTCAGGGCCATTTAGGTATTTCATGGTGCTCATTGATGCTTCCTCAAAATGGTCATTTGTGGGTTTATTATCCACAAGAAATCATGCTTTCGCCAAATTGATCTCGCAGATCATTCGCATCAGAAATGTGTTCCCTGATCATCGCATCAAGTCCATCAGAATGGACAATGCCAGAGAATTTACTTCAAAGGCATTTGATGATTATTGCATGGCAATGGGGATTGCAGTTGAGCATTCGGTACCGCATGTCCATACCCAGAATGGTTTGGCAGAGGCATTGATCAAGAGAATTAAATTTATTAACCAACCACTTTTGCAGAATTGTAATTTGCCAGCTACATGTTGGGGACACGCAGTCCTACATGCAGCAAATCTCATTAACTTTAGACCCTCGGCCTACAACATCCATTCACCTATGCAACTAGCGCAAAGGTCACCACCGAAAATTTCTCATCTCAGGAGGTTTGGATGCAAGGTTTATGTACCTATACCCCCTCCACAGCAAACTGCAATGGGTCCTCTCCGTAAGACTCGGGATATCGTTGGTTATGAGATCGCATCCATAATCGTGTATTTGGAACCCATGTCGGAGATTTGCATCTTGCCGGTTCACTGATCGCATTTTTGATGAGGATAATTTCCCGACATTAGGGGGAGGAAATCAACCCATTGATGAAAAATGTCGGGAAATTACGTGGGAAGCCACGGAATTCTGCATATGACCCGCGCACTAGTGAAACTGAAAAAGAGGTCCAGAAGATCATCGATTTGCAAGCATTAGCAAATCAACTGCCTGATCACTTTAGTGATTTGAAGAGCGTGACTAAGTCGCATGTGCCTGCACGCAATGCACCGGAGAGGGTCGAAATACCAAAGAAAATTGAAGGTATCCCTAATCCCGTCCAAAGGCCTCAGAATAAAAGGACGAGAACTCCGGCCCCTCGAATCCAAAGTAACCGGGGACGCCTGGCGAAAAAGGATAATAAGGACTTATCACAGCCGATCACCGAAGTCCCCCAGAATGAGAAGGGGAGCCAGTTGAGACCTGGCACAAGTATGACACCTCCAGTAGAGGGCATACCGGATCTGAATATCCCCGTCGGTATGGATGTGTGCGCACACATCGGAGCCGAAAAACTAAAGGGACTTGCCACCGCAATTGAAAGAAGCGATGCGCAAGGTGAAGCTCCAGAAGAAGCGACTTATGAAGAAATAGCTATAAATTATGTGCACACGGGAGAGTCCCTGAACAGGACAACCGCCAGTGTCGATATCTACTTCGCAAGTAAAATTGCCACAATCATTGATCTTGATCCCGAGCTTGCATCGCTCGCTGAATGTAAGAAAAGATCAGATTGAGATGATTGGAAGAAGGCAATAGCAACCGAATTGCTATCTCTGAACAAAAAAGAGGTATTTGGGCCCGTATGCCGTACACCTCCCTATGTGCACCCTGTAGGGCACAAGTGGGTATTTGTTCAAAAGAGAAATGAAAAAAACGAAGTAGTAAGATACAAAGCAAGGCTGGTAGCACAATGTTTCACTCAACATCGTGGAGTTGATTATGAAGAAACCTACTCCCCAGTCATGAGTGGAATTACCTTTAGATATTTGATCTCAATGGCAGTGAACATGAATTTACAAATGAAACTGATGGATGTTGTGACTGCATATCTTTATGGTAACTTGGATTCGGAGATTTATATGAAAGTCCCTGAAGGAATCCCTCTCCCGAACCAAGACAGAGCAAATAGAGATCTGTACAGTGTGAAGCTTAGAAAGTCCCTGTATGGACTGAAGCAATCTGGCAGAATGTGGTATAATCGCTTAAGCGACTTTCTCTGCAAGAAAGGCTACACGAACAATGAAGACTGTCCTTGTGTTTTTATACGGTGATCTCAGAATGGATTTTGTATAATCTCAGTATATGTAGATGATCTGAATATCATCGGGACAGTGGAAGACATAAAAGAAGCAAGCTCCTACTTGGAGTCAGAATTTGAAATGAAAGATTTAGGCAAGACCAAGTTTTGCTTAGGCCTGCAGCTTGAGCATGTCCCTGGAGGAGTCTTGGTACATTAGTCAACCTACACCCAGAAGGTGCTAGAAAGATTCGGCTTTGAGAAAGCATTCCCATCAAAAGTACCGATGATCGGGAGATCTTTACAGCAAGAAAAAGATCCTTTCCGACCTAGGGAAGAGGGGGAGGAAGTTCTGGGACCGGAATTTCCATACTTGAGTGCAGTTGGAGCACTCATGTACTTAGCAAACTGCACTAGACCGGATATTGCCTTTGCCGTGAAACTATTAGTAAGGTATAGTGCAGAGCCCACCAAAAGGCATTGGCAGGGCATAAAGGACATCTTCCGATATCTCCAAGGAAGCAAGGACCTTGGATTGTTTCTGAAAGAATCAAGATCTGAACTTGATTGGCTATGCAGATCTTTGGTACTGTCGACCCGCATACCGCAAAAGTCACAAGCAGGCTATGTATTCTGTGTGGTGGAACTGCAATTTCTGAAAATCGTCTAAGCAAAGCCTTGTAGCTACCTCGGCGAACCACTCGTAAATAATAGCGTGTATGAAGCAAGACGTGAATGCGCTGGCTACGCCGAATGGTTCACCACATCCAGCGAGTCATGTGGAATGAACATTGTGCAAAACCCCACAATTATCTATGAAGATAATGCCGCTTTGCGTTGCACAAGTACAAGCGGGCTATGTGAAGAGTCATCTCACAAAGCATATCAACCCCAAGTTCTTCTATGCTCATGAATTGTAAAAGATGGACGAGATTAAAGTACTGCATACTAAGTATTGTGAAAATCTAGCAGATCTATTCACAAAGTCCCTCTCCGCATCTAGTTTTGAAAGGTGCGTGCGAGGATCGGTATGATGAGACTTAGAGAAGTGCGTAATTCAGGGGAGAATTCTCTCAAGTCCGTTAGTAAATCTTGATCCTGAAGATCAAGTACCCAAAGAATAAAAGTCCTGAAGACTAAATGAAGTTGGGTGAATTGTACTCTTTTTCCCTTGGCGAGTTTTCCTGAAGTTTCTCGACCAAGGTTTTTAATGAGGCAATTCGTGCAATCGCAGCATAACATGCATCATGTACTCTTTCTCCAAATTTTTCCCACTGGATTTTTATGGAGTTTTAACGAGGCATGAGTATGTCGGATGAGTGCCCAAGGGGGAGTATTAGGAAACCAGGGATAAGAGTTTCCGTTTAAACGGATTCTTTCCGTTTAAACGAATCCCTATCCATATTGGGCACCTCACGCTCCCCTATAAATAGAGAGCCATATGGCTGATTTTGTACCCAATGCATATGAAGCAATAAAGAAAGACCAGGAGTTCTCTCTACCTCTCTGTGTTCAATCTATTATTCTGTGTTTCTGTGATTGATTCGTTTTTATTCTAAGCAGAGGAATCGCTCGGACTGGTCGCCAGCGAGAGTTCCTCAACAGTAATTAGCGAGGAGGTATGGGCATGCGTCCCTCAGTTCGGTGAAGAGCAGTTTCACACAGTTAAGTATTTCAGTTTTTCGTATCTCGTGAATGTGATTGATCTTCTAATTTTGCATAGAACGATATATAATAGAGCACACCATATTTTGATCTTATAATTTTCAACCTACACATATGTTGATTTCTTGAGAATTTCTGGAAACATCCGCATTTGATTTTGAAGGCATTTCCACCAAAAACATATTTTCACCTAATAAGCTTTGTAAGTTGGACCCCTAAGTTTCTAAGCCCTAAACAATTACTCTGTTTCACAGTTTGTCAATAGCCCACCATACGCATAGACTAAAGAATCACTAAATCTAAGAAAAATGATAAATAACCATATATATCCCTATTAACTGATATACTATAATCACTTAATCTCGTCCAAAATATTTAAGTAAACATAAAAAATACAAAAAAATTGTAATAACTATACTCTAAATTCCATTAATGGCTAAATATTTTAAAGCCGGGATTCCCGAGGGGCATGGGCACTTTTACTTCTCTCGAAAATAGATGGAGTATAATTTATTAGTCATAGTAACGTCTTGTTTTTTGATCTTGAAAAGTAAAAAACGACTGGTTTTTTTAGTAGTGCTACAGTAGAACTTTACCATATTTATTTGGCGTGCGTACATTGCGTACAATTAAGTAGCCGTGCTAGCTAGCTGATGGCTATACATATGAACACAAGCAGCAGCTAGCTAACATCAAGAGTTGCCATCACTTACCGACCATCTCTAATTAATCTGCTCGGTAAGTTAATTCACATGATGATTGCTTCCTCTTATTTCAGATGTTCTCCGCTAGCAATGGCATGCTGCAGCCTGCTTCTTATCTTCGTCACAAGCAGCTGCCTGCTGTCGGTCGGCTGCGACCCCCTCGGTGACTCAGCAGCAAGCGCCACCATCAACGATGAGACCGTGATGATGGAGAGGTTCATCCGGTGGATGGCGGCGCAGAAGCGATCCTACTCTGTGGAGGAGCAGCGGCGGCGGTTCGAGATATACGCGAGCAACGTGAGGTACGTAGAGGAGGTGAACGCCAAGGGGCTCCCGTACGAGCTCGACGAGGGCCCGTTCACCGACCTGACGCACGAGGAGTTTTGGCGCGGTACACCGGCGGGGCTAGGGCGTCTGCTGTCGATGCAGTTAGCTGGCGGCTATCTCGTCGGGCGCTAGCTGTTGACGATGGGGCGGCAGACGCCGAGCCACCGTCGCAGGGCGTGGACTGGAGGACGAAGGGCGCGGTCACATATGTCAGAAACAGTGAGCTCTAGCCTTCTGAATGACAATAGTAATGGGTCTATCCTTTTTGTTAAACAAAAAAAAGGCATTCCTAGCCTTCCGTATAACCATAACAGATGAAAGATGATTTCTCTATCTTGTCGGTTATGAACTTGGGTAAAAATAATAATATGCAGAATTTCAGAGCAGCATTTACCTTGAAAGAGGGGGTTATCTGTTTTAAGAGCAAGGTAGTTAACACAAGTGCCGTGCTGCATCCATGCAGCACATGCACCTACCTAGGTCGTACGTACTTACATATGCACTTGCTCTCAGTGCAAATACAATCTTGTACTACTGTCGTTTCTTTTTTCACTGGCTATACATAGTGTACTGCTGTCTTACAACATGTACATCGTTCCATGAGGATGCCTCTTGCTGCAGCAGTGCACCTGCCGTTGGCATCGAATCGAGCGTGTAGGAGCCAGGCCCGCGTACGTGGCCGTGCGATGCCAAGCCTGCGCCGTCAGTGCGCGCGCTTGCATGTTGAGGACTTTTATCACGACCACCAAACCATCGTCCAGTTTACGCTAGAAAACTTCGCCGAAACTCCCAAGTCCCGGCATGTTATCCTCATTGAAGTTATCAGTGGCACGGATAATCTCATAGTAGGATATTAATCTGTGAGCTTTTCTACGGTACATTAAAATGAATATGAACTGTTCAATCTTTGTGATTCAATAGTTCAGATTAGTTAGGATTTAGTTATACTACCACCCACAATACTAACAAAAGAATCTTCAATGGGGTAAATTTGTAAACGAAATGACCGATGCCACCTCTAGTGTCGACCCGCCATCGCAGATACACTCCCCGGCAGTAAGCCGGTCGCTACTCGCAAGCCCCATCAAGAAGGTGGTGGCGACCATGAGGGGGTACCTGGAGGAGGTTGGTATCACGTGGCTTGCCGATTTGCGTGATGCCTGGCTGCCCATCACCGGGTCCAGAAGCGGCAACGCCTACTACGCCGCGTTCCACAGCCTCAGCTCCGGCATCGGCTTCCAGGCGCTCATGCTCCCCGCGGCCTTCGCCTTTCTCGGACAGTATGTGCCGTGTGCTAGCTACTACTGTTCGATCAAGCAATAAGTGTACGTATACATGTTTCTTTATCCCATGATTAATTAGAGCTTTTTCACACCACCTTAAAATGAAAAACAAAGTCTATAATACCCTTATAAATCAACGGTCAAATTTTATTTTTATTGTCACTTTTCAACTACCAATATAATGTACTTAAAAATCCTACTATGTGGCTAACCACATCATCATCTTCATCATCAGAAGATGAAGTTGCATATCCCTGCTTCTGTCTTTTCTTTATAATAACTGAACACAAGAACATTGATATAGCCCCAAGTACCATGGAGACAGGAGTAAGTACAAATTTTAGCAAGTATCTAGTGGATGAGTGAGAATTCTCAACCACACAATCATTCCCCATAAAAGATTAAAAAGTGATGTTTGAGAAAACTCCTCCATGTGGTATTTGACCTTCCAGTGTTGAACGAGAGGTTCAAACCAGTGAGAATGGTGAAGTTAGCCAAGTACTTTGGAATCTTCCCAGAAAGATAGTTAGAAGATAGTTCCAATATTTCTAAGTTAGTTAAATTGCGAAAAGAATGTGGGATTGAATTTTCTAGTGAATTGTGTGACAGATTGAGTAAATTTAACATTTCAAGCAGTCCAAAGGAATTTGGGAGCTAGGTCACCAACCAAGAGATTATTAGAGATCTGTTTGGGCTATTTCTTTCATGTGGCTGAAATCAAAAGCTAATGCACCAGTTAGGGAGTTATCGGACAGGTTTAGATGGACAAGAGTATCAATGAGCCAACCTTGCCGATATAGTGGGAGATAGATGGTTACAAGGAAAGGAGGTGTGGTGTTGCATGCTGAGATTACCTATGCTATCTGGTATAGGGATGACGAACTTGTTGTTGTCGACAAACATACGTTCTAGTCTCTTTAGCATACCATTTTTTTTGCCAGGATATAGCCAAACATACCATTATTTGAAAGATCTAACCAATTTAGATTACTCATCACCCTCTAGAGCCATATATCCTCCTTGAACCTTCAGGAAGGGGCGGAGGATTGCATAACTTGAAAGCTCACTCCGCACGGAAACTACACCACAGCATCAGCACACAAAGTGCATGCAGTTCTTCGGCACAATAAACACCTCCATGAATCTCCTAGTCTGGAAGGCCTGGCCCCTCAAAAATGTAAAATCTTTGCATGGCTGGCATTATAGAATATATTATGGACTGCTGACTGCCTCTCTTCGAGAGGATGGCCAAACCAATTGTTTTGCCCCCTCTGCAGGATCTTCCCTGAAATGGCCATTCACCTCTTTGTTGAATGCCAGTACACAAAAAGAATTTGGACCCACATCAGTCAATGGATTACTTTGGACTCCATAGACCCAGATTCTTGGCACACTACCGCCTCCATTTGGCATTGGTGGGAGTCCGCCGTTCTCAAGTCAGAAGTTCCTCGCAAACCTCTAGCTTTTTTAATGTTGCTTGTCACTTGGGAGATCTGGAAGAAACGCAATTCTCACATTATTCATAATGCAGAAGCCTCCCCTTCTTCCCTCCTAGCAAATATAAAGGAGTCTCAAACCTGGTTTTTGGTCGGGGCAAAAAAGCTAGCGAAGATCTTACCTAACTCTGTAATGCCTTAATTCTCTTCCTCCGAGTGAGGCCTTTTAGGCTGCTACTTTTAATCTGTATATAAACTCTCAACTATACTTTTAATATATGGCAGTGCTTATGCCCATTCAAAAAATAATAATATGACTTAGGCTAGTTTGTGTGACATACTTGAATAATTACATAGTTAGGCTAGCTTTTCGGAGGGATGAATTGCATTTTGTTGTATTGTGGAGTCACTACTACAAAAGTCATCATCACAGACGATTCAAAAATGTCATCACAAATAGTTTTCTGAACCGTCTGAATTTATGGGTCAGTGATAATCAAAGGTTATCACAAACGGTTTTCGAACCATCTGTAGTATAAATATCACAAACGGTTTTTAAGTAAAAATCGTCTGTGATAGCTGAAGACGGTTTTTACTTAAAAACCGTTTGTGATATTCTTTTCTACCTCTAAATCTATTTCTGTTTATTGGCTAGCCTCAGAAAATGCTAGCCATGCCCTCTAAAACAAGCAGATCAACATGTACCGTATGTGATAGTTCATTCTATATCTAAATTTTTTTCTATTTTTGAATTAGCCTCAGGTAATATTAGCTATGTTGTTTGAAAACAAGCAAATATGACAACAAACAAATCAGAGAACATTCTATTTATATTACAATCCACCATTACAATAGCAGAGAACATAGCAGAAAATATTCTATTTCCATTACAATTCGAGCAACAGAGAAGAAAGAAAATAGAAGAATCAGAATTAAATACTATAAACAATGGAGCAACGATCCATGGGGTGTGGGTTGGTCGGTTTCTATTGGCTGGAATTGAGTTGATGAGGATTGATGGGCCCAGCAGTCAAGGAACAAATTATCACAGATGGTTCTTAACCGTATGTGATATTAGCTATATATATATCGATACAATATAAACAACTAGTCTTAAAATATAAAATAACAAAGTTCTGTATGGCTTATATATACTCATTTGAAAAGTTTCGATGAGATCTACAACTTTGAAGTTGAGACAAATCGCAAATTTTGAAGAGAAGATAAAAAATTTTGGCAAAAATAGAAATAAAAAACTTGCGATTCGAACATGAGGCTAAAGATGGCCAATTTTGGGGGTCTTAGAGGGCGCCTAATGTAAGCAGGTTATTTTTTGGATTGGGTTCGTCGTTAGCTTTCCAACGAGTACAAGAACGTCGAAAACGGACACCGTATACAAAAGTTATGTCCGTTTTATTAAAGGTGTGTTAGAATAGAATCCTACTCGGTATCAGGTGGGAGATTATAAAATTTTGGAGGATTAAAAGGTGGGAAACATATCACAGATGATTCTTAATTGAGAACCATCTATGATATTGCAGAATATCACAGACGGTTCTTAATTAAGAACCGTCTGTGATATTCTACAATATCATAGACGGTTCTTGATAAGAACCGTCTGTGATAGTTGCATTTATACATGCGGTTTTTATGAACCGTCTGTGATGAGGCGTCTAATATAAACTTTTTTGTAGTAGTGAGTAGAAGCGAGCACTGTTAGGCTGGTAGAGGGTGCGGTCAAACACCCCCACGAACCCGGATGACTAGCTCTTTCCTTGTTTGAGAGACCCATTCATGTCCGTGATCCATATGGATAGGCCGGGATTCTAACTAAAATCTCTACCCATCCACATGGATCCTAGTCGAGAATGGGCCTTCCAAACTAACCCTAAGTGAATGCCATAGCTCTTGGCCAAATTTACTTGCTAGCTAGTATTTGTTGCTCATCAGCTAGGAATTGCTATTGTAGAGAGACTCAGAGTTTGACCCCTTGTTAAATTATAGCTGGTGAACTACAAGAACTCTGGATCCATCCTATGCAGTGTTAAAAATCCTGAACAACCATTAACGTTATTCCATACCTCAATCAACTAAAGAAGCAATCACACTAGAAGTATCTTAAGACATAAGAAATATTCAGTTCAATAATAGAAAATTGCAAAGTTCAAACTTAATATAGGTGTTTAGCTGTGACAACAGCGTACCAAACCTTACATATTCACAAGCACCTTCATTTACATATATCTTACAACTTACAAGCAGCTTTATTCTATCTTACAACACCAAGTCTACCATAATAATAAAATATTATACAATCACCTTCATCACCTCGTGTTAGAGGAAGAAACACATGATGCAATAGCTTCACATTGGAGCCAACTGAGGCGTCAGAGGAGGAAAGTCAATGGTTGTCTCGTCAACTTGATCGCAAATTATTTGCCCTTGCCTTTGCATCCATTCCTTTCTCACCAAACAAAGATGCTCCAAAATTTGCTTCATGGTGGGCCTCTCATCCACATCTTCTTTGAGGCATTGAACTGCAATCCTACCAGTCATCTCAAGACAATCTATGGATTCAGTAGACGTGATTTCCTCATCAAACATCTCCCTGGCCCTACTCTCTGTCATGTAAGACTTAACAAAGTTTAACGGGAGGCTCTTATTACCGTCATACCTTGCCTTCTTCCCGGTGATGAGTTCTAGGAGCACAATGCCAAAGCTATATACATCACTCTTCTCCGTAAGAAGGCCTGTCTTCATATACACAGGATCTATGTAGTTTGTATCCCCTATCACGAACCTAGTGTGGTGTTTGTCTATAGATAGGAGTCTGGATATTCCGAAGTCTGACACCCTTGGTGTGAACTTGTCATCCAGGAGAATGTTGCTTGACTTAACATCTCCATGAAGGATCTTTTGACTAGCAGATGAATGCATGTAGGCTAACGCTTCTGCGGAATCAATAGCGATTCCTAGACGTGCTTGTAGTGAGAGAGCATTAGTAATATTACCGTGAAGCACATCGTAGAGGCTCCCTTTAGGGATGAACTCATAGACCAACATTGGAATATTTGTCTCCAAGCAACAACCCAAGAGTCTAACCACATTCTTGTGATTGATTTGAGCTTGAATGGTAATCTCATTTGCAAAATCTTTTTTGCGCGCCTCGTCAACTGTAATGGAGCGCTTGACTGCTACTTGTCGGTTGTTGTTAGTAGTTCCCATGTAGACCTCACCAAAGCCACCCTTTCCTAGGATTGTGCTGTAATTCTTTGTGATTTGGTCCATCTCAACCTTTGTGAAAATCTTAATGCCCATGTTTTTAATTAGTTGTCCACCATTTTTTTCAAAAAGATCTCTAAGCTTCCTTTTCTCACGCTCCATGTGAAAGAAGATAAGTAGGACGGCCAAAATTGAGATGGCACAGGTTGTTGCTGAAAACATATATTGTGTTGTTATTGTTTTGTGTCAGTTAAGATTTTGCAAACCACAAAAGGACAAATTATTATATGAAGAGGGCCTTACCGATCACCGCTATAGCTGATTTGGGCAGTACAAGTTGACAATCCTTGTCACTTTTACTATTTTTTATTCGTCCAAAATTGCATTTACACTCGTAGTCACCTTCTACATCATGGCATGTCCCACCATGGCAAGGATATAGTTTTTCATAAATGGATGCATTATTTTTTCGAAGCTCACACTCATTAATATCTGCAGAATGGAGAAAAAATACAGTGGATGTTAAATAAAAGAGATATTGATAACTAAAATTACTGTGTGTTTCAATTTCTTTTGTGTTGCATGCCTTTGTTGAGTCAGGGCATCTAATTGCATGTAGCTTTTAACTAGCTAGATGCTACCTCCTCAAATCATCAAGAAACTAATGAATTATAGTATGATCTCGAAACCCTTTTTTGTGCAAACTCTTGTTCGAACGGTCTCATCAAGTTGCCACCCCACAAAAGAAAGTCAATCGACGATTAATGACTAATTAAGAGGATAGCATAAACGCTGCAAGTTTCATATGCAAACTTGATTTTAGGATACATGGAAAAGATAAACTTTCAACTATAATTATCTTTGCCATCCATGTTTTTCTTGTTTGAATGTTTTTTTCAATGAAGCTTCGATGTGGAATTTAGCACAATGATAGATGCATCCTTGCAGCCAGCTGTACACCCCCGTTGGAGGTGCTCATAGCGACATCAGATGTCTCCCCTTTTGCAAAAGAAAGAGAAAGAAAGAAAGAAAGAAGAACACTGACTGACAGACATGTAAGACTACAAATCAATTTCACTACTTTCTTTTCCATCCATTTCGGTTGATGACCATCTATTTGTGTAGCCTCGTAGTGTTTCGAAGAATGGTATTAAAGACAATGAGTACACACGCTAGCTAATAACTGTTTTCCCAAAATTTCGTGTTGTAATTTTTTGAAGACTAATTCAGCCTTGTTTTCAATTTAAATTTGTCAAAAAAGAGATAGTAAAGACGAGAGTTTATCTGGAACTGGTAAATACTTGGTATTTAGCACAAAACAAGCTGACGGGTTAATTTGTTGTTTTCTCAAAGAAAGAAACAAAAAAATAAAAACAAATGGACTTACTTGTGCATCCACTGGGGACGTAGGGATTGCCCTCGTATCCCTTGGAGCACTTGCAGAAGTATCCTGGGCCATTGGTGGCATTGAAACAATTGCTGTGCGCACTCACACATGCGTCTCCACCGCCGCCCGGATGGCACGTCCCGTTGTTCCTGATGGCCCAGTCGACCACGAGAGGCACACCCCGCTCACCAATCCTGTTGGCAAACGTCATTTTGCCGACGACGTCCTGCTGGTTGAAATCGTGCCTATAGGATAATTACATGCGGTTAGTTGTTGTACTAGCTAGCTCTAGTAGTCCTGAGCTAATTAAGCAAACATTATAGCTCTTACTTAATTGATTCGATAGCCTGCACGCATATACGCATGCATGAAATCGTTGCTTCTCAATTTTAATCTTCATCAGAAACTTGTACTTTTATAGGTGCGTACCAGTCTTTCTCAGCCACGAAGGCATAGCTGCAAGGGCTGTATTCCCACGTAGGATTGTACTTGGCGGTACCATCCACCCAGTTGACGCGGATGTAGCTGAGATCATTGGCGATGGACGTCTCGCAGCAGCCGAGCCCGATGCACTTGTCAACCTTGACTTCGCTCGGGCTTGCGCAGTAGGTGATGCAGCCGGTGTTGTAGGTCCCGTTGTCCCGGCCCGAAAGCATGGCGATGGTGTTGCAGCCGAGGGCAGTGAACTTGTTCTTCGTCGGCGAGACCAGGAACGGCGTGGAGTTGGTGAAGTTGATGTACCAGGATTGGTATGTTGATTGGTTGAACGAGGTGAAGCAGACGTACGACACAGGCGCGTAGATGCGCATCTCAGCAGTCTCTATTGTTATGTTGATGATCTCCACGTTAGCCCAGTATGGTCTTGGAGGTTGAAACCTGTCGTTGCATGTAAATTGGAAGTCGAAGCCTGGCCAGGAACAGTTGTGGCCGATGCCAAACGGATAAGGGATGGGTACGTCGCCGCACATATGTTGGCAGTTCGGCTGTGGAGCCGATGCCATGTCGCTGGAGACGACGGAGGCGGCGATGAACATGGCCGGCATCGTCAATAGATAGAGGAGGGGTGAGAACCAGCTGTTCACTTGTGGCATGGCTGCTATCTCTGATCTTTTCATCGACACACCAGCCAGATAGCTAAAGGAGGGGAAAGAACAGGCTGTTCATGCAGGATTACTTAATTCAATCCTTGTGACCTAGCTAGTATGCTGGCTGGCTAGATATTGTATATATCACACTACTAATAGCTCTGTGGTAGTGTGGCTGTATGCAGGAGGCTCCTCTCTGGGCATGCATATTTATAGGCGCAGGCGCTCGTGTGCGTGTACGTATATGCTGTCGCGACTCGTATACATCTTAAACCTTTTCTTTTCATAATTAAGTTGGGCCTTTGATTGCTAGCTAGTAGAAATGAATGAAGGTTGAGTAGCTAGGCCTACGGGACAGACAACGAGTTAGAGGACTGACCGCTCGTGGCAAGTTGCACCTTGGATAGATTCCCCTCGATCGGTTAGTTCATTGCCATTGACGTGTCCAACAAATTTAGATCGTTTTAGCATTTTCGTTTTATCTCTAAATGTAGATCGTTTTATAAAAATTATTCGTATTGATTTTTGTTTAAAAAAATCATAAGTTAATATGAACATATGATTTTTAAGTAGTTTCTCCACTCTTTTTGCTCCCATCTTACTCCAAAAATAAGACAGGAGGTACGGGCGTGTTACGTACTTCACTCCTCTCGCTTCCGTCTTATACACGTATCTCTCTTATTTTTTTCACCGCTTGTCCCCTCACTCTAAAGCCACTTTTTTCACTATTACTATTTATTTTTAGTTAAAAATTATCAACCGTAACTAATACGAGCACCCCTAAGTCTCTGGCACTTTTCCCTTCACAATTCCTATTATACTCCTGAACCATATATATAAGTTAGTGATTTTCATTCTCAAGGCTACTACTTCCCGGTAAACCTTACCTCCTAATTGTACTTAAGTACCTTTAGACTTTTCCATCTCCCTAGCTCTTTCTATGGAGTACGGTTCTTTTGTGCGTTACAGCTATCTGAGGCACGGAAAAGAAAGAGCCACGCATCAAGAATAAGCAACAAAGTAAGCAAGAATGCCCATGCAGAAACACATGAGAATGAAACAATGAAGGGCCATGTTCATACCTGAACTCGAAGCAGCAAAGGCCTAGTCTCTTGATCACCTTGTGAAAAGGTCCTCACCTTCCTGAAGCAACGGCTGGTGCACACATCTTCTTGAATTGGCTCCATGTTCATAACAAGCATCATAGCATTACTTGTTGAGTTGTCATCGTCAATCTCTTGACGAGTGACATTTATATCAGATGGTAATCTTTCGTCAATGCTCCTAGTAGGACTGAGATCATTAAGGCGAAAAATGGTCTGCTAGAAGCCATGGGTATACTAGTGGCAGACTGGTAGTAGAAACCATGAGTATGCTTAAGTGAATACGCCAACTAATGGAAGTTTTACCTCCAAAATTGAATTTCGTTTCAGTTTTGAGCTGATCCGTAGGAATCAAATGAATGAGCAAGAAACGAAAGGAAACGAGCCCACACTAATCCGGGCAAGAACCAAGCCCAAGATCGCTACTTGTTCGTACTAAAGAAGGGGGAAGGAGCCTTGTTTCAAAAAAAAAGGGAGGCGTAAGGAGGAAGGATGCCTTGAAGACCGTCAAAATCCGTCATCTTTAGAATCAAATTTGCATGCAAGTTTTTTATTTTTATTTTTGCCCAAAATTTCGATCTTCTCTTCGAAATTTGGAGTTTGTTTCAACTGCAAAGTTGTAGATCTCGTCGAAACCTTTCAAATGAGTATATATAAGTCATACAGAACTTTGTTATTTCATATTTTGAGACTAGTTGTTTATATTGTATTGGTATATATATAGATAATATCGCAGACGGTTCTTAATAAGAATCGTCTGTGATGCTTTTACAGACAGTTCTTATCAAGAATCGACTGTGATAAATTAGTCTCTGACCGCTGGACCCGTCAATCCTCCTCAACCCAATTCCAACCAATAGAAATCGACCAACCCACAACCCACAGATCGTCCCACATCTTCCTCCCCTATAAATACTCACCTGAACCCATCCCCTACCCTTTTATTCGCTCAAAATCTCTCCTCCTCCTCCTCAAAATCTATCCAGGCTCCTCCTCCTCGATTGACCTGTTGGAAGCGAGTGCAGACGATTTAAAGGTCGCATACCAAGTCAACCAGCCAGCACCTCCATCCATTGTTTCTTCTAGTATTTGATTCTGTAACTACAATGATTTTGTTGCTACTTTGTGGCATTTAGGGTTGCCCAGGAACTTACAGTGAGGCAGCCGCCAAGAAGGCTTACTCGAGCTATTTTGTGGGGTTAGGGCTGCTCGGTTTGTAATGTAAATGGAAAGTAAATAAAATGTTCTCTACTATGTTTTCTTGTGATGTTGTAATGATAGATTGCAATGGAAATAAAATGTTCTCTGCTATGTTTGATATCGTATTTGCTTATTTTTGCTTTTTTCGCTTGTTTTCAAAAGGCATAGCTAACAATTCCTGAAGCTAACTGAAAAATAAAAAATAATTTTAGGTATAAAATGAACTATCATAGACGATTTTGTAGTATAAATTGTCTGTGATTCACTATCACAGACGGTTCTAAATAAAAATTGTTTGTGATACTCACACATCACAGACGATTCTAAACTAGAACCGTCTGTGATGTGTGAGCATCACAGACAGTTCTAAACTAAAACTGTCTATGATAGTGTTTTTCACAGACGGTTCTAGTTACAAACCGTTTGTATTTGTATTTATCACAGACGGCTCACAAACTGTCTGTGATAATCTTCGATTATCACTAACCCATAAATTCAAACGGTTTAGAAAACCGTCTGTGATGACGTTTTTGAACCGTCTGTAATGATGATTTCTGTAGTAGTGGCTCCATCAGGCAAGAAAAAGCCCAACAACTGGTAGTTTTGCTACCGGAACAGTAGCAAACAAATTCTATTCAATAAACCTGGGTTCTGTAGAAACCACAGCTTATGTATGAATTGTCACGCCAGATTATTACAGGACACCTCTAACTCGCTGCAGGCTCCAGCATCAGCAGCAAGTGTGTACCGGTTTGGGAACGCACGAATTTCATAGGAATTTCATGGAGTTTTATACAGAACGGTTCGGTTTCCGGAGGTAAATTCAGGAAATTCCTGCATCTCAAACGGAGGACTTAAAGGAACATATACACTGACGTCAGGTATATGAACATTGCAAGTTTGTCGATGCGGTATCACCTTTCCATGCAACAAATCTATGTTAAGCCGGCGTATTGTACCACCAAGAATCATGACAATCTGTGCATCCCAGTGACCAAAGCAAAACAAGACAAAGGATCTGCGCGCTTATCATCAGTTGTGTTCTGAGTCAAGCTACAAAAACACTTCAGGGCCAGCCCCCTAACCTAACTTGGTTGGTATTTGGTACGTGATTGTTGACTTATGAGCATAAACTCCTTCACTATTCACCATAAAGAACAATAGCATGAACTGCATAAAGATCCGACCATACCTGCAAAATTGAGCAGAATGAGTATCACAAACTGCTGCAGCATACAGTTTACTATTCTCCGAAATAGTATCACAAATTGAAATCATAGCCACAAGGTTATGATCTTCTCGCTAATGATCCGTTACATCAACGATAATATGACATCCACCGAGCCCTATGGCAAGACAAGGGCCCCCCCAGTAATGATTGAAATCATCATGCGTTAACCTTGTAGGCCAAAGCATCCTTAATTTTCCATCGTCCAGTGGGTGTTGTTTTGGCTCACCTTTGGCTCCCTGAGCTCCACCTTGATGGTAGTGAGACCAAATCGTGCGAATTGGGTGGTTTTTGTTTCATCTGCATAGCTGTCGCTGTCGCTGTTGTCACCAGGATCATCTGCAAAATCAAGATAAAAAATCGAGTAATCCGCTGGCTCGTCATCCCTACATCATAGAGCACTATAGAAAGCCAAGGTTGACATCGTCTTCATCAGTTAGAAGCCCTAATTTTTTTCTACCATTCCTATATAATCAAACAGCCAAATCCAAATGTAAATTAAAGCTCTGAGCAGTACATTACTTTTGAACTTAATCCTTCAGAACAAACTGGCTGGTCCATCAACTTGTGGTGGTCTCCATCATCACAGGACAAGAATCATCTCCAGTCAATTGATGATCAAGATGATTGACAGCCGCAATCTTTGGAGGGACCCTTATTAAGTGCACCACAAGAAATAGAAAATGAAACCTATAAAATATATTTCCACTTCAAAGGAAAGCAAGGATATACTAATCAGCTACCGTTGCACCATCTAATCCTCCCAAGGCAATTACCAAATGCAATGGATCGAACATCCGCCACTTTCAGATGATACAGTGCAGGACACAAGCCAGTGACACAAACGATGCAGGACACTAAGGCATCACTTGCAGCGCATCAACATGCTACCACTTCAATTGCATACAAAACTACTGTCTCGGCATAGTATCACAAATCATGTTCTCGTCGACACCAAGCTACAACCAGAAGTGCATATGAAATTACTATATCAGCACAGCATCGCGTATCATCATGTCCTTGTCATGGCAATCACCATTCCTCATGTTGGTGGCACAAGCCAGTATGGTTCTGATTCCAATTCAGACCACAGAAGCTCTCCTTTCCTGATTAATTTCACCATCCTGCAAGAATCCACATACAAGTTATGAGCCCTACAACCAGTACTTTCAATACAGCAATTATTTGCTGAACGTAGCAATAAAATGCAACTTTTTGTACCACACCGCATATTGAAAATGCGGTACTATGTATAATGTCATCACACTCAATAAAAGAACACAAGATATAATACTCCTTTTTGCACCACGTAAATAAACTTAACGTACTCCTTTACCACCTTAGGTATACTTATATACTAATTTTAAGATACTTCAATGGCAGTCACATGAAAAAATTGCAAGGGAGCATATGGTTTTTGGCATATATTGTTAGTACCTTCAAATTCGTACATAAAAATGAGTATGTTCAAAAAATTATATATACCACCTTAAAAAAGTATATATACCACTTAGATGGTCTTATATATTTATATATTGCACGTACATACCCTCCATATCGTTAGATTCTTCCTACTTTATGAGATACAATATAGGAAGTAATTACACCTGGGAGTAGAAAAGACATGTATGTATGTATGTATAGAAAAATGGTTCTATGCTCTTAGGAGTATGTACTCTCACTTCTAATGTACCTCTTTAATGGTACTGTTATAGCTCTTTAATCTATTTGGGCATATTCTAATAATGAGTATAAGATACTCTACATTGAATTCTATAAAAATTTCATAAAAATCTACTTTTTATAGCATAATTTGTATATGTACTCATTTTATACATGAAAAAATGTATATAGAAAAACAAAGGGCTCCGATGAAATTTTTTAACAAGTCATATTGGAGTATCTTAGAATTAGTATTTAAGCATACTGAAAGTGATAAAAAGGTATAAAATAATCTTTTAAGTGGTATATTGGAAGTGGAAGTATATACTCTCAGGAGTACGGAAAAAGGATACAAGAATAACAAATTTGGGTTTTATTCCATAAAAGATGGCTTGATTTTTACGTTGGATCGTCGAGCCTAACACAATCCTCCTCCTTTTTCTAATTTGAGACAAGTTATGCAGAAAATTACGCTGGCAGAGCTAAAAGGGATACAAGAATGAAGCAAAAAATATTATTAAGGCTTAAGGCAATAAAAAAAGAGGCATAAGTACAGGGGAGAGCCACGGTGACCCTTGGGGCATTGAACAGTTCCAAAAAAATGGAAACGTGAAACCAAAGGGAAGGGAGAAATAAATACAAGCATTCTTCTTGTGATGGGAGAACATTTCAAGAATTGTATAAGGTCATGGCATCCAGTTATCTGCAATACAGAGAATAGTACTGTATTCGGAAGGTTCATTAGTGCATATGTGAGTAATTGGGAAAATCAGACATGTCAATCAACTCACAGTCACATATATATGAAATTAACGGAACAGCGATGCTTTTAGCTTTTGCTGAAAAAATACTGTAGCTGATTTATTTTTTTACTGTATCTGAGTTGGTTTATTGAGTATAATAGAATTTAAAAAATATAAAAATAAAAACGACACATTAATCTAGAGTGGACGATGCAAAAGAATATGAGAAAAAAATGAAAAAAAATTTACTGTAGTGCTACAATGTGCGCTACAGTATTTTCATCGTTAAAAGCCGAACGCTGGCGACGGCAAAAACCGGAATGAGCGCGCCCTAAGACAGGAATCAGCATTACTGCGATTTATTGAATTTTATACTAATCTCCAACAATTACGAAACTTAAATGATGGCGAGTAATCCAGGTGCACATATATGCGAAAAGGACCTCACTTAGTAGTGTTTAGTTTAGTGTTGGTTTATGGATTTTTTTTACTGTAGCTGGCTTATTTTTACTGTAATTGAGTTGGCTTATTTGGTATAATTAAATTTTTTAAAAAAATTTAAAATAGAAAAAACATGTTAGCCCATCACGGATAATACAAAGTAATACGGGAAAAAAAGAAAAGGCAAAAAAGTCCAAACAATATAAAAAACCAGAAAAAGATGAAATTACTGAATAGTGAAAAAAGCAGAAACCAAAAGCAGAAGTTAACTTTAAACCATTTTGTGCGGTGCCTTAACCCATGCATTCGATGGGCATTGGAAACAGAAAATGATTGTCATCACACCGATGAAGACTGATTTGTGTCGTAAAGGTATATAGCGCATCCTGCCACAGCCGGAGAAGCCAGCAAGAAGAGCTCTTAGAGCATCCATAACTGTACATGTTGGATGGTGACCTCAGCCATCCATGTCAGAGCCGAATCAGCATGGAGGGTGATCTCAGCCATCCATGTCAAAGCTGAATCAGCATGGAGGAGAAAGGAGACATGGTGCTTTATAGAAGTGTCAAAGGAGCCTCCAAAAGGTATGATGACTTGAGTCTAAAGGTGGCAGACACTTCTGGTTCAGAGTGGTGGTTGCACCTTGTTGAATTGATGTCACTTTTGTTATTTCTTTTTAGAGGTTGATGTGTACATATTTTTCTTGCCATAATGTATCATATGTAAAGTTTAGGCCTTTAATGTAAATTACAACAACATAGGTCTTTAAGGAAAAAAGGTATGAATTACAAATAGTTGAAACCATCACTTAAGGCTGCATGTATTGTGAAAGGACAAAATTTCAGATGGTAACTTTAGTTAATAAGACATTTTTTTTCTAATACCACCGTATAAAAGATAGCCTCCACTATAGATGGTCTTATACTGAAAGGCCATCTATAGCAAGGGACAGAAAACTAGAAGAGCCACATAAAACAAACAGGCATCCGAACAATGCCCAGGAGGATATATGAGAAAAATAGAAAAAACGTTTGAGTTCTGGATACAGCAGTGTTGCAGTGTATGGAGAGCCTTCCAAAAGTAAGATGCCAAGATAATTTGGTCGGGTTCTTTTATATTTATTTTTAATTTATGTTTATACTATTTAATTAGCTTTTAAATGGTACGTTTTTTTAAAACAGGATTAATAGAAAAATAAAAATTGTACTAAATTTATTTATATTGACCAAAATCATATACAATTATTTCTCTGTCTATATTATCTTAAATAATTAGAATTTAAATATTTAAATTATAAACTATCGGTCTGTGGGAGTTCTAAAAAAAAGATAAAAGGCCGGCCCCACCAAAAAGTGGACTGCGACACAGACTGCAGGTTGGTGGCCTCCATATCAGTGCTGCTTCCACGCCTTTTTGGCTTGCTCCTGGTCAGTCTCGTGAGCCTCCCACAAGAAATGGTATTTATCTTTGTGCTAAGGGAACCATCAAAAATATAAACAACTAATTCTATAGCAATGGAGAAGTTAGGTCACCAGAATAAATGGGTGTTTAGAATAGTATTAGTTTATAATTTTTTACTATAACTAATTTATTTTTTACTATAACTGAGTTGATTTATTTAATATAATTAAATTTAAAAATAAAAAATTATATTAACCTATCACAGATAATACAAAGAAATAAAAAACAAAATAAACCAAAATAATTAGAAAAAGAAAAAATAAATTGGCCGAACGCTATCTTCTAGCAATGGAGAAGTCACTTCGCAATGAGGATAAAATAGGCCTCAGGGCCCTACTGTCTATGTACCTGTCACTTCGCAATTTCCGTCTGCAGGCAGGCAGAAATGGTATACAAAAGTCAGCAAATGAGTAGTCGCGATCTATAAAAAGATCCAGCATTTATTAACATCTCAGTCACTTACCAATCAACAAGGATGTCAAAAATATAACACAGATGGTCTATATCATATGATCAATTACTATATTAACCAAGTAATCAAAATTTAACGAAACAAATTTGGAATTATTTCTTATGAAGCAAAATACTATTATTAATAATGATGATCATTTTAGCGATGGTTTTTGAATTTTTTTATTGTAGCTAACTTTTTTTTATTATAACTGAGTTAGTAAATAGTAAAAAAAACTGAAACTAAAAAAATCGAAACAATCACCACCTAAACTAAAGAATCAAAACACCAGGATGTTCATTATTTTAAATAGTGAGCTATAATGGGCATAGGGAAGCTACCGCTATGCAGTGGCTGTTGCTGGCACAGTAGCAGTCTGCTGCATCCTGCTATGAACGGCCCTATAGCATACATGTGTAGCCATCAATTGCAATTTTATGTTTTTATATGGTCTAACTATTACATATTATAGCCCTGTACCATTTTAGGTGGTGTTCAGAATAACGGTGGTTTATGATTTTTTTGTGTAACTGGTTTATTTTTTTACTGTAGCTGAGTTAACTTATTTGATATAATTAAATTTAAAAAATTTAAAAATAGAAAAAACATGTTAACCCATCACGAACAATGTAAAGGAATGTGGGGAAAAAGAAAACACAAAAAATCAAGAAAATAGAAAAAAACAGAAAAAAAAATCAAAAGTAAAAAAAAAACCGCTGCTCAACGCAGACGCTGGCTTCTGGCGACGCTGAGCGGGAACTTAAATCGTCACTCCAAGACCTAAGACATGCACAACAAGTAATAATAAGAAAAGTTATTTTACTTCAAAATTGATTGATTAACGTCGTATCTTTTGCAAATAGCTGAGCATGTTACCCGCGCTGTATCGCCGCTATCTGCCATAAAAAAAACACTTCACCGCTATATGCTATCTGCTATTAAAAAAAACACTCCAGCGCTACATGCCATCTGCTATAACATAGAAAAACACTTCACTGCTACGCTTCCACTGATCGCTATTTAGAACATTACAAACATCTTATCGGCAGCAGCATCAGTACAACATATATGCACCACATAAATTCATCCTAGTGGTCAGTATACACGCAGAAAAAGCTTGCTCCTATGTCGCTCAACTAATGTCAGAACTCGGAAGGAAGCTTTCACAAGGCAAGATGAGTGGCAGAACGTGCACTTGCATATGGTTTGTATTGGTGACGTGCATGTCTGAGATACTTTGCTGTGCCTAGGATAGTGGCAGACAAGAAAGGAGGGACAAAGTCCTGTGTGCCAATGATAATGGGCAGGGGCGTAGCCAACCGTGGGGTGGGCCTCGGGCCCAGTCCACTTCTATTATTTACTATAGAGCTATTGTTTACTACAGAGGCCTAGCTCCGTCCCTGATAATGGAAAGGCAAATGCTTTTTGCGTCCAGGAGATAAAATACGGAAGTATCCCTAGCCAACAAGTAGTGCCATTCGTGGACTAGCATCCAAAATTCTTAATGGACAAGCATCATAGCTCACCTGGTAAGAAACAGCCAAGTGTAGGAGAGCAAAGTTTTGAGTTTTCTGATTTGTGCAAAAACCTGTAACAACCCATTTGTAAGATGTACATGAATCATCTACAGGAGGCAAAAAAAAAAGTGAATTGGACATATTGCTGTGCTCAAAGTGCAGGTATGAGTTACGTACAAGATTAAGGGTTCACTAGTACTAACTCTTTACCAATGGAGCTCGCGCGATCTGATTAATTATAGACAGTGGAGGTGGCGGCGACTAAGGTCTCAAAGGATTGAAGCTATGGTTGCAAGTGATGGTGAAGTGCTCCGTGCCCGGCAAGGCACAGCCGTCGCCGATGCCGAACGGGAAGGGAACGTGTGCGTCGCCGCACATACTAGGGCACCCCGGCCGTGCAGCCGGTGACGCGTCAAGGACGGCGCGGGCGCACGACGGCGTCGGCACCAGCTGGGAGATCAGAAGTGGCATGGCTACTAGCCTACCAGGTAGGACTATTTCATGCTTGTAAATTAACCCGACCGAGAGCTCCAGTCGAGCATGCATGTGTGTAATAGTACATAGGTGAGCGCTCGTCTGCAAGCAATGCATGCTGCTGATGACGTATCTGTGACGTATCGGGAAAACTTTTTTATTTATTTCAGGTGAAAAGCTACAAAATGTAAATAGTAAACAAATTCAAGTATGGGATAGTCGACAGATGCTGAGTTGGAACGGTGTGACAAGACTCAGTTTATGTATGCACGTAAATGCAAACAGTATGTCAGCGAGTGAAGGCACTAACTCTTTACCAATGGCGCTCGCGCGATCTGATTAATTATTGCGGTGAGCACGCGGCATTTTCATATGTGAAATTACCGTGCGCGCCTGCATGTATATACAGGCAACATCTCGCCGTGAAAATTCCCAACACTAACAACCGCTGTCAAACAAAGCTAGCCCTGTAATCGAGTTCCAAATGTGCTACGTTCCCCTTCAAATATATGAGCGGCTATTACAAGAATCCGGCGGATTACGCGGAAGAGTCAGATGGGAAGGAGGAAGAAGAAGACGGGAATAGAAGAACAGATGGGGGAAAGTTCAGAGTATATTGTCTGCACAAAAATCTGGATGCCTCCCTACCGCCGAATCCCTAACCATAAGAAGCCGGATGCCTTGTCAGGTCTGTCCGATGGGTCCCAGTTGGAAGACACATATCGCCTGGGCTGTTACACCACCCAATCCTCACTGAATATCTCTGGCTGGATCTTCTACATCTTTTGTCGGACGGGCTGGGCAATGCTGTCGGGCCATGAACAGGGCACAGTCCCGTAACGTTCTCCCCCTTCGAGACATCATTCTTTTTTTTTTTTCTAAGACCACCGTATAAAGATAGCCTCCACTATAGATTACCTTATATGTGGGTTAAAGACTATAGCAAGTGACAGAGAAAACTGAAAGAGACACATAAAACAAACAGGCATCAGAACAACTAGCCAGATAGGCGCGGCGTCACGCCGCGTCAGCCTCCATGTGGACCGAAATAAAAGAGACAAAAATTTACAGCAAAAGAAAAGCGGAGGGACTTTTTCACAAAAAAACAAGGGCCTTTTCGTAATAAAAGGAGAGCGAATGGGCTTTTTCGCAAAAAAACTGAGGGCCTTTTTGAAAGAAGCAAGGGTCTGTACGTAATTACGGGAAACCATAAGTCGCTATTAAGCAAAAAATAAGTGTAGGGGTTTTTTCAGAAAAATTCAAGGACTTTTTTGCGAGAACCGATGATCTATACGTAATTACAAATCTTTGTGGTTTTTTCGCATGGATGGACGAGTGGACTGGCTAGGAGGCGGTGAATCCCGAAAATGTATGAGTTAAATGCGCACGAGGATTCTGGATAGAGCAGTGTTGAAGTGTATGGGAAGCCTTCCAAAAGTAAGATGCCAAGATAATGAGATGGATTCTTTTAGACTTATTTTTAATTTATATTTGTACTATCTATAGTAATTAGCTTTTAAATGGTGTATTTTTTAAGACGAGATCAATAGAAAAATTATAGTAAAAATTATCTTGAGTTCAATTTGTCAAGCTAAAATTATATGCAATTATTTCTCTATCTATACTGACTCTTGCAAATAATCAAAATTTAAATATTTAAACTATAAACGATCAGTTCAAAAGAACTCATCTAAAAAAAGAGGTAAGAGGCTGGCCCAACCGAAAAGTGGACTGTGACACAGATTGCCATGACTTTGAGTTAAAGGTGGTTGATCCTAGTAGTCAGTATACAAGCAAAAAAGTCCTGTGGCAGAACGTGTCAAAATATTTCACGCAAGATGAGTGGCAGAACGTGCATTTGCATATGGTCTGTACTGTAGATGTGTATATGTCTGAGATATTTTGCTGTGCCTAGGATAATGGCCGACAAGAAAGGAGGGATAAAGTCCTGTGTGCCAATCATAATGGCTGACAGAAAGGCAAATGCTTTTCACATCCAGGACAAATAAAACACGGAAGAATCCAGATAAAGACTTTGCTACCTTACATATGTGGCCTGTGAATCTATGAATATATATGTCACGTGTCAAAATATTGTTCACGCATATTGTAGCAGCACGTATGGATACTGTAGCGATGGCTTCTGACTTTTAACTGAAATTTCACTGTAGCTGATTTTTTTTACTGTAGCTGAGTTAGTTTATTGGGCATAATTAAATTTAAAAAATGTAAAAATAGAAAAAACATATTAGCCCATCACGGATAATGCAAAAGAATATAGGAAAAAAAGAAAATACAAAAAAGCCTAAAATATCTAAAAAAATTAGAAAAAAGATAAATTAGTGAATAGTGAAAAAAAGCTAAAACTAGAAGCTGAAGTTGAAAAAAAGTTAAAACGAGCGGGGCCAGCAAACGCACATGGCAAGATCAGATTAGTTAAGATAAAAATAAGAATAGTTAGTTTCCTTATTATATAAGTTTACTATCTTATAGATATATTCTATCTATTAGAGATAGTTTTCTTTAGAGATAGAGATTTTTTCTTAGAGATCATTTGAGTTATCCCTATAAAGGGATAGCATGTATCTATTATCATCAAGTAATGAATAATAAAGAAGTATTTCTGAGTTCCTGATTCCTAACTCTGGTCTCTCTCCTAGACCGGTTACTCTAGATCTTTTTCTTTCCCGATCGGTGTCTCTTTTGTCTAGCCCATAGCTCACCTGGTAAGAAATAGCCAAGTATAGGAGAGCATAGTTTTGGGTTTTCTGGTTTGTGCAAAACCCTGTAGCAACCCATTTGTACGATGTACATGAATCATCTACAGAAGGCAAAAAAGTGTATTGGACATATTAGTGTGCTTAAAGTGCAGGTATAAGTTACGTACAAAATTAAGGGTTACTAAAAATTCCCATAAAAAAAGCAACAGCCAAGAAAGGAGGGACAAAGTCCTGTGTGCCAATGATAATGGGCAGGGGCGTAGCCAACCGTGGGCTGGGCCGTCCACTGGAAATGACCAGGAGCGGTCTCTTCTGTTGTTTACTGTAGTGCTATTGTTTACTACAGAGGCCTAGCTCCGTCCCTGATAATGAAAGGCAAATGCTTTTCGCGTCCAGGAGATCAAATACGGAAGAATCCAGATAAAGACTTTCACATATGTGGCCTGTGACTATGTGAATATATATCCCTAGCCAACAAGTAGTGCCATTCGTGGACTAGCATCCAAAATTCTAGATGGACAAGCATCATAGCTCACCTGGTAAGAAACAGCCAAGTGTAGGACAGCAAAGTTTTGGGTTTTCTGATTCGTGCAAAAACCTGTAGCAACCCATTTGTAAGATGTACATGAATCATCTACAGGAGGCAAAAAAAAAGTGAATTGGACAAATTGGTGTGCTTAAAGTGCAGGTATGAGTTACGTACAAGATTAAGGGTTCACTAAAAATTCCCGTAAAAAAAGCAAACAAGCAAGCCCCGGTAACAGTTCAGTTCAGACTTCAAGCTTGATATTCGTTTTAACAAAGAATAAGATGGTAAAGATAAGCATGCAATGACTTATAAAAGCATCAAAAAAATGATAGACAAAATAGACCTTTTTTAGAAACATAACAAGACAAGCTCATCGTACCTTTGGGATCATTATTTAAATCAAACACAGATACTGTCCATGTAAATGATAACTAAAAGATTTCAAATCAAGTAAAAAATGAAATATGTGCAGTCGGTGGTTGGATATAGGTCCAAAGATCGGGGATAAGACATTCACTCTCATCTAACCATCAGTAGGGTTCTTCCCTGATGAGGTAGAGAGGTTCTGAGGTTCGGAACAAATTCCGTCTATAATGGACTAACATGTTTTTTATTTTTAAAATTTTAAAATTAATTACGCTAAATAAGTCATCATCAGCTACAGTGCAATTTTAGTCAACTACAATACAAATTTTAGCCATAAGCCATTTTTTTATTTCAACCGAGTAGGTTGTATTTTGTAAACAATACTGAGGGTGCGTTGCTATAGCTTAAAGCCTAAGCTTTTAGCTTTTTTATTGTACTATATGTACTAATAGTTTTATTGTAATTAAAATTATAAAAATTAAAAAAGTTACATCATCACAGTTAATACAAAAGAAATATGAAAAATTAAAAGGTAAAACCTAAAAATAAACATAAAACCACGAAATTAAGACCGGGGCAAGGTAGGCCATTCCTTAGCAGCCGAGCCAAAAGGAAAAGAAGGTAGACCGTGAAATGGCATCATTATTATGTTTATTATTGAATCAATCGTGGAGCAAGATGTGCATGCAGATGGAAGTCAAGACCGAGGACTGGCGTGGGGACCCATGCTGCAGTCAAACATGCCAACTCAAGGACGGAGGAGTGGCAATCAACGTAAATATCTCCAGATCCCAACCCCTATTCCAAAAGCTGCCCGTATTTATAGGATGCCGCTTGCTCCTTCCTCGTCCATCCAATCCATCGTCATTCCTCCCGGCGAGCGACGCATCTCCGGAGCGGATGGGTTCGCGGTACGAGGTGGAGGTGACGGTGGGCTCTGCCCGCGATCTCAAGAACGTCAACTGGCGCAATGGCGACCTCAAGCCCTACGCCGTCGTCTGGGTCGACGCCGGCGCCAAGTGCTCCACCCGCGTCGACCTTGACCACGGCGAGAACCCTCTTGGGACGAAGCTCACCATCTCACTCCTCCCACCAGCCGCCTCGGCGACGCCGTCCTCTACATCGGCGTCGTCCACGCCAACGCCGCCGCGGCGTCAAGCGCTCGTCGGCTCCGCCCGCCTCCGCTCCGCGGCGTCCTCGGCGACGCGGCGTCGGCGGACGCACCTCCCGCAACCTCCGCCTCAGCGCCCATCGGCGCCCCACGGCCGCCTCGGCGTCCGCATCGCCGTCGAGGAGTCATCGCGCTACTCGACCCCAGCCCTACCCGGCCCCTACTCCCGGTCCACGGCTCCTACGCCTCGTCACGTGACCCCTACACGCCGCCGGCTACGGCTCGAGCGGCTCTGGCGGCTCGGTGGGTACGGTTCGGAGGTGTCTGGCGCCCGACCATCTGTTGCGGCACCTCCTTCAGGGTATCCATTGTCCTGCGGCGTCCAGGAGGTAAATGTGCAGTTCATAGAGCAGGTCGGAGGCGCCCAGCCATACGTTGCGGCGCCTCCTTCAGGGTATCCATTGTCCTACGGCTCCGCGCCGCCTCCTCAGTGCATGGTGAGTTTTTCGTTAGCTCTCGACGAGTCCGAGGTGACAGTGCAAGGTTCGGAGCAGCCGTCGACAGTCTACAATCTCGTTGAAGTCGTCGACCCGCAAGGCAAGTTGCATGTTTTTGAGCATATTGAACCCATCGCCTTCGTATCAGTTAATTACAATATTTGCATTACTACTATTTGCCAAAGTTAATTTAATTAAAATAAATGGCTAGAATGACATGTTAATTTTTAGTTATTTCCTACCACTGTAAAATGCCCCGCTTTACCTTGAAGGCCACATTCACCTTGACAAATTTAGTATTATTTAATTATTACATAAAATAAACATTGCAATGTCTCACTTAAAATAACGAGCTATCGCTTGATCCAATAGTTCGTCGGCAAAAATGGTTTAAAAACAATCTAGGGTAGGGCGGAAGTTGTGGAGCACCTTGTAGTGGACAAGTCCACGACCCTACCCTAGGGTGGAGGGTGCAATAGACAAGTACCGATACAGACTCGTGTATTGATAACCGATTGTAGTTGGCAGTCTCGGGTGTAAAAGTAAGGATGGGACCCCTTATGCTGAGTATAGAGCATAGTAACCGTTCAACCACAGGGATTGACTCGTCAATGCAGGTCTAGTAATCGCTTATTTTATTTGAACCCCACGGAGTACAGGTGTGGTGTGGGCGAGTATTCGCCGTACACACAACGGTAGGTCTTCACAGACTCGGGCGGTAGTGTTCCGCATTGGCCCGTGGATACCCAGTTTGGTCGAAGTTCTCAACCTATCGGGTGGGAACTATAAAATAAGATGAGCAACGAAAAATCTTGTTTCCTCAATTCAGTCACACGCTAGTTGAGCGTGTCTATAGCTTGGCATTGGAAATTGAGAAACCTTGTGGATAAAGCTGAACAACTCTGCAGAGTGAGATTAAATTGTATTCGAATACGCCGTGCTTCCGGTTAATGAAGCTGTGTTTGATGGGTGAATCCAGCAGCGAGGCATAAGTAGCATTTTCTAATGTTTTAATCTGTGTAAGTGAAGAAGTTAATGTTTCAGACCCCACTTTCTTAATTATTATTACTGTTTTCCGCTCTGAAGTTGTTTCTGAACTAAAACTGCATCCACATAAAATAATAAACCATGTATCACATTTCCTTGTTAAATCCATGCATGTAATTATTTAGGACTTACCCACAGTAACTTCTTTGGGTACAAAGTACTCACGCTTGCAAATCAACATCGAAGCGTCCAGGAGGTAAATGTGCAGTCCGTGGAGCAGGACTCCGACGACCAAGTTTCCGCCGAAGATGTGTGGTTTTAGGCCGTAATCGCGGTCAGGCGCGTTTTAGGACTTTTGTGATGTAATATATTTGGGTTAGCCGCCGCTATGTCAAAACCTAGCCGACGTGCATTATGTGTAAATATAATCTGGATCTTCTTTTGTCCGTAAGTGCGTTACGTTATGCTATCATTGCTTTATGCGGTTTTTATTCTTGTGCATATCTATACGGATGCGGGTTCTTGGCGCTCCGAAAGCGGGAGCGTTATAAGCGTCAACGATTCGAGCTTCAACTCAATGTCGATTGTGAGGTACCCTTTAATTTCTCGAAAAGTCAAATGAAATTGTTGAGATATATTATAAACGTCAATACCGAGTTGTATTCTTGCTACATGTCCAGCTCATTTGACCCTACTCAATTATAGCTCTATGTAGTTGCGTTGGACATGTTCTGCGAGTTGTTGATGATGGCAAGTGTGGTGACTCACTTCTACTTTGTTCCACAATGTAAATGGCCATCTGCTGTAAACACAGTGTAAACTAGAGCGACAAGTGTAAACAAAGTGTAAATAGCACCACGATGGTAGTTGAACGGCGGCATGTGGGAAGCATGAGACGTGTTTGTCCGGCGGGCAGGGTGCGTCTTGGTGCCTCTAGTAAACGAAGTGTAAACCGGAGGTGACATGGGGTTTGTTGACTTTGGCGCTCATGCGAGGTTGGGTGGAGATTCTGGTAGAGCATCCCCAATCCCTTCGTGTCGATATTATTATCATTACGTTATGTAGAGCAAATTCTAGGTGATCGGAATAACGATGGTTTTAGTTATTGCTGAAAAATCTGTAGTTGGTTGAAAAATACTATAGCTGAGTTGGTTTATTGAGTATAATTAAATTTAAAAAATGTAAAAATAAAAATTACATGCTAATTTAGAGCGGACGATGCAAAAGAATACGAGAAAAATCAAAACACAAAAATACAAAAAAACAAAAAATTTACTACTGAGAACAAATTTACTATGCAGTATCTTGTGATACGATTATAGTGAAATAGTCGATGGTACATTGTTCACAATACGAAGTAAGTGATGGCATGTGTATAGTGTTTGTACTAGTCCTCTTGACTAACATGTTTTTCTATTTTTAAATTTTTAAATTTAATTATACTAAATAAATTAACTCGATTATAGTAAAAATATCTATAAACTATCATTATTACGAACCTCTGACGCGCATGGCGAGATCCTACTAGTCAATGCACTTAATAATCGTGATAGTAATCACGGGTCCTTTTCATATCACACGGTATATATGACGTCACGGCCACATCATTCGTATATCGTACCAGCATCTTGTATGTCTTGTATTGGCCAACTAAACATCTTGTATGTCTTGTACTACTAGTCGATCGAATTAAATTTTATTTTGGTACCGTATGTTATAGGGGTGTTGAATGGTAATAGATTATAGTTTTTACTATAACTGACTTATTTTTTTTATGCACGAGTTGACTTATTTGACATAATTAAATTTAAAAATTTAGAAATAGAAAAATATATTAGCCTATCACGATAATACAAAGAAATACGGAAAAAGAAAACACAAAAAGCACAAAAAAATCCAAAAAATAGGAAAAAAATAAAATTAATAAATAGGGAAAAAAGTATAAACCAAAAGTTAGAAGATAAATTAAGCTGTTGCCTAAAGCGTTAGCTAGCATACCATGCGTCACGACTTGGCTATGCTTGAATCGACCACGATTGCCTCGCGCGGACCGATAGAGGAGGAGAAAGAAAAACACGTTGCTTTTTTCTACCTCACTGGACGCTTGCCTCTCGGCTGCTTCCGATCCGGTTGGGTAAATAAATCCTGACTGTAGTGCTATCAAACCCTGACTTGGGTAAATAAATCAAAGAAAGCTATGACCATCACAAACTTGAAATAAAAAAGTACAGATGCAATAACATCTCTTGAAGACTTTTATGCTGCCATCACATCTCAATATCTTGTCACCAAAATCATGATCAAAGACTAGCCACAGCACTCACCTCAAACTAAAAAATACGGTTGGATTTCACCAAGCAATCAACTCGTCACGCACAATTTCTTAGACGAAACCTTGCCGTGTGCTTTTACTCGATGCTTATTGTTTCTTCCGTGAAGCACAGCCACGCCACGTCGCCTTTTTCTTCTGAATTCTCGAAACAAAGGATGGAGCTCTACGCTTCACAAAACGGTTTTCTTCTTTTTGGCCCATTACTTTTCAAGGGACCCAAAACCCTTCATAACATCATCGGGTATTGTTTTTTCTTCATTCTCTAATCAACGATTTAAGCAAGATTGCATACATTCTGTACTCAGCTAGATTCGTAGTGTATCACAACATATTATATAAATACAAGAGTAAACAAAGGATGGAGCTCTACGCTACAAGTTATTTTCAACATGAAGTAAGTTTTTATTTGCAATACCGATAAGTAAAAAATTGCAACAAAAATCTAAAGAGAAATTGACATGTAATGAAATAACAATTATATAACTTTAACAAGAGTAAATCATAACCCTCCTCGCCTACGATCAATGAATAAATTTAAGCCATAGAAATGAAACGTCGTCTGGCATACATAAATCACAACCCTCCTCGCCCACGATCAATAGTTTTACACTCGCGAGAGGTTGTCTTGCTTTACCCAAATAAGATAATCAATTATTTTGTCGACCACTATACGCTTTCTTAGGCGTGCGATGAAGTGATTATCATATAGCATTTACATCATCTAGACCTAACATTGCACCAACACGATGAATGACAAGCCCTTACTTATGTGTGTCCATCCCCAAGTGAGGCATTCACTATTGTATTGGCAAGCTTTGATCCCAACGCCTCGGTGAAGGAGCCCTTATGAACATGCTTCTGGTATGCTTTTACTATTATGGCCTACTAAAATGCAAGTCTAGTCCTAGATAACTTAATTAGCTAAAGTCATACCCCAAGTGAGGCATTCACCATTGTATTAGCAAGCTTTGGTCCCAACACCTCGGTAAAGAGAGCCCTGCGAGCATTCTACCTGGTATGCTCTTACTATTATGGTCTATCAAAATACAAGTCTAGTCCTAAATAACTTAGCTAGCTAAAGCGAGCTCGTAATAGTACATGTAGATGTGCTATAACAGAGTTCGATCCTTAATCGACAGTAGAGAATCTCCCTCTATCTACAAGCGAGATCATACTCTCACAATTTTTAGTTTATAATATAACTTGTCCATGTCAAAACTAGGTTTTTCATTTTATTTTTATTCCAAACTAACAGAGGTTACCCTCTCGGTCTAACATATCAAAATATCTCATTTCCATGTGTAAGTTTTTGAATATCCAAACTTAGTGAAAACTAAGGTATGGCCAAGCATCTAGACGATATATGTAACATAATATAACCAAATTGACATTAGTTACTATCTAAATCATATTCTATAGTCTACAACAGAGTATGGATATCGATATCTCAAGGAGGATCAATGCATACAATGGAAATTAACTACCGTTACCAACAAATATAGCAATTTTAGCACAAACATACCCGTATGCATAGTAATCTTTGCAAACAACATACAATAATTGAAATAATAGCTAGGAACAGTATAGGCAAACGAGGTGCTTGTCTTGCTCTGATTGCTTAGAGAGTTGCTCGGGATCATTCTCGCAGTTTTTCGATCTGACGGTATCTAATCGGTAAATAGGCACAAATAAGAGCCAAATAAATCTGTGCCCCTTGTTATTTTTATTTTCTTTATTTTGCCGTGTGTTTTACACAGAGAGAGATGGATAGGAAGAAAGACTTGACTCGGAGGATAGGAAGAAAGACTTGACTTGGAGAACTTGTGGACATGCATGGTGATCGATCGTATACATGCGAGTCGTAGGTTTCGATAGGATTAATTGGGATGTACAATTAATTCCAAGTTTAACTAATGTGTACTTTCCAAAGCAACGATTGTACTAGATCGATGGTATATTTGCACCACACCTTTGCTGGAATATATATACAAACCATAGGCGCCACACATTGTAGTGCTATCAAACCACGACTTGGGTAAATAAATCAAAGAAAGCTATGACCATCACAAACTTGAAATAAAAAGGCATGATGCAATAACATCTCTTGAAGACTTTTATGCTGCCATCACATCTCAATATCTTTGTTGCATGTTCTAGCTAGAACTACTAGGCAACTCCGCCGCCGTCGGATGGCACGTCCGTGCCTCTGATGGCCCAATCGACCACGAGAGGCACACCCGCTCACCAATCCTTTTGACAAACGTCATGTTGCCAACGGCGTCTGAAGGCTGAAATCATGCCTATGGAATACGTACATGTGGTTAGTAGTGGTACTAGCTTGGTCTTAATTGATTCGATAGCACGCGGCGCACACGCGCATCAAATCGTTGCTTCTCAATTCTAATCTTCATCGAAAACCTGTACTTTTATAGGTGCGTACGCCAGCTTTCCTCACCACGAAGGAGTAGCTGCAAGGGTCGTACCTCCACGCAGGTTGTTCGTGCTCACCTGCATAACTCCTTATGATAGAGTACAAGCAAATCCTAACTAATCGATCTCTGGATTAAAAAGAAATAATGGACGGTCCATACTAAATAATTGGTGGATAATGTAAAAAGTCACGAAAATACATAATAGTAAGGGCATCAATCACCTGGACCCAATAGTTAATTGGTTGGATAAAGCTTGAGATCATTGGTATGAGTGCTTGATCATGCATGCTTCATTACGCCCCGGTGAGCAGAAAAATATAACTTGGTCATATTTTAGTATGGCTAACATGTAAATACACAAAATCAAATTACCAATTCAAATTTGATTAATTAGGAGCTTTGTGATGCGTGGGGAGGTAGGAGAAGGATCAATTTGGGAAGAGATTTCATGTGAGCGAATTTCAGAATGAGGTAGAAGAATGGCAGCAGCTTGGAGCTTACCGAGAGGCGTTAATGGTGATGATTGCGGCAGCGGGCGAAGAAGGAGGTTGTGCCATGGTAAGGAGGGGTGTCGATTACGTGGTGGAGCGATGGGTTGAGGAAATAGGTGGAAACAGGTTGGAACCCATACGAGAGAAGTGGGTTTGGTTGGGTTGGGTGGAAATGCTATGCGGTTGGGTTGGGCTCTATGGAATTGTAGGCAGGTTGGATTGGGTTGGAAACTCGTTACGTCATTGTGGTTTAGGGTTTGATTTGGGTTGGGTTTGTCCCCATTAGCAGGGCCTAGCCCCAATCTAATCCATCCCTTTCACACGATCTCTACTTAATTGGATAGCTAATTCGACTAACTTACCTTTTGGAACTTAAATCTAACTTTCATCATTTTGCATCAACTAGCCTGCAACCCCAACAAAGTTAACTATAACATTGGTCTTATATAATGCTATCACACTGTAGCACCCCGATCTTTAGCATTATATTACTGGTTTACATTGAATTACACTAGCGTATAATGCATGTTTACCCAAATTATAGTAGTTATGATTAACCTTTTAAGCGTGTAGCGAGCTAACAAAGGGCCACTCATTGTGGCTTTTTCTGGGTGATGGCGTTCGGCGTTTGCGACCAAAATACTGCAGCAGTACTGTAGTATTTTGTTTCTATTTGATTTTTTTTGTTTTTTGGTTTTTTTGAGTTTTGTTTTTTTCCCATATTCCTTTGCATTGTCCGCTCTAGATTAACGTGCCATCTAAAAAAATCAGCTCTGATAAAATATCAGCAAAACCTAAAAGCCATCGCTATTCGAATGCTACCTTAAATAAAGTGCTATGCTTTTGTGGTGGGTGGGCATCTAGTTGAATTGCATGCCTAGCAAGAGAGAAAGGTAAATTAGCGAGGAGGTATGGGCATGCGTCCCTTAGTTTGCTGAAGAAAAGTTTCACACCGTTGCTTAAGTATTTCGGTTTTCGTATCTCGTGAATGCGATTGATCTTCTAATTTTGCATAGAGCGATATTTTGATCTTATAATTTTCGCCCTACATATGTTGATTTCTTGAGAATTTCTGGTAACATCCGCATTGGATTTTGAAGGCATTTCCACGAACAACATATTTTCACCTAATAAACCTTGCAAGTTGGACCTCTAAATTTCTAAGCGCTAAAACAATTACTCCCTCTGTTTCACAGTTTGTCAATAGCCTACCCTACCGACAGACCAAAGAAGCACTGGTCCCATGCTGATTTAGAAGTCCTATTTCTCCTTCTGTGTATTACCTTTTCTTAGGTAGCGTTTAGAATGATGATGGCGTATAATTTTTTTTATTGTAGCTGATTGATTTTTTACTATAACTGAGTTGATTTATTTAGCATAATTAAATTTTAAAAAAATAAAAATAGAAAAAATATGTTAGCATATTACAAACAATGTAAAGAAATACGGAAAAAAATAAAACACAAAAACACAAAATAGAAAATAGAAAAAATAAAAAAACAAATAGTGAAAATATGCTCGATGCGGAAGCCAAATATTGGATTCCGTGTCATTGAGTGAACCTAAATCTAAGAAAAATTTAATGAGAAATGACTATACATATATCTCTATTAAATGATATACTACAACCATTGAATCTCCAAAATATTTAAGTAAGGGTAAAAAGTGAAAAAATTATAATAACTATACTCTAAATTCCTTTAATAGATAATTATTTTAAAGCTAGGATTCCTGAGGGAGGCAAAAATAGCGAAGCAGAGGTAGCAGAACCAACTCTGCTCTGTACGTCGTTGTCCCATTCGAATCTTCTCCTTGTCTCTTGGTCAACATGCCATTGCGTGTGCCACGCACGATCCGCACGTGGCCCTCGCCTCCTCGATGTATAAAACAATATAATTATACATACAGATAGCAAGTTGTATATATATGCTCGTATTATTGATTACTCCCTTTCTAGGCATAAAAGAAATTGATCTAAAATACATGCTGTCAAACTGTATTAATTTTGACTAAAAATATTATCTAAAATATTTAGTTTGGGTATATGAAAATGATATAACTAAATTTGCCATGAAAAATACTCTCATAGCATTACACTTTTACAACTTTTCTTGAAAATAGATGGAGTAGAATTTATTGGTCATAGCAATGTCGTGTTGATTTTTGAAAAAGTAAAAACGACTGTTTTTACTAGAGTACTACAGTATGACTTCATATTTATTTGGCGTGCGTCCGTTGCGTACAATTAAGTAGCCGCGCTAGCTGGCTGATGGTTATATATATGAACACAAGCAGCAGCTAGCTAACATCAAGAGTTGCCATCACTTACCGATCATCTCTAGCTAATCTGCTCTGTAAGTTGATTAATTCACATGATGATTGCTTCCTCTTATTTCAGATGTTCTCCGCTCGCAATGGCATGCTGCAGCCTGCTTCTTATCGTCGGCTGCAACCCCCTCGGTGACTCAGTAGCCAGCGCCGCCGTCAACGATGAGAGCGCGATGATGGAGAGGTTCATCCCGTGGACGGCAGCGCAGAAGCGGTCCTACTCCTCTGTGGAGGAGAAGCAACGGCGGTTCGAGATATACGCGAGCAACGTGAGGTTATACATGGAGGAGGTGAACGCCAAGGGGCTCACGTACGTGCTCGGCGAGGGCCCGTTCACCGACCTGACGCACGAGGAGTTCATGGCGCGGTACACCGGCGGGGCTAGGGCGTCTACTGTCGATGCAGTTAGCTGGCGGCTATCTCGTCGGGCCCTAGCTGTTGACGATGGGGCGGCGGACGCCGCAGCTAGCCTTTCATATGAACCATAACAGATGAAAGATGAATTCTCTATCTTGTCGGTTATGAACTTGGGTAAAAATAATAATATGCAGAATTTCAGAGCAACATTCTATATCTGTTTTAAGGGCAAGGTAGTTAACACAAGTGCCGTGCAGCATCCATGCAGCACATGCACCTACCTAGGTCGTACGTACTTACGTATGCACTTGCTCTCCTCAGTGCAAATACAATCTTGTACTACTGTCGACGTTTCTTTTTTCACCGGCTATATATAGTGTACTGCTGTCTTACAACATGTACATCGTTCCATGAGGTTGCCTCAGGCTGCAGCGGTGCACCTGCATCGAATCGAGCGTGTAGGAGCCAGGCCCGCGTGGCCGTGGCCGTGGCCGGGGTGCTACAATTATTAAATTAATATTTATGAATACTTGATGTTAGACTGTAACTAATTAATTTCATCTGCGATCTAAGTGCAAATCTTGCCCGTGTATACCCAGCAGCTAATCAGATCATGCCAAAATGTAAAACAAATAGATGGATATAAGAAGAAGAAGAAGAAGAAGCGCCCTCGAGTGGGCGAGGCGGGCGAAGCCTTGATCCCGTTGCAGCGGTGCCCTGCGAGCGATGGCTCCTGGCACTGCTTCGGGGCGTTCGGGCGGGGCGGGGTCTGGGGCGGCTGTAGGTGACGAGCCAGGGCCGGTTGCTCACTCGATCGGATGTTGAGAGGCCGCCCGCCCGTCTCCTCGGTCTTCTCCGGCTGATGCCGCGACACTGGACGGCCAGGAGTCGGGCGGTCAGATGGGTGTAAGTGCCGACCCCGAGGAATCATCCTCGCATGTGTATGCTCCGGAGACCGCTTGCACGAGGGCGGCGCCTCCGACTCCTGGCCGCTGTCGGTGAGTTCTTCGGTCTTTTCGTATTCGTCCGCTTTTTGCAGTGTCCTAGGGGGATGATGCGAAGGTGGGCGAGGGTAGCTCGTCCTCTCGAAGCTCCGCGGGTGCCGAGCAGTCGGTGGCTTCCGTGGATGTCGGCAATGGCAAACAATTCGTGTTATCATTCTACTATATATTTACTTTTTCTAATCATTTAGAGCGGATTGATGTGAAGATGATATCAACTCTGAAGTTACTTCTCCTACAATAAATATAAGTCTCAACAAAATACCATAGCAATATATAAACATGTAAACAATATCACTTCTACGTGCTTCCCGATCTAACCATTCTCTCTTCACCGGATAATCATCCCTGCTATCTTGGTAATGAAAATACCATAACTCTCAACTCATAGGACCTAACACAATAAACCATGTAAGTTATGGAATCTATATAAAATTTTTTACACTTTCATAATTTATCAAAAACCTTAATTAATCCATTTGAATTCTTATTTTTAATTTTGAAGACTGTTCTGGTGTGACAGCAAACTTAGTAACGTCGTTTCTTGGATGTTATTTGTTGGCTGCTAATAATATTGGTTGTCCTCTGAAAAACAAAATGGTTGATGCATTGGGCCCAACACCTTCAACTGGGCTTGTAATTACTCGACATCGGCAAAGAGGCCGTAGGCCTATCTATGGACAACAAGGTCGCATGTTGCTAGGACCTACGTGTCTCTTGTATGTGGAAGTACAAATCGAACTTTCCATCCTTTTCCAACCAAATTTTGGAGTTCACTGGAAAGAGGCCTACAGATCATGCTGCTCAAGCCTCTACTGAAAAGAGGCCTACGGATCCCATGTTTGTGGAGAACTGAGCCTGAGGCAGTGGGTTCTCGAAGCATTTCCAGCAAGACCTGTAGATGTTGTCGATGACAGGCCTCTACTAGGTGATGAAGCAAGGTCTTTTTTTCTGCGATTGATGGTTTTTGCTACGGCTAATAGCTTTTAGCTGTTTGTGATAGAGATTATGGAAAAGAGATACTCGTTTGCGATTTTTGATGGTACAGATATTAATTTTTAACGTGTACTATAATTAACTTGTAGGACCTTATCTTAAAAAATACTCCGTTTAAAAGTTAATTCTTGTGTAGAAAACGTGACAAAAACGATTTTAGAAGCGCATGAGAACAGGGCCTAACACGGTGTTCTCCAGAGCAGTACTACTTCATTGGGACCTTCTGATACTTTCACGAATGAAAAGCTTCTTGTGTCATTCATGTGTTCCAGTGACTCGCCTGAGCGAAGAATGGAAATGAACGATGTTGTTGCGAAGCTGAAGAACATCAAGCAGGATTACTCTGCTTGTACAAGAGCAAGTTTTAAGGGCTCAGCATTATGCCTGTCAGGTGCCCATTATATATGGGTTTCCATTAGTGCCATGTTCAAGCATTATGCACTAGATGTATTTATGAAGTATTTGTGAATTGGGAGAAAAACTTAATGCAAGATAGAATAAAAGGCACTAGATGTACCCATTAATTGAGGTAGATCATTTCAAAGCCCAACTGGTGTATTTATTAAACGAGACGAAAACCAATAATGCAAGATAAGATATAATAAAAGCACTAAATATACCTATTAATTGAGATATATTGTCTCAATTTGTTTACATAAGTTGTGCATGCCTAAAGTAATGACCTCACCTTCATGAGAAATCAACATTCAAGATGAACCCGATACAGCTAATTGCTCCCATAATTGATCATGCTCAACAAAAATAGTCAACCTATCTATCATCGATCTGATCCTTGGTATGCCCTCCTACACAACGACTGCTCTTCTCTATCTTTCCTGCAGTGCTGCTTTAGAAAGATTTGCTTTCTGCAAAGTACATTACAAGCACAAGTGTTTTTTTAGATGCCTACCCATGTCGTGTTGTTGAAACTTGAGACAATCATGGATGTAATTTCCATGCTCTAGTCTACATGTGCACCTTCATCGGCATTCAAAGATGATTTTTTTCTCTTCAAAATCAGCTTCCACCTTGATTGGTTCTATATATTTATTGACATGCTTGAGGGCATGCAGATGCCAAATTTGACTCGGACCCTAACTTAAACGTATTTGCATGCTTATTCCATGAGTGAGAGGTCTAGTGGATTCTTAGAGGAACATCTGTAGTTTCCATACGTGAAATATACTATATAATTTTCAACTCATTAGATGAAATCTCCACCGTTATCATCTGAACCCACCACAATCTTTCTTTTTTCTACCGATTAACTTGGGAATTTTTAGCCCTTGAGAGCGAACGTAGTGGCTTCATTTTTTATCACTTTAATAATATAATAGATAGATTTCTATAATGATAGGTAAATAGATAGATAGATAGATAGATAGGGAACAATGCATGTATGCTTCCTTGGTAGTTCAGTACGTGTCTTAGTCTGCATATTAATTTTCTTTTGTTCACACATCAAAAATCGACTTGCAAGTCATTGCTAGCTGCTCCTTTTTCATTCGTATGCACCCAAAGACTTCCAAGTTGTTGTCATTGTCATCTTCATATCCGTCAGTTTCAAACTTTTGGCCTATCAAGGGAGTCATAAATATGAAAGGGGCACTACTTGAATAAGTCAAGTGCAAGGTCACTTTCTCAATACATTTCAAAGTTCTCAAATAATAATAATCAGTTTGGTCATAAACAAAATTAATTTTGGTTATCTCGTAGTTCCTTGCTTATTGCTTGATGAATGCATCGTTAAGATACCTTGAAGAATCCATGCTCTGCATGCAGGCACTATACTTTGTCATAAATTGACCAACTCCCTAACCAAGCCTCCTACAGAGTCATGACTGCAATGTAACAAAAACTGAAGCATGAGCGTAAGCACTATGGAATTTTGATGTTGGTTGTTCAACACTCGCACTCGAGTGAGACAGGGAAATTTTAGCCCTTGAGAGCAAATATGGCAACTTCCTTTTCTATCACATTAATAATATAATAGATAGATTTCTATATCGATAGACAAATAGATAGATAGATAGGAACGATGCATGTATGCTTTCCCCGTAGTCCGGTACATGTCTTAGTCTACTTTTTTTGTTCGCACACCAAAGATCAACTTGCAAGTCATCGCTAGCTGCTTCTTTTCCATTTGTTTGAACCAAAAACTTCGAATTTGTCATCGCTGTCATCTTCATATATGTCAGTTTCAAACTTTCAGTCTATCGAAGGAGTCATAAATATGAAAGGGGCACTACATGAATAAGCCAAGTGCAAGGTCACTTTCTTGGAAACATTACAGTAAAAAATAAATTTTACTGTAGCAGGTATGTAGCTACATCTGTACTGCTGCAGATAAAAACAACGCCATCACCCACCGAAGCCCTTCTGATCGCCCCTTAGTTTTTATAATTAAGGGTGTATATTAGATTTTCGTGATAGTTAAGGTAAAATGGACGTAAGAGTAAAATATTTACACAAAAGGATCAAGGATTACGGTAGAAAGTATATGGACCAAGAACTTCTAGTAGAAATATGTCCCGGCGATCTCCTGTCGCCGAAGCACCGCCTCCCTCCTCATTACCCTCGTGGTGCGGTAGCGGCGGGGTTTCCGGCGAGCGGCCATCGGGAGCACGGGGGAGGGAAGCTGCCGAGAATCGTCTATCGAGTGATCGTGCACTCCCTAGCATAGTAGCAAGAGAGTTAAGTACTGTATCTTTTTTAGTCTAGTGAAGACTACGCTGCTTCCCAGTCTGAAAATTAAGGAGCAGACTAAGACACCGTCAGTCTTTGGCGTGAGAACAAAAAGAAAATTAAAAAGCAGACTAAGACACCGTCGGCTTTGACGTGACAACAAAAAAAATTAAAAAGCAGACTAAGACACTATAGGACCACCGGGTCAGGTGATACTTAGTTAAAATAATTTAATATGCATTAAATTTCAATAATAAGTAAAACTTGATTAATAAAGGTATGTATAATGGTATAGATAATTGTTGTCTATAATATACTCTATGTCATTTATATATGGCATTAAAGATGGCTCATACAATAGATTATCTTTTTGTATGTCTTTATAGATAGCTTTTTATGACATAATATGTCTTGTTTATTATGTTACAATTGACTACTGCATAATAGATGGTCTAATTCTCCATGTTTTCTCTCTTCACACATCTTATGTTTTACATGATAAAATTTATAGATAATTAATATCACATTATTATACATGGCATAAGAGATTCTATGGAAACCGTGGAGAAAATCATGCACCGCGAGGCAAACATGCAAATTACTGTCAGTGTGTGAACATGCGGCAGAGGGTCATTGTGGGAGGCCCTTGCAAAGAATTCAAAGATGCCTGTCCCCTGTTGGGTCATCCGGTCAGTAGACACGAATTCTTCTCACATAAATGTGATTTGACAGCACTGAATCGGCATTCTTTCCGATACCATCTGAAGCTTCCCAAACATTAGTCTCTCTCACGTAAGCATGGTTAAATGAATGAAGAAGGTATGTATATTTCGGTGGATTCTTTTAAATTCTAGTTTAATTTTTAGTTTAAAATTTAGAATTATGTCTATTCGTAAAGAAATTATGAGAAAAGATATTTACATTGTGATTTTGACGGATCAATTGGCCTGTTGTTGTGTGTATCCAATTTGTTTCGATCAGGTCCTCGTCAAGTCAACAGATACTTGCTACACGTGATCTCTCGTACTTAGATTCAAATACAATAGCCCTCTTTCTACAGGAAAGATCCCCACGGTTTACTGGTGACCATGCACAAAAGAGCTCTATAAAGCAGCAAATTCGAAACAACCAGCACTGTCCAAGTGCTAGCATATGACCATGGCCTTTCCCTGATAATACTCGCAGTACTTTGCCGCCGTCGTCGGCGACCGTGCCGCTGCTCCTTCCCTCCTAGCAATAACACTGACTTTGCTGCGCTGCTAGCCTTCAAAGCCCAGCCGATCCTCTTGGCATCTCGCGGAAACCGACCACCAGCACATCCTTCGCGATCGGGTCGGGCGTCCTCGCAGCCGCGCCGGCAGCACACCGCTCTTTATCCGCTGCATGCCTCCATGGGGTGGTCTCCCGCTTCTGTAACCTCTCCTTCCTCCATCCTCAACCTCACCAACACAAACCTCACGGGTTCCATCCCATCTGATATTGGCAGATTGAGTCGCCTCATCTCTCTTGATCTTGGCCTTAACACTGTCAAAGGCCATACCGTTCCATAGGAAAACTCACAAAACCGCAAGCCCTTGTTCTAAACCACAACGATCTTCCGGTCAAATCCCGCATGATCTCCAAAACTTGAACAATCTTAGGCACATAGATCTTCGTGATTTAACTACTTGAGTGGCCTCGATACTGCAGCAATTGTTCAACAACACGCCGCTTAATTCATCCGAGCTTTGGAAACAATACCATCAGGCCGATACCACCCGCATTGCGCTCCCGCCCCATGCTTAAATACCTCAACTTGCAAGTTAATCACTATCCGTCCGTACTCCAACCATATTCAACATGTCTAGGTTACAGGTATGAACCTCGGCAAACCACTACTTGATCGGCTCTATCCTT